>CM050926.1:10620969-11048469 GCA_027742785.1 Vigna reflexopilosa
GTTGAGTGGCAATGGTGTGGCATTTAACACAAGCATAGTTGTGAAGGTCTGGGAGCATTTTAGTTCCCGACTAGTGAGTGGCAATTTGTGCTGCTGAGCGACTAAATGTGCGAACGGTATGGCAATAAGTGGTGACAGAGTACTGTTAAGCACCACTTTTTGTTAAGACAAGATCGTCTAGAGACTAGATCGTCTAGCAACTCAAGTTTTGAAGTTTAATAAATAACATTAAATGAAACATCGCTTTGAATAAATATTGTTTTAAAGAAAAATGTCTAAGAGAAATATACTATAGAACATCTTTTCTAGACGAAAACAAGCTTACAATAACGTTTTCTAGACTATATTATCTAATGGACAAAATTTTATTAACAACGACTAAAGAAAGGAAACGACCTTCATAAAGAATAATCTGATAAGCAATGAATTGTCTAATAATGCTTTTAAACACTTAACATCTAAATGGACAACGTTTTACAAACAACATCTTACGAAAAGAAATGTCTATCTCAATGTTAACACTAAAGCATAAAATAAGTGTTACACAAACAATGTTATTTAATCAAACGTCTTACGAAATGTATCATCTAAGGAAAGCTCACTAAATGCTATAAATCTCAAACAACTTTTGAATGTAAGCATCTAATGTTTTACCCCATTTGATAATTATATGTTGAATGTTTTGCTAAATGATGCATTTATTAATGAGTTGACAAATGATAAAATGTATTAAACACACAATACAACTTAACGTTTATCAATGTTCAAAACAATTAATGACTTTAAATGCATGTATGATAAAGTGTTTCGATGCTTGTATACCTTGTTCTTGATATTTTTGTATATCACAAAAGTAAAAGGACTCGATTAGAATCACTGCATAAAAGATAAAGACATTGAGAAATATGAAGAACATTTTGGGAATGTTTCCCTTGAAGACTTCTGCTTTGACACATCGTACAAGCTACGTTTTTTTAAAAAAGCTATGGCAAAGCATTGTACCTCTACAAAGTAGACCTGAGTCTGATTTCTCACTAAAAAGGCTACTAACTCTACATGAAGTCAACACTCTCTATCTAATGAATGATTCTCAATGAAAGTTATAAATAGATGGACGCATAAAGAAAGGATACCATAAAGAACTTTTGAAGTAGTCATAGATGTATATATTGGAAAAATAAAAATTAGTATATCATAAGAGTATATCAGAGTATACATGTGTAGATAATGCATGATATCCTGAATGTTTAGTGGCTCTCCCTGATTTTCTAGGTGTGATCTGTAATTGTCTACCATTATTTGCTGTTATATGTCTAAGTGATCTATTAGTGTATTACTTAGATAATTTTCAAGGAAGTCAATCATCATGAGTTATTATCATACAAATGATTGTCAACTAGACATGCTAATGAATGATTCAAGACTTCCGTAACCATAATGATTATGCAATTCAGTATGAAGAAAACATAGATGACTTGACTAAATAAGACTTCCAAGATGCTAGTCAGTAAAAGCAAAAATCATAAATAAAGTTCAGAGTAAGCTAACTAATAAATTTAGAAATATAGTTCAACACTTATGATCCTTGCCTGGAGGATGGTGGTGATTGGTCAAATTTGGGAACGATGTGGGCTATGGCATTGAGAAGAGTTTGGAGGTTAACTTGTTGTTCCTCCTTGTTTGCTTGGAATATGGCATCAATCATAGCTTGCTAATGCATGTTGTTTTCAGCAATCAATTGGTGAACATAGGTGAGTACGGCTCAGGTGTTTGGATCAGTAGGTAAAGGAAATGGAGCTGATCTAGGTGGTGAGGTAGTGGTTTGTTTGGGAGTGTGGGTGGGGCTTGTTAGGGGCTGCTTATCTTCAATGCAAACTTGAACATTAGATGCAGTTGTTGGGGCATTTAGTTGACCTTTCTTAGATGCTGTAGGGAAGAATTGACCGATTATCATTTGTTTCCTCATAACATCAATTGCTTCACTTGAGGTAGAAGGGAATTTTCTAGAGGTTTTGACACTCAGTTTAATATCATGGTCAACAGACTCTTCAGGATATTCTTGTTAGCATTGTTTTAATTATAGAATAAATATTATAGTATTTGAAGTTTCTATTTTTAAGGAACATAATGTGGTCCATTAAGCCATTATTTTTATCCTTTTTTAACTGCATAGAGGTTATGGAGCAGTTATTATATTGTTTGAAGGTAAAGCCCAACCTATTATTTTTGAACCTGTGATGGCCAGACTTTATATAAAGGGAATGTGTTACTCTCAGTTTTGATCACTAAGCCTACTCCTCTATTAAGAAAAACACACCATCGAGTTTGAGTGAGTTAAGGTTTAGAAAACAAAGTTGTCTCTGTGTTGGGATTACAAAATTGCAATGGTAGGAGGTACGCACCTTATTGCACATTATTCTTTCATATTTTTTCTTCCGCTGTTCTTGATCTGAATGTGTTACTATGATAATAATATAACATGTTTAGATCAATTTTACTCTGCTCTATTTTTTTATGATTTGGTATCAGAGCCTGTTCATTCCTCTGCCTTGCCTGTTTTCGTTGATTTGGATTTTTGATTTATGGGCTTTATTATTTTGATCCTTTTAATCCAAACAAAATTCCCAAATGGGTCAATTCATGACCTGTACCAGTATTGTTATTTTTCAATCCTGTGTGTCTCCCATCATCTTTCCCCTCTAGGAAATTTGCAGGCTTGGTAAAAGACAATTAATCTTTAAACGTGATATATATATATATATATATATATATATATATGTGTGTGTGTGTGTGTGTGTGTGTGTGTTTAAATGTTTTGGATTAATAATTATGTATATTTTATGGATATTATTTGTATGTATACATTTGTTGTTATATGTGCAAATAAAATATGGATTATTATTATTATATTTGCATATTAAGAATTTTTATGTAAATATTTATGTATTATTAATGTTTTAGTAGTAATATAGTTTTAAAGATTAAAGAGTAGCCACAACATCTTTAATCAATTAAAATTGTATATAAGGTTTTGCTACATGAGAAACATTAGTTGTAAATAATTATATTTAATATGATAAAATCTACCCACAGGAATTTTTTCATATTTATATGATTAATTAGGATAAAATATTAAATTATATTTCTTAATTTACCCATAGGAATTAAGAAAAGGAACATAATTTGATAGTTTTATCATTAAGATAATGAGTTTAATTGAGTAAGACTTTAGCCCACAAGCAAGTTTTATGTTAATAAACTCATTGGTAAAGACATGTTTACATTGGTAAAACATGACATTTATTTTTAGTCTCAAATTATATAATAAGCATGTAATTTTGAATTTGCAGTTTCTCAATCTGTGAATTTTTCTAATATCAAGTGTGGTATTTCCGAGTTGAAAGGAGATAATTATAAGGTTTGGAAGGAAAGAGTTCTTCATCATTTAGGTTGGATGGACATTGACTATACTATTAGAAAACCTGAACCACCGGGTATTAATGAGACCAACACTCAAGATGCCATTGATCTTTATGAAAAATGGGAGAGGTCAAATCGTCTCTCCGTTACGTTCATAAAAAACCAATATTTCCGTTGGGATCCGGGGTTCAGTTGACCATTATGAGAATGTCAAAGATTTACTAAGGGCTATTGATGAGCAGTTTATGACATCTGATAAATCTCTTGCTAGCACCCTTATAATGTAGTTTTCATCCTTAAAGCTCACTAGAATTGAGGGAGTACATGATCATATCATGCGCATTAAGGACATTGTGGCTCAACTGAAAGCTTTGGAAGTTACCATGTCTGATTCTTTCCTAGTACACTATATTTTGTGCACTTTGCCTCACCAATATGCCCCCTTCAAAATCTCTTACAACACACATAAAGATAAATGGTCTATTAATGAATTATTGACCATGTGTGTCCAAGAAGAAGAAAGGCTATTAATAGAAGAAGGAGAGATGGTGAACTTGACTACTTCTTTTGAGAATAAGAACCAAGTTAATAAGAAGGGAAATACTCCTGCTAAGCTAGTTATTAAGAAGGAGTCCAACTGTTTCTTTTGTAAAAAGAAAGGACACATGAAGAAAGACTGCTTAAAATTTAAGAATTGGCTTGATAAGAAAGGTACTTCATTTGCTTTTGTCTGTTATGAATCTAATTTGACTAGTTTTAATCATAATACATGGTGGATTGATTATGGTTCTACAATCCATGTTTCTAATACCTTACAGGGTATGCAAAGCCTAAGGAGGCCAGTGGGAAGTGAGCAATATATCTACTCAGGGAGTAAGATGAGTTCACATGTGGAGGCCATTGGAACGTGCAGTTTAGTTTTAAGTAGTGGTTTTGTTTTGCATTTGGAAAAGACATTTTATGTTCCTTGTTTTTCTAAGAATTTGATTTCTGTTTCACAACTTATACCTTTGGATTTCTCATTTAATTTTTCAGACTCTGGTTTTACCTTAATGAATAAATCCAAAGTTGTTGGTTTTGGTAAATTATGTGATGGTCTTTATTCCATTATTTTGCAAAACAATATCACTTATGACTCTATGCACGTTACTATCGGGTTAAAAAAATGTGTTATGAATGAGAATTCTTCTATTTTATGGCACCATAGATTAGGAAACATCTTCATTGAGAGAATTAAGCGATTAGTCAATGAAGGAGTACTTAGTACTTTGGATTTTACTGATTTTGAGACTTGCGTGGATTGCATAAAGGGTAAGCAAACTAACAAGTCTAAAAGAGGTGCTAAGAGGAGTTCAAGTTTACTAGAAATTATTCATACAAATATTTGTTGTCCGGATATGGACGCCAGTAGTCTGAAATACTTCATCACCTTTATAGATGACTACTCACGTTATATGTATCTCTACTTACTTCGTTCTAAGGATGAAGCTTTGGATGCCTTTAAAATTTTTAAGAATGAAGTTGAGCTACAATGCGGAAAGCAAATCAAGATTGTGAGATCAGATAGAGGTGGAGAGTATTATGGTAGATACACGAAGAATGGACAAGCACCTGGTCCGTTTGCGAAGTTTCTTCAAGAACATGGAATTGTTGCCCAATACACTATGCCTGGTTCTCCAGATCAGAATGGTGTGGCAGAAAGAAGGAACATAACTTTAATGGACATGGTGAGAAGTATGAGGAGTAATTCAAAACTTCCTCAATTCTTGTGGACTGAAGCACTAAAAACGGCTGTGTATATATTAAACCGAGTCCCAACCAAGGTTGTCCTAAAGACACTGTTTGAGTTATTCAAAGGTTGGAAACCAAGTTTGCGACATATATGGGTTTGGGGATGTCCGTATGAAGTGAGAATTTATAATCCACAAGAGAATAAACTAGACCCAAGGACTATTAGTGGGTATTTCATTGGATATGCTGAAAATTCTAAGGGATATAGATTTTATTGTGCATCGCACAACACTAGGATTGTGGAGTCAAGAAATGCAAAATTTCTTGAGAATGACTTGGTTAGTGGGAGTGATCAGTTTCCAAACATTGGGAATAAAAGGGATCACTATGAAGCTCAACCCTCTAGCTCAAGTGATAGATTGGTTGTCATTCAAACCCCTCAAACACAAATAATAATTGAAGCTTCACAACCTACTGAAAATGACCTTCCTGATCAAGTTGCTAATGAGGAACAACAAGATGATGTTGAACAACCTACTGAATAGTTGCTTGAGCAACAAGTTCTTCAGGAAAATGATGAGGCAACATTAAGAAGATCTACTAGAGTTAAAAGGCCAGCAATTCCTAGTGATTATATAGTGTATTTTCAAGAAGTTGACTACAATATTGGAGCTGTAAATGATCTTGAAATGTTTTCACAAGCCATGAGTTCTAAAGAATCAAACTTATGGTATGATGCCATGAAAGACGGGATGGATTCTATGGCATTCAACATAGTCTGGGATCTCTTTCAGTTGCCTAATGGTGTAAAATCCATTGGATGTAGATGGGTCTTTAAAACCAAGAAAGACTCAAAAGGAAACATTGAGAGACATAAGGCAAGACTTGTTGCCAAAGGGTTCACTTAGAGAGAAGGAATTGACTACAACTTTTTCTCCTGTATCTAAGAAAGATTCCTTCCGAGTAATTATGGCATTAGTAGCTCATTTTGATTTTGAGTTACATCAAATGGATGTGAAAACAACATTCCTTAATGGTCATCTGGAAGAAGAGGTTTACATGAAGCAACCTGAAGGATTCTCTTCTAAAGACAATGAGCATTTAGTTTGCAAGCTTAATAAATCCATCTATGGACTAAAACAAGCCTCCTGCCAATGGTATCTAAAATTTCATGATGTTATCACTTCATTCGGTTTTGAAGAAAATGCCATGGATCAATGTATATACCAAAAGGTCAATGAGAGTAAGATTTGTTTCCTTGTATTATACGTGGATTATATTTTGCTTGCAACCAACGATAAGGGTTTGCTATATGAAGTGAAACAATTTCTCTCAAAGAACTTTGACATGAAGGATATGGGAGAGGCATCTTATGTCATTGGCATTAAGATCCATAGGGAAAGATCTCGAGGCATTTTGGGTTTGTCTCAAGAGACCTATATCAACAAAGTTTTAGAGAGGTTTAACATGAAGAATTGTTCACCAAGTGTAGCTCTCATCGTGAAGGGTGATAAACTCAATTTGAATCAATGTCCGAAAAATGATTTTGAGCGGGAACACATGAAGAATATTCCATATGCTTCAGCTGTTGGAAGCCTTATGTATTGCATATGTTGTTGGAGTTTTGGGAAGATATCATAGTAATCCAGGTGTTGACCACTAGAAAACTGCAAAGAAGGTAATGAGATATCTTCAAGGGACAAAATATTACATGCTTATACATAAACGAACTGAATGGTTGGAAGTGATTGCCTACTCAGATTCAGACTTTGTAGGTTGCGTTGATTCCCGAAAATCAACATCTCGTTATATCTTTATGTTAGTTGATGGAGTTGTATCTTGGAGAAGTGCCAAGCAGACTTTAACTACTACTTTTACTATGGAAGCTGAGCTCGTTTCTTGTTTTGAGGCTACCTCGCATAGTGTATGGTTGAAGAGTTTCATTTCTGGTCTTAGAGTTGTGGACTCTATTTCTAAGCCATTAAAGTTGTACTGTGACAACTCTGCTGCGGTGTGATAACGGTTGAAAAGTAGTTATTTTAATGCTTCATTTGAGGGTAAAATACAACCTTCAAGGCTTAGAATGAGCTTATAATCAAGCAAAACGCGTAAGTTGAGTCAGTTGAGAGTCAAAAGCTGTTTCTAGAGGTATTATGCTTGTTTTGCATTGTTTTGCAGCGTTTTTGATAAGAATGAAAAATAGGATTGAAGATGGAAGGTCTTAGACTCAAGGAAGAAGAAGAAACATGAAGAAAGGAAGAGTCTAGGAACCGCTCAGCGCCAAAATCCACCGCTGGGCGGCCAAATGCGGGGAGAAGTCACTGTCTGGCGCCCAGGCGGTGTAGCCAGGCGGTTTTGCGATATGAGGTAAACCGCCGGGCGGTGGCGCGATTAAGGGTAAACCGCCGGGCGGTCAAAGTGTGACGCCGAGCGGTTGTCTGCTGGGCTTGGGCCTAAATTCTGTGACGCTCCTCAGTTATAAATAGCCCTAGTGCGAATTTATATGCATTCTTTTGACATAAGGGGGCGGCGAGACCTAGTTTTCACTCCTTGGAGAAGATCTCTTGGATGCTTAGGCTCCTTTTTATCCAATCTAAGGTTTGTTTATCCATTCTTCTATCATTTTTCATCTAGTTTCACCATGACAATGGTGAACTAAAGCCTTTTGTTGTTGGGGAACAATGTAATCTTTTGAAACTCTCTTTTATTGAAACTCTTATTTATTTATATGCTTGTCATATGCTTTGATTATCAATTATTGGGTTTCTCACCTGCGCTTAATGCTTTTATCGTTTAACTCATTCGGTAATTGTTGTTTATCTTTATTGATACAGGAATATACAGTATTGCCATGAACTGGAGGAAATTCCTTGATTAAGCAATACCACCTAGGGATAGGGGGGTAGGACGATCAATTGTTTTCGCTTCTGTTTAGAATGCATTATTAATTACTAGGGGAGGCTAAGGATAGCAAGCCAGTAATTATTAATAGGCTCTTTTCGTCGAGGGATCAGGTTAAGGGTAGACTAAGAAAGTTTACATGATAATTAGATAACAAAGCAAATTAAATAAGAGGAGTAGATAAGAGAGAGCAGATAAGATGAAATTGTAAACTGCAACAACTCCATTCATCCATAGTCTTTTTCTCGTCAATTGAATCAATCACATTTGCATGTTTACTTTTTGTTTCTTGCATTCAAACCAATTCATTTTTGTTTACAAGTCTTACAATTTCAATTTGCACGAACGATAAGGCCGGCGAGTCCTTTGGGAAGAACGATATTGGGTTTACCAATTATATTACTTGGAACAATCTGGTACACTTGCCAGAGTGTTATCAAGTTTTTGGCACCGTTGCCGGGGACTCGTGGTCTAACTTTTTCAAGTAGTGTGAATTGACTAAAATTTGACTTGTTTGTAATTATTGTTTATATGTTGTTTTGTTTAAATTTTGTTTTTTTTATTTTTCTTTAAAAGTGCTTGTAGGGTTTTTGTTTCTTGTGTATGCAGGAAACAATACACACAAGAAGTAAAAAGAACCAACAACCTCTTCTAGAAGGGCTTTCAGACGGGAGAAGAAGAAAAATTAAATGTCCTGCACGTGAAAATTTTTCTTCTCCTGAACGACTTCTGCAATCTTCACCAGAGACTTTTGCACAGGGCATTGAGGAGATGGCAGACCAAGTTCCTCCAAGACGCACACTGGGGAACGCTTCAAACACAGTAGGTCCTTTGCATCTCAACAGTATAGCCATACCAGCAGATAATGCAACAAACATGGTGATGAACCCTGCACTCATCTAGCTAGTACAGAGCAACCAATTTCACGGGTTGTCAAATGAGAACCCTTATAATCATTTGACTATTTTTGGTGAAATTTGCAATACCGTCAAGATGAACGGAGTTTCGGATGACAGGGTCAGACTCAGCTTGTTTCCTTTCTTTCTTGGAGGAAACGCTAAAGATTGGTTGCATTCATTCCCAGAAGGTACTTTCAGAAATTGGGAGGCTGTGGCAAAACAATTTGTTACTAAATTCTTTCCGCAGACAAAGATCAATCAGGGGAAGCTGGAAATCTCTTCATTCAAGCAAGGAATGGAAGAAACTCTTGGACAGGCCTTGGACAGATTCAAAGGCCTGTTAAGGAAGACCCCAGTCCATGGGTTCGATAAGACATCTTACATACTCACATTCCTTGGAGGCTTGAACATGAAATCAAACATGATATTGAATGCTGCAGCCGAAGGAAACATAAGAAAGAAGACTGAGGACGAAGCTTATGACTTGATAGAAATTATGGCAGATAATGAGGAAACACATGGGGCACATGTTGATGTTGTTAAAGAAGTTTCGATTTTACAAACTAACGTTGTGACGAAGGAGCAAAACAATATAATCACTCAGCAGTTGGAGATAGTGACAAAAACCTTATCTGATTTATCGCAGGCAGTTATAGAAGCTTCAATTATTCCCCAGCAGCCTCATTTCCTGCCTATACAAAGAAGTGCAGAATCTGATGAAATTTTTCAGAGAATCATGAATAGAAGTGTGCTTGATGTCGATTGTGTGGAGAAAAGTAATGTGGAAGAAGTGTGTGAGATTGTTACTAGAAGTGGGAGAATATTAAAACAAAGAGAGGCTGAGAAAAAAGAAAAAGAAAGTCTTACAGAAAACAGTGCTCAGAAGGAGGAGTGTGACATAGAGAAAAATATGATGAACGAAGATCAGGAAGAGGAAACCGTAAGAGTTAAAGAGAAGGAGTATGAAAAACCACTGCCGTACCCAAAAATATATTCGAGAAAGGAAAAAGAAAAGCAATTTGAACGTTTTATGGAGATTTTCAAGAAATTGGAAATAACTCTTCCATTTTCCGAAGCACTCCAGCAAATACCATCATATTCAAAGTTTCTAAAAGAACTCATTACGAAAAAAAGGAAGTATATTGAAAGGGAAACGATTGAGGTGCAAGGGAATTGCAGTGCTATTATACAAAGGTCATTACCTCCTAAATTACAAGATCCAGGGAGCTTCACTATTCCATGTACTATCGGAGAGTTAGAGGTTGGGAAAGCTTTGATTGATCTAGGAGCTAGTATAAATCTGATGCCTCTTTCTATGTTCAAAAAGATTAAGGGGTTGGAGATCAAACAAACAAGAATGGTTCTTCAATTAGAAGATAGATCTCTCAAATATCCGTATGGAGTTGCTGAAGATGTGATAGTTAAGGGAGATAAATTCTTATTTCCAGTGGATTTTGTTATAATGGAGATGGAAGAAAATGGAGATGCACCTTTGATTCTCGGAAGACCCTTCATGAAGATAGCTAGAATTGTGATTGATGTTGAAAAGGGGAAGCTTAAAGTTCAGGTACAAGATGAAGAGGTGGACTTTGATGTGTTTCAAGTAATGTCACATCCTAAAGATGATAAGTCATGTTTTCAAATAAACATTGTGGAAGAACTTTGCATGGCGCAAGAAAATAGAGTTCGTAATGCATCCATTATGGAGAGGACTCTTATCAATGAATGTGAGGATTTGAATGAAGAGGAAGATAAAATAAAGCAGGAATGTGTTCAGGATTTGGAGGCAACAAAAGAAATTCCAGCAGAAAAAGCTCTTTTTGAAAAGATCGAGCTTAAAGAAAAAATTCCAGAAAGTAAGGTTGAACTGAAGGAGTTACCACCGCATTTGAAATATGTGTTTTTGGAAGATAATGGAAGAAAGCCAGTCATTATTAGTACTTTATTATCTTCAGAAGAAGAAGGAAAGCTGGTGAGAGTCTTAAAAGCGAACAAAGGTGTTATAGGTTGGTCAATTGTAGATCTCAAAGGTATAAGTCCCACATATTGTATGCATAGAATTCTTATGGAAGATGATTATAGACTTGTAGCTCAACCGCAAAGGAGACTTAATCTTGTTATGAAAGAAGTTGTGAGAAAGGAAGTATTGAAGTTATTGGAAGCAGGAATTATTTATCCTATTTTTGATAGCAAATGGGTGAGTCCAGTTCAAGTTGTACCAAAGAAAGGAGGAATGACTGTCATTTATAACGAAAAGAATGAACTTATTCCTACAAGGACAATTACTGGTTGGCGGATGTGCATTGATTATAGGAGACTAAATACAGCTACCAGGAAAGATCATTTTCCCTTACCTTTTATGGATCAGATGTTAGAAAGATTGGCTGGACAAGCTTATTATTGCTTTCCAGATGGCTACTCTGGATATAACCAAATTGTGGTGGATCCTGAAGACCAAGAGAAAACAACTTTTACATGTCCTTTTGGTATATTTGCTTACAGAAAGATGCCATTTGGATTATGTAATGCCCTGACCATATTTCAGAGGTGTATGCAAGCAATCTTTGCTGATTTCATGGAGAAAAGCATATAAGTTTTCATGGACGATTTTTCAGTTTTTGGAGATTCCTTTCATAGATGTTTGACCAACCTGGATGTTGTTCTTAAACGATGTGTTCAAACAAATCTTGTTCTGAATTGGGAAAAATGCCATTTTATGGTTACAGAAGGGATTGTGTTAGGACACAAAATTTCAGCCAGGGGGATTGAAGTGGATAAGGAAAAAGTGGAGGTTATTGAAAAACTTCCACACCCAACAAATGTGAAAGGAATTCGAAGCTTCCTTGGTCATGCTGTATTTTATCGACGATTTATTAAGGATTTCTCAAAGATTGCTAAGCCATTGAGTAATTTGCTTGCTAAAGAGACACCATTTGTAATGAGTCCTGAATGTTTGCAAACTTTTAATATTTTGAAGAAGAGATTGATTTCTGCTCCAGTGATTGTAGCCCCAGACTGGAATAAAGAGTTTGAACTTATGTGTGATGCTAGTGACTATGCCATAGGCGCTGTGTTGGGTCAAAGAAGAGAAAAGGTGTTTCATGCTATTTATTTTGCTAGTAAAGTTTTGAATGAAGCCCAACTGAATTATGCTACTATAGAAAAGGAGTTTTTGGCTATAGTTTATGCATTGGAGAAATTTAGATCTTATTTCATTGGATCTAAGGTGATTATTTATACGGATCATGCAACTATAAAGTACTTATTGAAAAAACCAGATTCAAAGCCACGGTTGATTAGATGGGTGCTTCTGTTACAAGAATTTGACATAGAGATTCGTGATAAAAAGGGAAGTGAAAATTTAATTGCTGATCATTTATCCCGATTAGTCAATGATGAAGTAACAAGCAAGGAGAAAGAAATCTGGGAGGCATTTTCAGATGAAACTCTTTTATATATTCAGGAAAGGCCCTGGTTATTAATTGGCAACAGAAAAAGAAGTTTCTACATGATGCCAAACAATTCATCTGGGATGATCCATATTTGTTCAAGTTAGGAGCAGATAATCTTTTGAGGAGATGTGTAACTAAGGCGGAAACAGAAGAAATTTTATGGCATTATCATAATTCTCCTTATGCAGGTCACTATAATGGAGAACGCACTAGTGCAAAAGTTCTGCAAGCAGGATTTTATTGGCCAACTTTGTTTAAAGATGCCCATAATCATGCTCGTAGCTGTGACAAATGTCAAAGGACAGGGGCTATTTCAAGGAGACATGAGATGCCATTGCAAGGCATTCTGGAAGTTGAAGTTTTTGACTATTGGGGTATTGATTTTGTTGGACCCTTTCCTCCATCATTTAATAATGAGTATATTTTGGTAGCCGTTGATTATGTGAGTAAATGGGTTGAAGCTATAGCATGTCCTAAGAATGATGCTAATACTGTGATTAAATTCCTAAAAAGGCAAATCTTTTCACGTTTTGGAACTCCCAGGGTACTCATCAGTGATGGAGGATCTCACTTTTGTAATGCTCAGCTAGCTAAGGTACTTAAACATTATGGGGTAAAACATAAGGTTGTTGCACCTTATCATCCACAGACGAATGGCCAAGCTGAGGTTTCTAACAGGGAAATCAAAAGAATTTTAGAAAAGAATGTCACTTTTTCAAGAAAAGATTGGTCACAAAAGTTAGACGATGCTCTCTGGGCATATAGAACTGCCATGAAAACTTCTATGGGGTTATCACCTTTTTAGTTGGTTTATGGAAAAGCATGTCACTTGCCAGTTGAGATGGAGCATAAAGCTTTGTGGGCTTTGAAATTTTTAAATTTTGATCCTAATGAAACTCAAAGCAAACGAAGAAACCAGTTACTAGAACTTGAACAAATGCGGCTGCATGCATATGATTCATCACGGATGTACAAAGATAAGGTGAAATTCTATCATGACAGGAAGCTGATCAAGAGAACTTTCCATCCAGGAGAGTTGGTGTTACTATTTAACTCACGGTTAAAGCTGTTTCCTGGGAAGCTGAAATCCAAATGGTCAGGACCCTTTGTGGTAAAACGTGTATTCCAAAATGGAGCGGTGGAATTAGAGCATTCAAATGATGATAATCAACAACGGAGCTGGATAGTGAATGGCCAAAGGCTCAAACATTATGTGGGAGGAGATGTGGAGCAATTCACCTCAGTAATGATGTTGGTGGACCCATGAGGTTTGGGTCAGGCTCGTGACGTTAAACAAGCACTACTAGGAGGCAACCTAGATTCCTTCTTTCACTTTTGCATTTTTAATTCTTAGAATAGGTTGAATTTTTATTTCATTTTATTTTCAGTGTTTATGCTTGGCTTGAAAACTTTTCTGACAATGTTTGACTGAATGACATGCATGCTAAATCTATCTGATGATAATTGGATGTGAATGATAATTGAGTTGTGGTGCATGTTGATATCCAGGTGAATGGTTCACTAGCTATGTGAACAGATGTGTGATGAATTATGATTGTGGTTATGATGCTAAGCAGGGTGTATAAATGAATGATGTGTGAGAAAGCATGTTGTGTGAGGTATTGAGCTCCAGAGTTTTTATTGTTGTGTGTATTGTTCACTAGAAAACATGAATGATTTTACCTTAATCTTGATGATTGATTGAATTGCATGTGAATGTCATATGATCAAGGCCATTTTTGACAACCCTTCTCTAGCCAAATTTTTCACCCAAAGTGCTCGAAATATTACACCCTTTTTGAACCTTAGCCTTAAATAGGATGAGAACCCTTGGTTTGAAATTCTTTACCTTGAGTTGGGTTGAGCTTAACTGTATGTGTTGACAAGGTTCAAGTTTGGGGTTGTATGGAAGAAATTGAAAGGCAATTAAAAAGCATTGAGCTAATTTGTGAAGGAAGAAAAATGCATGAGAAAAAGAAAAGAAAAGAAGAAAAGCATGGAAGATGAGCTCAATGTGAAAATAAAAGAAAAGGGAAGAAGTTGGGAATAAGTGAGATTGGTTAAGAAAGAGAGTTGAACTTGAACCTTGAATGCTAAATGAGCTCTCTTGATTCAAAGATTTTGTGATCCAGAAAAACCAATTTTTCTTGTTAGCCCAGCCTCAATACAAGCCTTAGAAAAGTCCTTATGATGGCATTTTCATGTGAAGATTTTGATTGTTTTAGATGAATGTCAATTTTGTTTCATGTGACCTGTGAATAATAGAGAGTTGGAGTGCCACCTTAAACACTTGAGTGATTGAGTGAAACACTTGCTTTGTGAGAATTGATAAATTTCACGCTTACATTTTTGCTTAGTGGATTGATCATTCATAAATGTAACATCTGTTGAGAAATATGTTATCATGTGAACTGAATTGAATTGAAAGCATGCATGCATCTTGATTTGATTCCACTGAAAATCTGAAGTTGAGTAGTTCTTGTCATAAATGTTAGGAGTGTTGGATTATTGGATAAAAAAGTGGAAAACCAAGTTTTGTTTTGTTTGCTTGAGGACAAGCAAAGTTCTAAGTTTGGGGTTGTGATAACGGTTGAAAAACAGTTATTTTCATGCTTCATTTGAGGGTAAAATACAACCTTCAAGGCTTAGAATGAGCTTAGAATCAAGCAAAACACGTAAGTTGAGAGTCAAAAGTTGTTTCTAGAGGTATTATGCTTGTTTTGCATTGTTTTGCAGCGTTTTTGATAAGAATGAAAAATGGGATTGAAGATGGAAGGTCTTAGACTCAAGGAAGAAGAAGAAACATGAAGAAAGGAAGAGTCTAGGAACCGCTCAACGCCAAAATCCACCGCTGGGCGGCCAAATACGGGGAGAAGCCATTGTCTGGCGCCCAGGCGGTGCAGCCAGGCGGTTTTGTGATATGAGGCAAATCGCCGGGCGGTGGCGCGATTAAGGGTAAACCGTCGGGCGGTCAAAGTGTGACGCCGGGCGGTTGTCTGTTGGGCTTGGGCCTAAATTCTGTGACGCTCGTCAGTTATAAATAGCCCTAGTGCGAATTTAGATGCATTCTTTTGACAGAAGGGGGCGGCCAAACCTAGTTTTCACTCCTTGGAGAAGATCTCTTGGATGCTTAGGCTCCTTTTTATCCAATCTAGGGTTTGTTTATCCATTCTTCTATCATTTTTCATCTAGTTTCACCATGACAATGGTGAACTAAAGCCTTTTGTTGTTGGGGAACAATGTAATCTTTTGAAACTCTCTTTTATTGAAACTCTTATTTATTTATATGCTTGTCATATGCTTTGATTATCAATTATTGGGTTTCTCACCTGCGCTTAATGCTTTTATCGTTTAACTCATTCGGTAATTGTTGTTTGTCTTTATTGATACGGGAACGTATAGTACTATCATGAACTGGGGGAAATTCCTTGATTAAGCAATACCAACTAGGGATAAGGGGGTAGGATGATCAATTGTTTTCGCTTCTGTTTATAATGCATTATTAATTACTAGGGGAGGCTAAGAATAGCAAGCCAGTAATTATTAATAGGCTCTTTTCGCCGAGGGATCGAGTTAAGGGTAGACTAAGAAAGTTTGCATGATAATTAGATAACAAAGCAAATTAAATAAGAGGAGTAGATAAGAGAGAGCGGATAAGATGAAATTGTAAACCCCAACAACTTCATTCATCCATAGTCTTTTTCTCGTCAATTGAATCAATCACATTTGCATGTTTCTTGCATTCAAACCAATTCATTTTTGTTTACAAGTCTTACAATTTCAATTTGCACGAACGATAAGGCCGACGAGTCCTTTGGGAAGAACGATATTGAGTTTACCAATTATATTACTTGGAACGATCTGGTACACTTGCCAGAGTGTTAACACAGTGTTTATGGCTAAGAACAATAAAAGTGAATGTCGAAGTAAGCACATTAACATCAAATACTTAGCCATCAGAGAACGTGTTAAGGAAAAGAAAGTGGTCATTAAACACATAAGCACTGAGTTGATGATTGCTGATCCTTTAACTAAAGGCATGCCACCAAAGAATTTTAAGGATCATGTAGTGCAAATGGGACTTAGTTCCATGATTTAATTTCATTATCAGTACATTTGTTATTTTTCAATGAAACTCTTATTCAGTTTGATGTGTTTCTCATATGTTTCTCATATGTTTTCTCATTTAGTTTTGATCTAGCATAAACATATGGTTTATGTTAAGTTGAGAGTTAATGTTGATAGAAATATATATTGTGGTACATGGAAGATAACACTCACTATTAGAGGACCTATCGCTATGACTCGTATATATTATGTCACTTATTGTGGTTAATAATTGGATAAATGGACCAAGTGGGACAATGTTAGCATTATTTTAATTATAGAATAAATATTATAGCATTTGAACTTTCTATTTTTAAGAAACATAAAGTGGTTCATTAAGCCATTATTTTTATCCTTTTTAACTGCATAGAGGTTATGGAGCAGTTATTGTATTGTTTGAAGGTAAAGCCCAGTGCATTATTTTTAAACCTGTGATGGCCAGACTTTATATAAAAGGAATGAGTTACTCTCAGTTTTGATCACTAAGCCTACTCCTCTATTCAGAAAAACACACCATCGAGTTTGAGTGAGTTAAGGTTTAGAAAACAAAATTGTCTCTGTGTTGGGATTACAAAATTGCAATGGCAAAAGGTACGCACCTTATTGCACATTATTCTTTCATATTTTTGCTTCCACTGTTCTTGATCTGAATGTGTTACTGTGATAATAATATAACATGTCTAGATCAATTTTACTCTGCTCTATTTTTTTATGAATTCTATGTTAGGAGAGGGAATTTTCACTTCCTTGCCCTTCCTCTCCTTTGACACTCCAAGTTGAGGTTGGTTTAGAAGTTGTAAGCGTTCGAGTAACATTAGTGGATTGGTTACATGATGAGGATGTCATGGAGGTTGTTGGAGACAATTTAGCTTTTTGTCGGAGTTTTCCTTTCTTCTTCAGGAAGTATTTGTACATCATAATCTCGTTTCTTCTAAAAATCCTTCAATTTCATACTGATTTATCTTACATTGCTGATATTGAATTCCCAGCCTTGTGAAGCATCATTTAGCAAAATTTTGAATTTGACAGAGGCAAGGACATTTGGAGACCGTAGATGCTTAGTAACTCTTTGTTTGATGGGCAATCTATACACTAGGCAAGAGTGATAGCAATTTATCACATTGTCATCTAGGTTCTTTATTGACTGAATGAGATGGATAAAGAAGAGATGTCACAAGTTGAATGATAGTCTAGTTATTATGTGGTAAATGACATATTTTCCTAATTTGGTGATGTGATCGTCGGTATTGCTTTGCAAAAACGTCTTTAAGCAGATGTGATGAACAATCTTCGTGTGCGCACATAGTTATCCATAAATGATCTTTTTTCCAATATATTTTCTTTTAAAGTTTTTACCATAAAGAGTGCATTCAATAGTTCCTTCAAAAGTTTAGACTTCATCCTAGTCATCAAAGTAGCAGTTGTCAAGCCTGGGATAGTTAATTGCTGCAACAATGGTATGTTCATAATTACTTCTTTTTCAATCAGGTTTGATGCTAAGCTATTGGTTATCATTTGCGCATTCTTCCAAATCTGCCTTATTAGTTTAGGCAGTATTGGTTCATCCTATAGAAAAAAATTTGTGATTCCACATTTGTGAACCATATGTTTGAATACCTAGTTCTCAAGGTAGATCCTTCTGCGTTCTTCTTTAGAGGTGCAAACACCATGCACACGTTTTATAGTTGTGTACTTCATCAAGGGAAATGTCAACTCCTTGTGCAACAACTATGAATTGAGATCTTCCTTTCGAAAAAGGTATTTGGAAGTATTGGGGTTACTGGAGGAGTTTCTTGAGGATGTGAAAGAGGGAAGAGATTTTTGAAGCTTTCTTAGGAAGCACGAAAACTTTTGGTTTTCCCAGCGGTTTTGTGAGTTTTGAATAAGATGGTTTCTTGGAATTTTAACCATCAAGGTTTTGGGATAATCATTCTGCATTTAATTTTTGACATGTACGGTTTTTGCTGACATCATGTTAGATTTTGAATTTCTTTTTGGGCCTAAATGAATCTTAATGGGTCATCTAGTTGGGCTTAATGCGTTTCTATGTGAATGCAAATTTCCTAGACAACCTATTTTTCACATTATGCATGGAAAATGAAATTTTCTTTAGACAATATACCTTAAATCAAGTCATTGATTATGATGTGTCTCTGGAAGTTTCATGTAATATGCAGATGGTTGAAAACCTAGATAATGTAATCATTTACTATGATTCCGGCTTATATTATTGGAATATGACTATCATAGGCATAGAAAGCTTATCTTTTTGAAAACGTATGATGAGTTTGATTTACTTGGAATTGTGATCCTTCGGGGTGACCTCCCTTGATATTTTTGGCTCTTCCTTTGTGAGAAAGAATAGCTTAACCGTTGTCTATGTCTGAGAGTAATCTTGACATGGTAGTTGATCTCACAATTACTTTAAGCATTACTTTTCATCAAATAATATGAGTGGCTGAATCTTCTTTTCTCCCTCATATTCTCCTCTTCATGACTAGAGTCCTTAGAAGCTAGTGCTTGCATGAAGAGAATGTTTAACTCTGACTTTGTGTTGGTCAGGCTTGTCCTTGTTACTTCATCTTGTGAGGCTTTTCAACATGTATCTGTTGCCATATTGATTATGAATATGACATGTTTGAAAATTGACTAAATATTTATTCAACCTTTTTGACAGAGATTTTTCAATCTTTACAATGTCACACGTGTCTTGTGATCCTTCATTATTTTTGGTAAATAAAAATTTGAAAGAACAATTTCTTTTTTAAACTATGTCCTATGTTCTTCATTACGATCAGGATTGTCTCCTCAAATTCTGTTAGGAACTAACCTTTGAGATAGACTTTGATACTGATTGAAGTCATAGGAAAACACTAGAAATTGGGGATGTTTAGAGGGATTTCATATGAAGCATCGTGTATAGCTTTAAACTGTAGTGATAGAAGGAAGTGTGAGTTAAGAAAAGTACTTTAAGTGCCTCACGTTTGAATAAAAGTGTGTTGACACACATGTTTTAGTTCACATAGTCAGCTTTTAGTGAATATAGGAAAATATATAGTTTAAACAACTTGTTCAGGCACTATCTTTTTATAATGAAAGCACAAATACATTTAATAGAATAAATCAATAGACACAAGATTTTTATACTGGTTCGTTCCAACTAAGTTACGTCTAGTCTCTCCCAAAAACTCTTAAGAGGTTCCATTTATCTTTTTCAAAGATTACATATGATTTTAACTCACTCTTGGTTATGCAGTATTATTCACTACTTCTAGTATCGCTAGACTCTCGTCTAGTTGAGTTTAAGTCACTCTTGGTTGTGTAGTATTATTCACCATTCCTGGTATCCCTAGACTCCTATCTAATTGAGTATTCTAAACTGTTGGAAAATAGGTTGGCTCAGTTTCAACACCAAGAAGGGGGTGAATTGGTGAGGTTTAAAAATCAATCTTTTTAAAATCTTTTTCGCAAAATATAAACCTTTACACAATTTCTTGAATTGCAAGGAATGAAAAGTTTAAGTGCAACATAATTACAAAGTTCACTACATAAATAGTTAAGTCGACTGAATGTAAAAGTGTAAGGATAGAGAAATCAAACACAAGTATTTATATTGGTTCGGCCTCAATGCCTACATCCAGTGTCCTTCCACAATCCGGAAGCAAATGCACTATAATGGTCAAGGTTTTTACAACAAGGCTTTTATAGAGACCTCTACGTCAAAAATATAAAACATCTCTCTAACCCTCTAACCAAAATATAGGCAACAACAACACAAAGATCTGCAGCAAGATATCCCCTCTTCTGTAATCTTCAACCCACTTTGAACAATCATCAAAGTGTCCAGACTTCACGAGTCTACCTCCTGTAATCCCAATAGGATAACACATAATCTTTCCACAGATTGACAGTAATCTTAATCAGCTGAAGAACACCAGAGTGTGCAGAATGTGATCAACCAGAAAGCAAGAAATCTTCTCCTTCATAACCTCTTAAAAGAAAGATCACCACGGTCTTCTTGATGTGTTCTTGGAGCAATCAATCACAGAATCTTAATCTGAAACAGCAAATGAAAATGTTAGTTCAACCAAAGTCTCTGTGATTAACAGTGTCACGTCTATTTATAGTTTTTTATAAATCAGACGCTCCAGTAGTCGACTGTGCTACTAATGAAGTCGACTGTCATTTAATAGTTATAACAGTTAAGCAAATTAGCAGCACTCATAACAACCAAATTGATTTTGCAACTAAAACAGTTGACTATCATAAATGATTTCAGGGACATTTGAAATATAGTTGTTACTGTACACAAGCTTTAACAGAATTTCAAATCAAATAACTAACTAAGTCGGATCCACTGCACATGTAGTCGACTTAGGCACTTTAGCTCAATTTGAAAATATTTTCAATGCAAAATCACACATAGCACTGCTTTTGAAAATCTGTGCAAAGTCACTAGTTTAAGTCAGCTTACTTCATAATGAAGTCGACTTAGAACTTGCAAATTTGCCACACATTGTAAGTTCATCGAAGTGCATGTGGTTTTGCTCTTCATAAACATATGTAATGCAAACACAAAGATATGTATCAAGTGTAAGATCAGTGAATATGCATACATATATCAAAAACAACACAGAACATGTTCATAAGATATCAAACATAGTAAAGAGTAGAATATGTACCAAATAACAATACATGTGTTATTAATAATGTGTTGTCATCATAAAAAACCAGAGCAACTAGAGCACTGTGAGATCAAGGTTAGCTAAACTAGTGCTTTCCTTATCAACAATCTCAACAATTTAACCCTTTGTTGATGATGCACAACCATGATTAATAAAAAACAATGTTTGTACACAAACAGCACATAGAAGCAATCAAGTAATCACTATAATCAGAGCAAATATAAGCAATCAATAAGAACAACTGATTAATTGATCTTTCCAATGTATAAGAGCAAATTAACTGATTTTTCAATGTATCAGAGCAAAGAAAAGATAATTTCAACATATTTCAGCTTAACTACTCTGAGTAAAATAGTATCAAGCAAACAATCTCATATCAAGCAAATAAGCAGATTAATCTAACTTTTCAAATATTTCTCCCCCTTTGTGCATTAGCAAAAAAGGTCAGCTTTCAGATATGGATATGTTGATTGTCATGAAATACTAGAGATGCATCAGTGTGAATCAATGTTAACAGATAAAACATGCAAAGATGCTCCCCCTATCACATATATTCACATGAAATAGATAAACTCCCCCTAAAATGTAGGCATGTGAAAAAAAAAATATGCAATCAAGTAATGCTCCCCCTATCATTATGCATATATAAAATCAATTTCAGATGCACAATGCAGTTCCATAAATATCAGAGCATACAATCAGTTTGTATCAAGATTGTATCAGTGTTATGATTGTAAACAATTCAATCAAGCAAAGATACAACTATCAACAATCTCACAATATAATCTCATTGCAAAACAGTCATATAAGAATAGAGATATATTGAAGACAACTAATATAAAATGATCAAACAACTTAATAACCAAATTCCAATAAATGGAATTTATAATGCCCTGTAAGAGATAAGTCGATCGAACCATTTGTCAAGTCAATTTCATTGCTTTTCCAAACAGTTGTGATCCAAGCAGTAAGCTCTAAAGCAATGTTTCCTGCAAAACCTTTCACAGTCTCTTGAAGACCAAGCAGTTTAGAATCATAGTAATGCAAGAAATTATTCAGATAAGAAGTGAGTATGCATAACAGTTAATGTAACAGTGAGTATGTGCATAGTCAACTTCAACAATCACTCAGTCAATTCAGTATTCATTTTATACTACTATCATTTAAAATTCCCAATTCATTTCAAATAGTAAAGAATATTTCCCTGTTTAGAGGTTTAGTGAAAATATTTGCCCATTGATGTAAGGTGTCTACATATTCGATCTTAATTTCACCCTTGAGGATGTGATATCGTATAAAGTGATGCCTTATTTCAATGTGCTTAGTTTTTGAATGTAAAACATGATTTTTTGTTAGATTAATAGCACTTGTGCTATCACATTTCAGTGGTATGTTATCTAACTTAATACCATAGTCTTCTAACTAACTCTTAATCAAAAGAGATTGTGCACAAAAACTCCCTGTTGCTATGTACTCAGCTTCTGTGGTGGATAATGCCACACAAGCTTGCTTCTTTGAATGCCAAGAAATCAAGGAAGATCGAAGTAAATGACAAGTGCCATTGGTGCTCTTTTTATCTAGCTTACAGCCTCCAAAATTAGAATCACTATAACCTTCCAGAAAAATATTTGTTCCATTTGGATACCAGAGTCCAAGACTTTTGGTTCCTTTAAGGTATTTTAAAATTCTTTTAATAGCAGTCAAATGTGATTCTTTAGGAGAAGACTGAAACCTAGCACAAGGACATACACTGTGCATTATGTCAGGTCTACTGGCAGTTAGATATAGTAATGATCCGGTCATACCTCTATACATATTTTGATCAACACTTTTTTCAGCTTCATCAAGATCCAAGTAGCAATTTGGTGCCATAGGAGTTGCAGCCTCCTTGCAGTCTAACATTTTGAATTTTTGCAACAGAGCAGTGCAATACTTGGATTGGTGAATAAAAAATCCATTTATGGCTTGCTTTACTTGAAGACCAAGGAAGTATGTCAGCTCACCCATCATGGACATTTCAAAATCATCCTGCATAGTCTTAGAGAATTCCCTTGAGAAATCTTTCTTTATGAGAAACTCACTTAAGAGCTCATACCAAGATCTTGGCGCTTGTTTCAATCCATACAGAGCTTTCTTTAGCTTGAATAAATGGTCAGCATATTCGAAATCTTAAACCTAGGTGGTTGTTCCACATATACTTCCTCCTTGAAATATCCATTTAAGAAGGCACTCTTAACATCCATCTGATATAACTTGAATTTCACCATAGAAGCAATGGTAAGAAGAATTCTTATAGCCTCTAATCTGGCTACAGGTGCGTAAGTTTCATCATAGTCGATTCCTTCTTCTTGACTATTGTTAAAGGTCCGACAAGTGTACCGAGTCGTATCAAGTAATAATAAACGGTAAGTCCGAGTATCGTTTCCCTAGAGACTCTTAGGCCTAAACGTTCATGTGATATCTTGATCTTTTAAGACTTGAGAAAATGAAAATTAGGGCCTTATATGCAAAACAGAAAATAAACATGCAAGGTTGATCTATTGACCAAAAAGATAACGTAGGTGGTTGATATGGATGAATGATGTTGTTGGGGTTTTCGACTTAACCTAATTCACTCTCATATATTTACGAATTCTACTTTATTCTACTTTCTTTATTAATGTTAATGTCACTTTCTAATTTACCCTAATCCCAATGTCTTGGTGAAAAGAGCCTACTCCTAATCACTAGTTTACTATGTCTAGTCTCCCTAGCAATTGATCATGCATTACATTAATTCGCACAGAAGCTTAAGGCAATTGGTACTCCTATCCCTATGTCTAGGCAATATTGCTCCCAAGCGAATTTCCCCATGTCTAGATCTATCTATATGTGTCCATAAAGATATAATCAAAGATCACATTATTGAATAATGTCTTAAACAAAGCATGCAAATATAATGGAGGAAAAACTCTAACAATTAATAGAAGAAAGCATATGAATAAAGCAATAATTCAATATATGAGAGTATCAAAGGATTACATCATTTTCCCCAACAACAATGGAGTTTTGTTCACCATAAACATGGTGAATCTAGATGAAAAGAATGAAAAGTATGAAAAGATAAAACCCTAGACTTGTAATTTAGAGCATTCGCATCCAAAATCCGCCTCCAAGGGGTGAAGAAAATGTTTCTACGTCCTTTCTGCCAAAAGATACCTTTTCTGGTTCGTGCAAAGCTATTTATAACTCAGGAAAAATCACAGAATTTTGGCCCAGGCCCAATAGTGCACCACTCAACAGTGGCTCAACGCCCGACAGTGGGTACGTTACTTAGAATCAGCCCCCAGCGTTGACGCTTGAGCGTTGGGCAGGGAGTTCTCTGACGAATCCACCGCTCAACGGTGGCTTCACCACCCGGCGATGAAGTCAACACTCAATTTCACCCCTCAGTGCTGGCGCTTGAGCGTCTGGCAGAGAATCCCTCTACGTGGCTAACGCTCAACGTTAGGATAGCGCTGAGCTGTGGCTACGACTCTTCATTTACTCACTTTTCCACCTTCTCTTGTGTACAACTCCTTTCTACTTCAACATCCTTCATTCAATTCCTGACAAAACCTACCAAAACAAGGGAAAACCAAGCATAAAACCAACTTTGACTCTCTTATTCTCTAACTTAAGCAAAATGCATGATTTCAAGCTAATTCTAAGTCATAAAGGGTGTGTTTAGTGTCAAATTTAAGTATGAAAATAATGGTTTTTGAACCCTTATCACAACCCCAAACTTAGAACTTTTCTTTTCCTCAAGCAAACAAAATGAAACTCAGTCTTTCACCAATCATCACAATGGCTCAACCACATTCAAACTCTTTTTTCTTTTAAGACAAGCAATCACTCAAATCTGCCAATCAATAGAATTACAGTCAAGATGCACACATGCCTTCATTCTCAATGCTTATCATGGTATTCACACAATCTTATAATATAAAACAGATGATATTCTCATGAATGATCAATTAGCTAAACGTAGATAAAATCATAGATTCATGGAATCATTCCTTACCAGGCAAGGTGTTTCACTCAATCACTCAAGTGTTTCAAGAGGTCACTCCTTCCCTCTACTATCCACATGGCTCATAAAACAAAATTGCCTTTCATTTTTCACAATCAATTATCATCACACACATATGTCATCATAAGGACTTTTTCAAGGCTTATAATGTGGTTGGGCTAACAAGAAAAAATGGTTTTTCTAGATCACAAAATCCTTGAGTTAAGAGAGTCATTCAAACATTCATAGTTCAAGCACAAACTCTCTTTTTACCAATCTTACTCATTCCCAACTTTCCCTTTTCTTTGCATTGAGCTTTACTTTCCATTCTATTGTTTCTATCTTTCCTATCTTTTCTTCTTTTTCATGCTTTGCTCAACACTTTAGCTCAATGCTTACCTTTTCTTTTTCAATCTTCCCAACAACCCCAAACTTGAACCTTATAATACCTCACAATAATTCTCAACTTAACTCAAGGTAAAGATTTTCAAAAAGGGTTTTCAAATCCTGCTTAAGGCTTAGGATCAAAAAGGGTAGAACACATTGTGCTCTTTTTAATTGGGACGAAAACTTATGCATTGGCTAAGAAAGGGCTAATAGAAAATGGCCTTGATCATATGACACAAGCATGCAATTCAGTCAATCATAGAAACCTGGGCAATATCATTCATGCTTTCAAGTAAATAGCAATCACATCATCAAAAACTGTGAAGCTCAAAACCTCTCATATAAGCTCACTTAATATTCCAGATATCCCAAATAAACACCCTGCTTAGCATATAACCACAATCACAACATCATGCATCTGTTCACATAGCTTGTGAACACCCACCTGTATTTCAGCATATAATGCAATCTCAACATCAATCAATAACAAGCATCATCAAGCAATACTCATCATGCAAATATCAAAAGTCAAACCACTGCATCAGATATAGTTTTCAACCAAGTACATCAAACCCTATACTAAAAACAGAAGCAAATAAGTTCCAAAAGTACAAAACAAAAGATAGAAAAATCATGCTCTAGTGTAGATAGCATCCATCAGTAGATGGTATCTCATCTCCTCTCCAAATTGTGGAGCTAAATCCGGAATCCATCTTGCCTTCCTTTCCATCAGTAGACGTCTATCCTGGACAAGGAGGTAATGTTGTTCATGCCTGCGGGAGAGGAATTTTTTAGAATAGAATCTCTCTAGTTCTCTCCTCTTGGTTCCTATGGTCTTGATCCGCTTGCCAGATGAGGAGGCCATCCCTGCATCAAACACAATTTACAAAATCAAAAGAAACCTCATTAAGCATTAGTAAACAACAAAATCTCGTCCAATACACATTGCCTATCAGCGTTGAGGGCAAAAAAGGGCCCCTCAGCGTCACCTGCACACAGAAAACACACAAAACTAGAAATTGCAAAGGTGGCTCTCAACGCCAGGTACCGCTCAGCGGTACCAGTGCAGGTTTTTCAAAATCAGTCCTAAATGACTCTAATCTCCACCCATATGCAAATTTCTTTGTTCCAGACTTCAATCAAACAATTTAATCAGTCTAAACAATGTTTATTTCAACTAATTATGTACAAACATCAAAAGCCCTAAAGTTTCATGCTTAGACAACCATCCTTTTTCAAAATTATGCTCTTAAAACCCTAGAATGGAGAATGTATGACTTTCTTGGGTGGAGAGACTTCAAATGAATGAAAAGTGCTCTTTAATTAATGAAGAATGAACCCCAAGTTCTATACTCTCTCAAAAACCCCAAACTTTGATAATGGAATGGTGCAAAGATAGTGGAGAATAGGTTTTCGAGAAGTGGGATGAAGGGAGAAGTGAGGGGAGTGACTTAGAAGAGTGTTTAAGAGTGAAAAAGAAACTGGGGATCTGAAAGAGAGGCTTTGGGCGAACCTTAAGGGGTTTTAAAAACGTGTAATGGCCTAATACCGCTAAACCCAACTTAAAAAACAATTCTGCAGTTTTCGACGCCACCGCTCAGCGCTAGGTACCGCTGAGTGGTGGGCACGATTTTGACTCTCCCCCTTTTTGGCTTGCCTTAAGCGCTTATACCCTTGAGCCACTCAAATTCAACTCTAAATTTTTAAATTTCATTCAATTCCCTTCACTCCATTCACATATGCAACTTAGAACAAAATCAAAACAAACAAAAATAAATCAAACAACTGGGTTGCCTCCTAGGTAGCGCTTGTTTAACGTCACGAGGCTGGCCCAAACCTTTCTAGCACTCATCAGTAAATGCAGACTTTACCAACACCCATCAGTAGGTGTATTTTCCTGTATCCTTTAGTGAATACATAATTATCTAGCATCCTTTAGTAGATGCTACCCAATAATTAGTGTTCAACAATATCTAAAATTACATAACCAAAGTAAAAGAAAAGAAAAAAAAATAATGTTTTTAATTTACTGGGGTGCCTCCCAGCAAGTGCTTCTTTAACGTCACTAGCTTGACCCAATAAAGCTCCATCATCCTTCAGTAGATGCACATCTTTCTCATTATCATCAGCATTCATCAGTAAATGTTGTCAATAATACTCATTATCAGGGTTGGTATTTCTCCTTTCTGGGTATTCTTTCTTTTTCTTCTTTCTACTACATTTCTTCAAAAATCTAATAAAGCCAAGCACCTGTTTCCATGTCTCAATCATAGGAACTTTAATCTCCAATTTCTTGAAGATTTCCATAAAGCACTTGAATTCCTTCTCCTTCCTATGATATTTCTTTGGATGAGGACAGAGTTTTTCATATGATCTTTTCTTTCTTCCTCTCATCCTCTCTTTCTTTTCTCTTTCTTTTTTTATCTTTACACACAATCTCTTTTCTTCTTTTTTCTCAACCACTTTTGTTCCTTTCTCCTCATCTTTGTCTTCCTCACTCAACCTTTCTGTTTCTTTTTCTTCTATCTTTTCCTCATCTCTCTCTATCTTTTCTTCAGCAACAATCTCGTCACTTTCAATGATATTGGCTTGACACTCCTCCCTAGGGTTAACTTCAATATCAACCCTAGAATTGTCCAGTTTCTCAATTAAGTGACTAATTTGCATCTCTATTCTTTTGCATGTTGCATCAATTCTTTCCTACGTGGAGATGGTATTTTGCATACCTCGTTGAAAGGCGTCTTCCAATCTAGCCATTGGTGAAGGGCGTTGTTGAGGTTCACACCAGTGGTTGAGATTATCTTGATAGAATTGAGTGCCCATATAGTCACATTCTTGTCCAAATTGCATCCTACAAACATTAGGCACAAAACCCTAGAAAACATTTATTAGAACAAACAAAAGCAAACATAAACAATCAAGTCAAAGTTAATCAATAATCACACTAATAGAATAGTTAAACCACGAGTCCCCGGAAACGGCGCCAAAAACTTGTTAAAGGTCCGACAAGTGTACCGAATCGTATCAAGTAATAATAAATGGTAAGTCCGAGTATCGTTTCCCTAGAGACTCTTAGGCCTAAACTTTCATGTGATATCTTGATCATTTAAGACTTGTGAAAATGAAAATTAAGGTCTTATATGCAAAACCGAAAATAAACATGCAAGGTTGATCTATTGACCAAAAAGATAACGCAGGTGGTTGATATGGATGAATGATGTTGTTGGGGTTTTCCACTTAACCTAATCCAATCTCATATATTTACGAATTCTACTTTATTCTACTTTCTTTATTAATTTTAATGTCTAGTTTACTATGTCTAGTCTCCCTAGCAATTGATCATGCATTACATTAATTCGCACAGAAGCTTAAGGCAATTGGTCCTCCTATCCCTATGTCTAAGCAATATTGCTCCCAAGCGAATTTCCCCATGTCTAGATCTATCTATATGTGTCCATAAAGATATAATCAAAGATCACACTATTGAATAATGTCTTAAACAAAGCATGCAAATATAATGGAGAAAAAATTCTAACAATTAATAGAAGAAAGCATATGAATAAAGCAATAATTTAATATATGAGAGTATAAAAGGATTACATCGTTTTCCCCAACAACAATGGAGTTTTGTTCACCATAAACATGGTGAACCTAGATGAAAAGAATGAAAAGTAAGAAAAGATAAAACCCTAGACTTGTAAGTTGGAGCTTCCGCATCCAAAATCCGCCTCCAAGGGGTGAAGAAAGTGTTTCTGCGTCCTTTCTGCCAAAAGATACTTATTCTGGGTCGTGTAGAGCTATTTATAACTCAGGAAAAATCACAGAATTTTGGCCCAGGTCCAATAGTGCACCGCGCAGCGGTGGCTCACCGCTCGGCGGCGGGTACGTTACTTAGAATCAGCCCTCAGCGTTGACGCTTGGCATTAGGCAGAGAGTTCTCTAAAGAATCCACCGCTCAGCGGTGGCTTCACCACCCGGCGGTGAAGTCGACACTCAATTTCACCCCTTAGCATTGGCGCTTGAGCGTCTGGCAGAGAATCCCTCTACGTGGCTGGCGCTCAGCGCTGGGATAGCTCTGAGCGGTGGCTGCGACTCTTCATTTACTCACTTTTTCACCTTCTCTTGTGTCCAACTTCTTTCTACTTCAACATCCTTCATTCAATTCCTGACTAAACATGCCAAAACAAGGGAAAACCAAGCATAAAACCAAAAAAACCAACTTTGACTCTCTTATTCTCTAACTTAAGCAAAATGCATGATTTCAAGCTAATTCTAAGTCATAAAGAGTGTTTTTAGTGTCAAATTTAAGTATGAAAATAACGGTTTTTGAACCGTTATCAATTGTAACCTTTTGCAACAAGTCTGGCTTTATTCTTCATGATATCTCCAGAGTCATCCATCTTGTTTCTGAAGGCCCATTTAGTGCCTATGACCTATAGATTATCTGTTCTAGGTACCATCTCCCATACATTGTTCCTCTTGAACTGGTTTAGTTCCTCTTGCTTGGCCATCATCCAATTTTCATCACCAAGAGCATCTTCAATACTTTTCGGCTCAATTTTGGACACGAAGGCCACATTCATGTAGAATTGATTCAGTTGTCATCTTGTGGACACGCCTCTTGAAATATCTCCAATTATGTTGTTAGTAGAGATATTTTTTGGTACTTTCCATTCTTTAGTCGATTTAGTTCTGGGAGAGTCGATTTGCTCTTCAGAGTTTTCTTATTCTGGTGATTCTTCAAACTCTTCCTCCTCTCCAGCAGAGTTCTTTGCTTCAGTGGATTTTCTATTGTGTTCAGGTTTGTTAGTAGTCTCAATACACTCGTCAAATGCCACGTGTAAAAATTCTTCAACACACATTGTTCTTTTATTGTAAACACGATAGGCTTTTCTGGTTAGAGAGTATCCTATGAAGATTTCTTCATCAGCCTTGGAATCAAACTTGCCAAGATTTTCCTTTCCATTGTTTAGCACAAAACATTTGCTTCCAAAAACTCTTAGATGAGAGATATACGGTTTTCTTCCCTTTAGTAGTTCATAAGGAGTTAGCTTAAGTATTGATCTTATAACTGTTCTGTTCAGCACATAGCAAGTTGTACTAACTACATCTGCCCAGAAATACTTAGGCATGTTCCTCTCGTTCAACATTATTCTGGCAAGCTCTTCTAGAGCTCTATTTTTCCTTTCAACCACTCCATTTTGCTGAGGAGTTCTAGGTGCAGAGAAGTTGTGTGATATTCCCATTTCAGTAAGCTATTCATCAAATGCTTCATTCTGAAATTCCCTCCGGTGATCACTTCTGATTGATTTAATTCTGAGGTCCATTTCATTTTAAATAACAGCAGTGAACCTTTTGAATACTTTAAATGTGTCACTCTTTACAACAATGAAGTATGTCCATGTGTACCGGGAATAGTCATCAACTATGACAAGTCCATAAGAGTTTCCACCAAGGCTTTTCACTCTTGATCCAAATAAGTCCATGTGCAGTAACTGCAGAGGTCTTGAAGTTGACATTTCTCTTTTTCTCTTAAAGGATTGTTTTGTTTGTTTTCCCTTTTGACACGCATCACATGAAATCTCTCAAGGATAGCGAATATTGGGAAGTCCAATCACAAGATCCTTTGAAACAAGTTTGTTCAATTGACCCATGTTGATGTGAGCAAGTCTCTTATGCCATAGTCACGCATCATCTTCTTTAATCATCAAGCAGACTACTGATTTGAATGATGTTTCCTTGAAGTCGATTACGTAAATGTTGTTAAGCCTTTTTCCCACAAGTAACAATTCGTTTGTTGACCCGTTGCTAATCAAACAAAATTTAGGCTCAAAGGTGATCTTTAATCCTTTGTCACATAGCTGGCTGATACTGAGTAGATTATGCTTTAACACTTCAACAAGAAGAACATTTTTAATTTCATAAGATGAAGGAGTTTTGATTTTACCTATACCGATGATCTTCCCTTTGTTATTGTCACCATATGTAACATGACTAGTGGTTTTGTAGGAGATATTAGAGAACTTTGTAGGATCCCCTGTCATGTGTCTCGAACATCCACTGTCCAGGTACCATGTGGAACTTTTATTTTCTTGTTTCAGATCTGCTTCTTCTACTTTAGACTTTGCCATCATGATTAGATCATCTTCAGCTGTGATCTTCTTGTTATTACCTTGACTCTTTTGTCCATTCCTTTTATTGAGAAATATTGTGAATTTACTAGCAAGCAGATTTAATCTTTATGGTCCAGAAATCCTGTTTCAAAAGATTCATAGAACCCATTAGTAATAGAATTTGACTTTTCATTGCAAGTAACTGATATTAATTCAAATGTGGATTCACATATCCTTTTTCATTGAGAAACAAAAGCCATTCTCAGGAATATAGTCGACTAGTTTTTCAAATATCTTATGAAAACCAGCTCCGGTGTTAATTGTTGGAAAACAGGTTGGCTCAGTTTCAACACCAAGAGGGGGTGAATTGGTGAGGTTTAAAAATCAGAGTCTTTTTAAAATCTTTTTCGCAAAATATAAACCTTTACACAATTTCTTGAATCGCAAGGAATGAAAAGTTTAAGTGCATCAGAATTACAAAGTTGACTACGTAAACAGTTAAGTCAACTAAATGTAAAAGTGTAAGGATAGAGAAATCAAATGCAGGTTTTTATACTGGTTCGGCATCAATTCCTACATCCAGTGTCCTTCCATAATCCGGAAGCAAATGCACTATAATGGTCAAGGTTTTTACAACAAGGCTTTTATAGAAACCTCCACGTCAAAAATATAAAACACCTCTCTAACCCTCTAACCAAAATATAGGCAACAACAACACAAAGATCTGCAACAAGATAACCCCTCTTCTGCAATCTTCAACCCACTTTGAACAATCCTCAAAGTGTCCAGACTCCACAAGTCTACCTCCTGTAATCCCAACAAGATAAAACACAATCTTTCTGTAGATTGACAGTAATCTTGATCAATTGAAGAACACCACAGTGTGCAGAATGTGATCAACCAGAAAGCACAAAATCTTCTCCTTCAGAACCTCTTTAAAGAAAGATCACCACGGTCTTCTTGATGAGTTCTTGGAGCAATTAATCACGGAAACTTAATCTGAAACAACAAATGAAAATGTTATCAACCAAAGTCTTTATGATTAACAGTGTCACGTCTATTTATAATTTTCTATAAATCAGACGCTACTAATGAAGTCGACTGTCATTTGAGAATTATAACAGTTAAGCAAATTAACTGTAGTCATAACAACCAAATTGATTTTGCAATTAATACATTTGACTATCATAAATGATTTCACAGACATTTGAAATATAGTCGTTACTGTACACAAGCTTTAACAGAATTTCAAATCAAATAACTAAGTAAGTCGGATCCACTCCGCATGTAGTCGACTTAGGCACTTCAGCTCAATTTAATAATCTTTTCAATGCAAAATCACACACAGCAGTGCTTTTGAAAATCTGTGCAAAGTCACTAGTTTAAGTCGGCTTACTTCATAATGAAGTCGACTTAGAACTTGCAGATTTGCCACACATTGTAAGTTCATCAAAGTGCATGTGGTTTTCCTTTTCATAAACATATGTAATGCAAACACAAAGATATGTATCAAATGTAAGATCAGTGAATATGCATACATATATCAGAAACAACACAGAACATGTTCATAAGATATCAAACATAGTAAATAATAGAACATGTACCACATAACAATACATATGTTATTAATAATGTGTTGTCATCATAAAAAACCAGAGTAACTAGAGCACTGTGAGATTAAGGTTAGCTAAACTAGTGCTTCCCTTATCAACAATCTCAACATAAACCACTCCTAGTTTCCAAGTATTTTAGCCACTCCTGGCACCTGAGTATTCTAGCCACTCTTGGCATCCCTAGACAATTCTAGTATATTCTCTATATGCTACTGATAACGATAGTTCTTACGATTATCTGAGGTTCATTTTAGAGACAAAACCAGCTCCCCTTTAACTTATTACTTGCTTAAATCCTCTCTTTTATCTTGTTTTAATGTGATTTATATTTTGGGCTACATTGATATAAATTCATCATTAATCCCCTTATTTTGTAGCTAATACTGTGCTTGGAAGAACCTCCACTAATGTAGAGAACTGAACCAGCCACAGAAGCAAGGAGATCTGCACAAAAATGAGAAAAAGAAGTAGTGTAGTAAATTCAAGCCCGGGCGCCCCTGGCTCAAGAATGTTGAGCGCCACCCACACAAACTGCACAGAAACTGATTTCTGGAAATCTTGCGCTCGGGCGCCCCTCTAGGGGAGTCGAGCACCACTTTTGTTGATGTGGTTATTTGAGCTTATTTAACCCTAAAACACGAAGATGTTTGGGTCTTTGGTTTCTTGGAGCATACTTACTATACAACAAAAATGAAATGTTACCATACTTACTATACAACAAAAATAAAAATAAGACATAAATCTTATGTCTAAAAAAAAAATATTAATATAAATTTTTACTCAAAAAAATAAGAAGAAATATAATTAAATCCACATCCACTTCTCCATTAACCATTTAACACCATATTTCATACTATCACGTTAGTAATTCCATGCATCTTCACTTAAATAAAAAGGAAAAGAAATGTATTTATCTCTTTTAAGTTTCACTCCATTATAAACAGATTCTAAACTATAATTTTATTAAAATAGATCCTCCGAATTTGTTTTATTTATCAAGCTTAAAATTTACTATTTTTTTTAAATAAACACTAAATTTTTAATTTCATTCAAATTAATTCTTAAAAAAATTTAATATTTTTTAAATAGTATTTTCTAACGTATTTCAGGTAAATCAACATTAAATGTTAATAAATCCTTAATATTTTTCTTCTTTTATTACCGTTCATTTTTTTATCATTAAAGTATCATAAAAATAATATTTTATAAATAAAGAAAATATAATAATAGAAATCTATTTGATTTTTTAATCTTAAAAACATTTTTCCTTAACGTTTGGAAAAGTGATTTATAGATGTAAAACTAGTAAATGATTAAAGTATAAAAATAGTTCAGATTTTTTTTTTATTTGTAGATTAACTCAATTCAATGTAATAAATTAGGTATAAAATAAAATTTCAGAATTGACTGACGAATTGAAATTATCTTGAAAAGGAGAAGTCGAAGATATAACAAAATTGACGAAATTGAAATTTGTATTGTCTGTGCAGTATTCATATGGATTTTAAGTTAAAATAAATTAATAAATAAAATTTTAGAATAGTGAGTGTCATTTTGAATAGTCATTGATCACCACTTAAATTATTATCATATTTCCACAATTGTATGGATTAAAATAGTGATGGAAAGTTTTGAATTATTAAAAAAATCTAAAATAAAAATTCACTTATTTTACGCGAACTAAAAAAATATTTAAATGTTAAATTAACCTAAATTTAACCATATAGGTAATTGTTTTTATTACATTTAATGGTAACAATGTTATTAGATTCTGCTTAAAGTTATGAATGATCAAATAGTAATATTTGGTAAAATTGAAATAGACACAAAAGAAGGTAAGAGGCAATAAGAACTCAAATTAATCTCTCCAACAAAAACGGGTATGAAACTATTTTCATGATTACAAAACTCATCACTGTTTGGTTGTAAAACTGAAAAAGAAATCAAAGCATGGAAAGGATTAGAAGAGGAAATATGTTACTTAAAGAATCTAGAAAAGAATAAATAAAGAATTTAGAATAAATATTTTGTCTAGAGAATAACTTCATACCCATGTGAATAATTAAATTAAAATAAAATAAAAATAAAGAAATGCGGAATAAAATCTTCACATAACCTCTACATTTTAAAAATTGATTTTTTTTTTTTCATTAAGGTTTGTGGTTTTCCGTAGTTACAAACACATTTCAATGTAAACTGTATACTGCTTAAAGCCTTTTGTATGCAAGCAAATTTAAAAATAAATTAGAAGTGTTAACAGATATCCTTATTCAAAAGAAATCCTCAAGAATAAATTACAAGGGCCAATTGTTTGGTAAGAGCAAAGACCATTTGCTCCTTTACACTGATCAATCTATCTAGTTCTTAACTAAATAAACACAACATTTAATAATTCATCCAATTGCTAATTCATCAAAAAACTAGATGAATGAAGGTTTATTATGAAAATATTCAATTTCAAATAGTGAAATTTCTCACAAAACCTTCTTTCAGCTATGTGACTAAAAATTTGGAGAAGTATTACCGGCGCTGAAAAATACCTGATCCAGCCACCTCATTGTCAGGAAACTAAAGGAATACTGAGGGAACACCAAAATGTGGAATGGAAAAATTATACTCAGAATGCAATGTCATCATCAGCTACAATCGGTGGAACAAATCTGCAATTTTCAAGAGTTTGCTCAAAGATGTGTCCCACTCTCAGCAGTTCTCCCTGCAATTTAATTCCAAGCCAAAGGATGTCAACAATATACTCTTGCAGAGTATCACATACCACATTTTACTCAATTTTATATGTTATTTAACAAAAGTCTCCAATCAGAATATCAGTAGGACCACATCAGTTAGCTTTGGCTGTATGGTAACTTTCAATCTGATCCAACTAACATAGCCCAATGCCAAGGTACAACTTAACTGTTGCACCAAGGCTTGCCCTTTAACTATGATCTTACAAACAAAGAATGATAAACTACCTATCCTAAAGATTTATGGATATTTTAACACACGAGAGGAATCGCTTGTTTATTTCTACAAGTCAAAATCACTTTTACATCACCAAATAACTTTTCAGTGAATTGTCCCGATATCTGCCACGAGGTTTGGGATGCCTATTATATTAGATTATATTTATAAATTTTTACTTCTTTCATGTTGCTGGAGGCTTTTCTTAAAAAAACTTAATTAGCAATATTTCCTCTCTTTAGTATTTACCTTTCAAATTTTGATAGTTTTCAGCTCGAACTTTTACACTTCCTTTTCCAGTTTTTCCCAAGTTTGGGCATCACAAAAAAAAAAGAAATAAAAAAAACAGATTTTCTATCAAATCTAGGTGCACAAAACAAAACATCCATGGTCACAGAAAAGCAGAATTTTGGAACAAAAATCTTTGAACCATCCCGAAAAGAAAAAAATAGATACAATATGAAACATGATATCAACGTGATTTGTATTTACCAAATATCTAATTTGAGGCAAAAAAGAAATCAAATTATATTTTTAATTTTACATTGGCCCAAAAATTTTCTATGTTTTTATCTTCTTTTTTTTCGTCCCTTCATCTTTGTTCTATCATATTCAACTTATAGTTTAAAAAATCTAAAACTTATCAGCATCTTCTATTTAATATTTTTAAGAACTAAAAGACTAGTAAAGAAAACAAAACTACGAGTTATATAAAGAGCTCCATCAACAAGGAGTCCAGTGCAGTTGATAGGAAGAGTCAATACCTCATTAAAGGCTGCACCAATCATTTGCAGACCAACAGGAAGGCCTGCAGGTCCATCCTCAACAAAGCCGCATGGCAAAACCAAGGCAGGTAATCCAGCTAGATTAACATTTACCTGTTAAAAGACAAATCATCAATAAAAAGTCAAAAACTATGTTTGATATGTTATCGTATATGAATAAAATTTCAGACATTACAGAGAATATCAAACTCTTAACGATGTATAATTAGTTATGATCAATTGTGACTTAATTCCAAAACGAAATTCCCTGGTTGAGACTCTAGAACTCGAACTACTAGATACTAGGCACATGTTGAGAATAAACTCATGCAATGCGACCAACCTGACAGTTAATGGTTAGCAAATACAATTCCTGGATGAGTTAGCACCCCATCTTGATTTTCTAAGGCTTAATCTACAATTTGTCAGATCTGATCACTAAGGCCTGTGGAAGTGCTAGCAGTGTTTAAATTAAGTAGTTCACGTATGACTCAAGCTTGGGCTAAGTGGAGTTCAAGAAATTCAATACCACACTTCGAAGACCTCAAACTAACACTATCTGGACACAATCACAACTATGAGACAGAAATCTTGCTCAAGAATGAAATGCTTACAGTCATAATATCGCCTGCATACATGGCCAAAGGATCATTTTTCTTTTCACCTGCAAGTGCCAAAGGCCATTAAAATTTTAGCACTGCAGATAATGAAGTGCAATAATGCAAACACTAAGAGTGGAAGATGCTAACCAATTTTATAAGCAACTGAAGGAGCTGCAGGGGAAATCAAGATGTCATTTTGACTCAGTGCCTCCTTAAAGCTATTCCTAATTATGGTCCTCACCTGTAACAATTCTTACAAACATTGAATATTGTCCATAAAATACTACACTTCTAGAAGAAGATGAAATTGATTAAATCCAGAAACTTAAAACTTCTTAAAGCATCATGTATTTGCACGTATGAAACTGAATTCACAATCATTAGGACTTAGATCAGAGATCTACGAAGAAATAAATAAAACAATATTATTAGTACCTGCTGTGCACGTTTGTAATATGCATCATAGTAACCAGCTGAGAGGGCATATGTTCCCATTAAAATTCTCATTTTGACCTAAGACATTTAAAATTGAAAGGTAGCTTAAATCGCAATACCAACACATATGAACCATTTCTCTAAAACCGGTGTTTGTAACATTAAGCTACCACTCATCTTGGAGCAAAATTTGAAATTAAGGAAGGACAGGTGAGTACCTCAGAACCAAACCCTTCAGCTCGGGAACCTCCATAAAGAGAATCTAGTTCGTCAGCATAAACTTGGTTTCCATATCTAAATATACACAAATGGTCAATTAAAGCCAGGCTAAGGGTTTATCCATGAAAATGTATTCAGAGGGGAGAGAAATAAGAAAGGTGATTTGAGTCACTGACCTGATACCATCATAGCGAGACAAGTTGGAAGATGATTCAGACACAGCAAGGATATAATATGCAGGCAAGCCCAGGGAAAATGATGGCAGTGAGACCTGTAATAAGTTCGTAGCAAAAGAAAAGGACATCCTGAAATATAAACAGCAATAATACAAACTTCAAAAGAACCAATAGAAGTCGTCATTCATAGAGAAAAATGATATAGGACCTCATTCACAGAGCATCCTAATTCCTCAAAATGCATAGCAGCAGCACGAATTGCTGAAATTACTCCAGCATCAACACCCTTGTCAATTGTTTCACGGATCAGACCAACTCTCAGTCCCTTCAAGGGTTTACTTTCCAAGGAGCTCACAGAGACAAATTGAGACTGGAAGTCAGGCACATCCTGAAAAATGAAACAATATTGTTGGAAAGACATTAGCTTAATAAGAAGAAATAAATAACGCTTATATCCACTGGTTTCATCACCAATCTAATTGAGGAACAGAATTTACTAACATTATTAATATCCCTTGCAAACAATGAGAAATTGGAAGGATTATAATAGTTAGACCAAACTTTGTGAAAACTCATACTCCTCCTACCTGCTTACTTGACGTGGCATCAAATCTATCATGACCTGCAATTGCATGAAGGAGAATCCCGGTATCGGCAACTGATGAACCAAAGCAGCCAATGGTATCAAGTGATGATGCATACGCCATAAGTCCAAATCTTGAAACACGCCCATATGTTGGCTTCAAACCTACAACACCACAAAAAGATGCCGGCTGCCTCACACTTCCACCAGAGTCACTTCCCAGCGATACAACACACTGTCTGGCAGAAACTGCAGCTGCTGATCCTCCTGATGATCCTCCAGGCACCCTAGACTCATCCCAAGGGTTGGCAGTCACCTATTGAATGAACATATGCAGCACCTGAGTAAACCAATCGCAGTTATAAATGGGAAATACAAATAATAGGACCAACACACAACCCCTCTTTTATCCCATTACGCTTTGCAAAAACAAAGGGGAAATAACATAGCAGGAATGAAAATTAGCAACACATTAATGCATGTAAGGTCCATCAAGTCATTCATTGACAATTTTCATTCCCCATTTCCTATACCAAACGCACACTGAAATCCTGCTTTCAATATAGAAGAAGCTAATCAATATTTCAACTCCTAGAGACAAATGAAAAACAGAGTCATAAAGTCACCCATCCTCAAACTCATTACATATAATAATGCAAAGTGGGCATTTGACATTTTAGAAGATACATTCTTAGACACGCCTAGCATCCCACAATGCTCTTAAAATCACACCATTTAACATCAACCTTCTGAATCTTCAATCACGTTTCTAATGTAACTTCTGTAGATAGCAGATTATTAGAATAAAAATATTCTCAATATCCCCATAGTAATTAGGAAAAAATATCTTCATAATCTTTCTATTCATTTCAACATATTTTATTTTCTCTTTTAAAGGTTTTAACTATTACAAATAGGAATGATGGAAATGTAACCCATCTAATTGGTATCAAAGCATATCAGAGTCTGCCTTAGCATCGTTTTGCTGGGTCTATTGTGCAACCCATTATCGGGTCCTCTTTTATTCCCATACTTGATGTTATCAAAGTGAGGGGATATGTTGAAGATCTCATATCATCTTGGGATTTGACAAAATAATAATAGATAGATGTGTACAAACCTCACCTTATTAAGTTAATTTTGTGAGATTGAATTGGACTTAAAGGTTTATTTTCTAAAAGTAATCTTACAAACTCTAAATTTCTAAACATCAACAATAGTGTGTGTGGGAAAAATTCAGTGAGAGTCCTACCTACCTATACAGATATCTTCCTCTCTTGCCTCATTTCTGACAAAATACTTTCTATATAGTAATAAAAAAAAGGATTAAAGGAATATTTAGTCCATGAAGCATATCCAAAATTTGATTTTATTATCAAATTTTAAAACTAATCATTTTTGCCCATGTATTTTTAAAGAGAAAAAAAAGAATATGTACTAACATTTTAAAATAGTGTTACATTGCCATTTACATGGTAAATTTGTTGACTTTATAACTTATATGGGTGGTGATGATTTGTGATTGGACGACTGAGACGGCCATTAAACTTTTTTTTTCAAATATCCAAACATTTTCCTGCATATGGGTAGGAAAATGTGTAATTAAAAAAATGTAGTACCCAAAACAATGTTTCAAAACTTAAATATTAAAATCAAAATTTAGAAAATTTTCAGAGACTAAAACACCAATAATACTAGTATAACTAAATAATAACATAAGTAGTGGTAGCAGAGCTTAGTTGAGCTCGAATCCTCATTCAAACCTAAAAATGCATACCGTGTACTAAGTTTCAAAGTTAACAAAGCAATTAACTTTTAAACAAAAAAATTCAAATTGCAATATAAACCATAGTAAAAAAAATTATAAATGCAGTGTTAGGAGAGAACCTGAAATGCAGAAGCTTCAGTGGTGCTTCCCATTCCAAACTCATCCATATTGGTTTTCCCAACCACAATTCCCCCCAATTCCCTCACTCTCTTCACCGCCGTCGCATCGAACGGCGGCCGGTACCCGGCCAGGACGCGCGACCCACCCGTGGATGGCATGTCCTTGGTACAAATGTTGTCCTTCACGCCGACGAGCACGCCGGCGAGGGGACCAGGGTCGTCGCCGGCGGCGATGCGAGCATCGAGTCGGCGGGCCTGGGCAAGGAGGGCATCATCGTCCGGGAGGTGGAGGAAGGCGCGGAGACGGGGCTCGGCGAGGCGGAGCCGCGCGAGGCGGGAGAGGGCGAGGTCGACGGCGGAGGCATGGCGCGAGAGGAGTGTTTGGCGGGTAGAGAGGATTTCGGAGTGCGGCGGAGGCGAGGTGGTGAGGGTTGGGGTTTGGTCAGTAAGGGAGGCGCGTGAGGTGTAGGAGTGGGAGTGGCGAGTGAGCGAGAGGCGAGAAAGGGAGCGAGGGGTTTGAAGTGTGGATAGTAGCATTTTTCAGTAAGGAAATGAAAATCAATGAATGAACTAAATATAACGTTATCACTTATACTCACCTGTGTATAACAGAGGAAGAAGACGAAGGAAAAAAATATATAACAAAAAAAAAACACTATTTCATCTTATTATCTCATGTTTAATTTTGACAACTATCTCTCGACTAATATAAAAAAATTTACTCGTAATTATATAAAATTTGTTGCCTGCCATTAATAAACAAATAAATTATATTGAATGACGTTGTCTTTAATTTTTAAATAAATACTTACTTTTTTGTATTTTAATAAAATAGTATTCACATATTTTATTTTATTTAAATTCATATTTGTATTAAAATATATAATTATAATAAGGTAATAAATTTATCCATATATTTTACATTTAAAAAGAATTGTCATAAAAATAGTTTATATTTTATATGTTTAATAATTTAGGAAGTCCCTTTTTTTTTTTTTTTTTAAGAATCTCAATTTGGTCCGATTCTTTTTCAACGTTTCAATTGGGTCCTATTTTTGTGAAAATTGCAATAATTGGATCCTGTCGTTAAATTGAGTCCAACAACGTTAATGTATGGTGACATGGCCCGCTGATGTGGAATTTTATTTTTTTTATTAAACATTCAACTAAACCATTTTATTACCCTTGACACATCATCATCTTCTACCTCCAAAAACCCTAGCATTTCCCCTAATCCATCATAGGAGCACCAGCAACAAAGCTGCCGCAAATCGCCATGAGATCTTTCATCACCTCCACCACATATTAACATCGCTGGACCACAGCACTCATCTTTCCCACTGTTAATAACTAAAACGTTCAATTCCATTACGGGGATTTCTCCACAAAGATTTCAAGCCAGAATCCAAATTGCAAGCCCTAATTGCAGGGAACATCAGACCATTACGAGATAGCCATGAATCGTGCCACCTCAACGCCAACTCCAATCCAAAAGTCGAAATTGTGACCACCTAGTCTCCATGAACGCGGAACCCTCACGCCCCAACATCGACAGCCTCACCAGCACCGAATCGAACCCTCTCTCCGTTGAGGACGCTGCCTCCCCTGCCATCACCGTCTCTGACGACGCCCTCTTCATCGACGTCGACCCCGACCATAATTCTTAAAACACAACACCAAACCTAATTCCATAATTCTTAAAACTCAACCATTGTGTGTCGTGCTTGGTTTTCTCGCTTTTGTGTCCTCTGTGTGTGTGTTGCGTTGTTGCAACTTTTTTCTGCTTTAAACTTTTTCCGCCCGACATGACCATATATGCTGGAGGGTTTAGTGTGATATGTCGAGGAGAACATGTTGAGGAAGCTATGAAACTGGGGCTATTATGAGTTGAGTTTTGTTCTGTCTGATTCGGTGCCTTGGGATGGCTATTGTAGCGATGCAAACTATTTTTTTGTTAGAACAAAGATTAGATTGGAGGCCCCATTTATCACTGTCTGATTTTTCTACAATTTAGGGGTAAATTGAACTCTGAATTTCTGGTAGGTCCTTTGCACCGGTTTTAGTTCTTTATGTATGATTAGAAAATAAAACACAATGCAATCGGGGTTCTTGATGAATCAATGAGTGTAATTGTGTAAGAGTGGTTTAGTAAATTCATCTTTTTTTTAGTTTATTGAACATGAGAAATTTTAGGTTTTTATAAAGTTTTGTCACAGGGTTTCTCTCATCCAAAGATCGCCGTGAAGAAAGCTTAAATGAAGACGACGACGAGAAAAGGTAAAGTGTTAGGACGAAGAAGATTGAATATCAATCCCAATATTTCATTCCTACTTTCCATTTTCTTTGTCTTTTAAAAAATTAAATATCCACGTTAAACTCACGTGCCCCTACTAATGTCAACCACATCAATTAAAAATACAATCTACTGTGCCATGTCAATTAAAAATACAATCCACTATGCCACGTCAACTACATGTTAACGCCGTTGGACCCAATTTAACGGAAGGGGCTCAATTGTTGCAATTTTCACAAAAATAGGACACAATTGAGACGATGAAAAAGAAAAGGACCAAATTGAGATTCTCCCTAAAAATAGGGACTTGCTGAATTATTAAACCTATTTTATATGATCATCTATAATTGGTCGAAAACTATAATTATTTATATTGATCATATACAATAATTAAATTTTTTTGCTGATATAGTTTCTTTTAATTTTTACATTTAAAATTTTTAAGTTTTAATATTTATAATTTTATTTTATAAGTTAAATTATTTAAAATTAGAGGGAAATAAGACTATAGTTTAATATGATTATGGGGAAGTAAATGTGAGTACGCTCTTAATAATTAAGATCTAAGACAACTAATGGTCAAAGTTTTATTCTAGATATAATTTCTTTTAGGTATTTCTATTCTAAGTCCAAATTCACAAGATATTTTCCAATATCAAACAAATCAAATATCAAGTTTTGAGTGGCCAAATCATAACAAGCATTAAGGGAAGAAACAAAATACTAGCATTCAATGAAATAGACATACATACATTCAAAGCATTTGCATATTACATAAGAATTAAGTGAGTACATTTATCCCCAACAAGAATGAAATTAGTTCTTCATTGTCATGGATAGCTCAAACTTACTAATGGAAGAAATGTGTTAGCATAAAGCTGGAGAGAAAATGTTTTGATGATGTTTCAAAGTTAAGTGTCAAGTGCTCTTGTTGCAAGAAGATTTTCATGAAGACTTGTTTTATGTTAAAGTTTTTGTAATTTAGTAGATTTATGTATAGGATGTGGTTTATCTTTGATTCTATGTAATTGCGTTAAAATTTGTTTTGAATCAGAAAACCTCATTTTATACTCAAGATAATTGATTATCAAGTTATAATAAATGATTATCAATAATCAATTATGAATGGCCATATTGATTATCACGATCAATTATGAGAATTTTTATGCATTCATTAAATGCATAATCAATTACCATAATTGGATAATTGATTATCACACGTTAATTAGTTGACAACGAATTTTTGGAGGTATCCTTAAGTGAGATCTCTATAAATTAGATTGAGACTCTCATTTTAAAATACGAAATACGAAAATACGAAATAAGTGTATTTCGGAAATTCTTATCTACGGTGTGCGGTGATAAGTGTTCTAGGGTTTGCGGAACCCTTGTGTTGTGGCTTTAAGAACTTGGCGTGTTGACATAGAGCGAGAACTTTCACTAAGAGTGTGATTGAGTGTTGTTGTTGTTATTGAGTAGAAAACATGCCATCCTTTGTGAAGATTCAAAGGAGGCGTTCATCCTTTGTGAAGATTCAAAAGAGGTGGTCATCCTTCGTGAAGCATTCGGAGGAGGTGTTCATCCCTTGAGGGTTTCAAGGGAAGTGAGTTTCATCTCTTGGGGGTAGCAAGAGAGGTGTTCTAACCTTAGACTGTTTTATTTTCTTTGTGATTGTAACAATTTATGGGTTTGTGCTAGTGAAGCGTTAATTCTCGGTTGAGATTAACAACTGGATGTAGGATCTGTTTGATCCGAACCAGAACAAAAATTACCTGTGCAATTTTCTCTCTTCCTTACTCTTTTAATTTGTTTAAATTATTTTAAGGAATTTATATTTACTTAACAAAATTATTAAAAGAACGATTTGCGATAAGAAACAAATTAACCCCCTCTTGGTATGTTGAACACGTTAATCATTCTGTTGCACCGCTCTGACAATTGCTATCAGAGTTTGCTTTGATAGTAATTCAAAATGACGGGGCAACATCAAACCTTTGCCGAGGATGCTGATAACGGTCTAAAAACCGTTATTTTCATGCTTAAATTGATATCAAAATACACCCTTTATGGCTTAGAATGAGCTTAGAATCAAGTAAACCACTTAAGTTGAGTCATTTGAGAGTCAAAAGCTGTTTTTAGAGATATTATGCTTGTTTTGCATTGTTTTGCAGGGTTTTGATGAGAATTAAGGATGGAATTGAAGAAGGAAGGTCTTAGACTCAAGGAAGAAGAAGAAAAATGAATAAAAGAAGAGTCTATGCACCGCTCAGCGTCAAAATGCACCGTTGAGCGCCATTATTCGAGGGAAAGCCACTGTATGGCGCCCAGGCGGTGACGCTGAGCGTCCAGAGCGATTAGAGGCAAACCGCTCAGCGGTGAAACTAACCGCTGAGCGATGGTGCGACTTAAGGGAAACCGCTGAGCGGTAAAATTGGACGCTGAGCGGTTGTGTGCTGGGCTTGGGCTTAAATTCTGTTACTTTTATGCCCTATATATAGCCCCAAGTGCGATTCAAATATGATTCTTTTGGCAGAAGAGGACGTCCAGAGCTATTTTACACTCCTTGGAGAAGATTTCTTGGATGCTTAGGCTCCATTTTATCACATCTAGGGTTTGCTTTTCCATTCTTTCATTGTATTTCATCTAGTTTCACCATGTGAATGGTGAACTAAACCCTTTGTTGTTGGGGAACAATGTAATCTTTTGAAACTCTCTTATATTGAAATTCTTGTTTTATTCATATGCTTGCATATGCTGTTATTATTAATTGTTGGGTTCTTTATCTATGCTTAAAGTTATTATCATTTAACTCATTTGATAAATAGATGTTTGCCTTTGTCGATACGAGGACGTACGGGGAAGTCATGAACTGATGGGGAATTCCTTGATTAAGCAATACCACCTAGGGATAGGGGGGTAGGACGATCAATTGTATTTTGCTTCTGTGGTACTTGCATTGCTAGTTACTAGGGGAGACTAGGGATAGTAAACCAGTAACTAGTAGTAGGCTCTTCTCGCCGAGGGATCGGGTTTAGGGTAGACTAAGACAGTTTGCATAACAATTAGATAATAAAGCAAATTTAATAATAGTAGATATAAGAGAGTGGATAAGATGAAATTGTAAACCCCAACAACTCCATTCATCCATACCTTTTTCTTGCCAATTGAATCACTTGCATTTGCATGTTTACTTTTAGTTCTTTGCATTCAACCACAAGTTAATTTTCTTTCAAGTCTTATAAGATTAATTTACACGAAAGATAAGGCCTAAGAGTCCTTTGGGAGAACGATATTGGGTTTTACCAATTATATTACTTGATAACGATCTGGTACACTTGCTAGGGTCTTAACAAGTTTTTGGCGCCGTTGCTGGGGACTCGTGGTTTAACTTTTCGAGTAGTGTAAGTTGATTGAATTTGACTTGGTGTAATTATTGTAGGTATTGTATATATTTTTTTTTGTTTTATTTTTCTTATCTGTAAAAGTGTTTTTAGGGTTTTTGTTTCTTGTGCATGCAGGAAGCAATACACACTAGGAGTAAGAAAAGCCAACAACCTCTTCTTGAAGGTTTATCAGATAGGAGAGAAAGAAGAGTTAGACGTCCATCACGTGAACTCTTTCCCTCTCCTGAAAGACTCTTACATTCTTCACCAGAGGCTTTTACACAGAACTTAGAGGAGATGGCAAATCAACCTCCTCCAAGACGCACACTTGCGGATCAGTCTAATGTTGTGGGCCCTTTCCACTTTAACATCATAGCCATGCCTACGGACCATACAATTAATATGGTGATGAATCCAGCACTAATCCATCTGGTACAAAGCAACCAATTTCACGGATTGTCAAATGAGAACCCATATGATCATTTGACAAAATTCAGTGAAATTTGCAACACTGTGAATATGACTGGAGTATCAGACGAAAGAGTAAAGTTTAGCTTGTTTCCATTCTCATTGGGAGGCAATGCCAAGACGTGGCATAATTCTTTTCCTGAAGGAAAATTCACTACATGGGAGACTGTGGCAACCAAATTTGTCAACAAATATTTTCCACAGTCCAAAATTACTCAGGGAAGGTTAGAGATCTCATCATTCAAACAGGGCATGGAGGAAACTCTCAGGCAAGCATGGGATAGGTTTAAATGTCTATTGAGAAAGACACCAGTCTACGGGTTTGACAAGACAACCCTAGTTCTTGCTTACCTAGGTGGTCTGAACATGCAGTCAAAGATGATGTTGAATGCTGCAGCCGGAGGAGACATAAGAAGGAAGACTAAGGATGAAGCTTATGATTTGATTGAAAGTATGGCAGATAATGAGGAGACGCATAGTGAACATGTTGATGTTGTTAATGAAGCTTCAATGTTACAAAATAATAGTTTGATGATGGAGAAGAACAAGATAATTGCTCAGAAATTGGAGATAATTACGCAAAAATTATTTGATTTATCACAGACAGTTATAGAAGCTTCAAGAATCCCACAACAACCTCAATTCATGCCAGTACAAAGAAGCGCAGAATCTGAAGAAATTTTTCAGAGAATTGTGAATAGGAATGTGTTTGATGTTAATTGTGTGGAGAAAAGTAATGTAGGAGAAGCATGTGAGATTGTTACCAGAAGTGGGAGAATATTAGAGGAAAGAAGGGTTGAGAAAAAAAGAAAAAGAAAAAAAGAGTGATCAGAGGGAGGAGTGTGAGATAGAGAAAAATATGATGAAAAAAAAATCAGGAAGAGAAGGCTGTAAAATTGAAAGAGAGGGAGTATGAAAAACCACTGCCGTATCCTAAGATATATTCAAGAAAGGAGAAAGAAAAGCAGTTTGAGCGTTTTATGGAGATTTTCAAGAAATTGGAAATAACCATACCATTCTCTGAGGCACTTCAGCAAATGCCATCATATGCGAAGTTTTTAAAAGAACTCCTCATGAAGAAAAGGAAGTATATTGAGAAGGAAACTATTAAGGTACAAGGGAATTGCAGCGCAGTCATACAAAGGTCATTACCTCCTAAATTACAAGATCTAGGGAGTTTTACCATTCCATGTACTATTGAGGAGTTAGAGGTTGGGAAAGCTTTGATTGATCTGGGGGCTAGTATTAATCTGATGCCTCTTTCTATGTTCAAAAATATTAGAGGATTGGAAATCAAGCCAACAAGAATGACTCTTCAGTTAGTAGATAGATCCCTCAAATATCCATATGGAGTGGCTGAAGATGTAATAGTCAAGGTAGATAAATTCTTATTCCTAGTGGATTTTGTTATAATGGAGATGGAAGAAAATGGAGATGAACCTTTGATTCTTGGAAGACCTTTCATGAAGACAGCCAGGATAGTGATTGATGTTGAAAATGGCAAGCTTAAAGTCAGAGTACAAGATGAAGAAGTGGATTTTGATGTGTTTCAAGCAATGTCACATCCTAAAGATGACAAGTCATGCTTTCAAATAGACATTGTGGAAGAACTTTGTATGAGGCAAGGAAATAGAGTTCATAATGCATCCATTTTGGAAAGAACTCTTATTAATGAATGTGAAGATTTGAATGAAGAGGAGGACAAAATGAAGGAAGAATGCGTTCAGGATTTGGAGGCAGCAAAAGAAATTCCAGTAGAAAAGGCTCTTTTTGAGAAAATTGAGCTTAAAGAAAAAGTTCCAGAAAGCAAGATTGAACTTAAAGAGTTGCCACCACACTTGAAATATGTGTTTTTGGAAGATAATGGAGGAAAGCCAGTTATTATCAGTACTTCATTATCTCCAAAAGAAGAAGAAAAGTTGGTGGAAGTTTTAAGAGCAAATAAAGGTGCTATAGGCTGGTCAATTGCAGATCTTAAGGGTATAAGTCCTACATACTGTATGCACAAAATTCTTATGGAGGATGATTATAGGCCATTTGCTCAGCCGTAGAGAAGACTTAATCCTGTTATGAAAGAGGTTGTGCGAAAGGAAGTATTGAAGTTATTGGAAGCAGGAATTATTTACCCAATTTCTAACAGTAAATGGGTGAGTCCAGTACAAGTTGTACCAAAGAAAGGAGGGATGACTGTCATTTATAATGAAAAGAATGAACTTATTCCTACACGAACAATTACAGGTTGGCGAATGTGTATTGATTACAGGAGATTAAATACAGCTACCAGAAAAGATCATTTTCCTTTACCTTTTATGGATCAAATGTTAGAAAGATTGGTTGGACAAGCATATTATTGCTTCCTAGATGGCTATTCTGGATATAATCAAATTGTGGTAGATCCGGAAGATCAAGAGAAAACAGCCTGTACATGTCCTTTTGGTATATTTGCTTACAGAAAAATGCCATTTGAACTATGTAATGCTCCTGCTACATTTCAGAGGTGTATGCAAGCAATCTTTGCAGATTTCATGGAAAGAAGCATAGAGGTCTTCATGGATGATTTTTCAGTTTTTGGGGATTCTTTCCAAAGATGTTTTATCAACCTGGATGTGGATGATGATTGAGTTGTGTTGCATGTTGATATCCAGGTGAAAAGTTCACTAGCTATGTGAACAGATGTGTGATGATTTATGATTGTGGTTATGATGCTAAGCAGGGTGTACGAATGAATAATATGTGAGAAAGCAGATTGTGTGAGGTATTGAGCTCCAAAATATTCATTGTTATATGTACTGTTCACCGGAAAACATGAATGATATTGCTTGAGTCTTGATAATTGATTGAATTGCATGTTTATGTCATATGATCAAGGCCATTTTTGGAAGCCCTTACTTAGCCAAATTTTCACCTAAATTGATTAGAACCATGTGTTCTACCCTTTTTGAACCTTGTCCTTAAACAGGATGAAAACCCTTGCTTTGAAATTATTTACCTTGAGTTGGGTTGAGAATAGTTGTTGAAAAGGTTCAAGTTTGGGGTTGTTAGGAAGATTTGAATGGCAAAAAGAAAGGCATTGAGCTCAAGTGTTGAAAAAGAGAAATGCATGAAGAAAAGAAAAAGCATGAAAGATGAGCTCAATGTAAAAATAAAAGGAAAGGGAAGAAGTTGGGAATGAGTGAGATTGGTTAAAGAAAGAGAGTTTGTGCTTGAACTTTAAATGTTAAAATAGCTCTCTTGACTCAAGGATTTTGCGAACAAGAAATACCATTTTTTCTTGTTAGCCTAGCCTCATTCTAAGCCTTGGAAAAGTCCTTGTGATGGCATTGGCATGTAAGCATGTTGATTGTATTAGATGAAGGGCAATTTTGTTTCATGTGACATGTGAATAGTAGACAGTGGAGTGACTTCTTAAACACTTGAGTGATTAAGTGAAACACTAGCTTGGTGAGAATGGTTGAATTCTATGATTACATCTATGCTTAGTTGATTGATCATTCATAAATAAAACATTTGTTGGGAAATATATGATCATGTGAACTGAATTGAATTGAAAGCATGCATACATCTTGATTAGATTCCACTGAAAATCTGAAATTGAGTAGTTATTGTCATAAGAGAAATGAAATTTGGGATTGTTGAACTATTTGATGAAAAAGTGGAAAGCCAAGTTTTGTTTTGTTTGCTTAAGGACAAGCAAAGTTCTAAGTTTGGGGTTGTGATAACGGTCTAAAAACCGTTATTTTCATGCTTAAATTGATATCAAAATACACCCTTTATGGCTTAGAATGAGCTTAGAATCAAGTAAAACACTTAAGTTGAGTCATTTGAGAGTCCAAAGTTGTTTTTAGAGATATTATGCTTGTTCTGCATTGTTTTGCAGGGTTTTGATGAGAATTAATGATGGAATTGAAGAAGGAAGGTCTTAGACTCATGGAAGAAGAAGAAAAACGAAGAAAAGAAGAGTCTATGCACCGCTCAGCGTCAAAATGCACCGCTGAGCGCCATTATTCGAGGGAAAGCCACTGTCTGGCACCCAGGCGGTGACGCTGAGCGTCCAGAGCGATTAGAGGCAAATCGCTCAGCGGGGAAACTGACTGTTGAGCGGTAAAATTGGACGTTGAGCGGTTGTGTGCTGGGCTTGGGCTTAAATTCTGTTACTTTTATGCCCTATATATAGCCCCAAATGCGATTCAAATATGATTCTTTTGGCAGAAGAGGACGTCCAGAGCTATTTTACACTCCTTTGAGAAGATTTCTTGGATGCTTAGGCTCCATTTTATCATACCTAGGGTTTGTTTTTCCATTCTTTCATTGTATTTCATCTAGTTTCACCATGTGAATGGTGAACTAAACCCTTTGTTGTTGGGGAACAATGTAATCTTTTGAAACTCTCTTATATTGAAATTCTTGTTTTATTCATATGCTTGCATATGATGTTATTATTAATTGTTGGGTTCTTTATCTATGCTTAAAGCTATTATCATTTAACTCATTTGATAAATAGATATTTGCCTTTGTCGATACGAGGACGTACGGGGAAGTCATGAACTGATAGGGAATTCCTTGATTAAGCAATACCACCTAGGGATAGGGGGTAGGACGATCAATTGTATTTTGCTTTTGTGGTACTTGCACTGTTAGTTACTAGGGGAGACTAGGGATAGTAAGCCAGTAACTAGTAGTAGGCTCTTCTCGCCGAGGGATCTAATTTAGGGTAGACTAAGACAGTTTGCATAACAATTAGATAATAAAGCGAATTTAATAAGAATAGTAGATATAAGAGAGTGGATAAGATGAAATTGTAAACCCCAACAACTCCATTCATCCATACCTTTTTCTTGCCAATTGAATCACTTGCATTTGCATGTTTACTTTTAGTTCTTTGCATTCAACCACAAGTTAATTTTCTTTCAAGTCTTATAAGATTAATTTACACGAAAGATAAGGCCTAAGAGTCCTTTGGGAGAACGATATTGGGTTTTACCATTTATATTACTTGATAACGATTTGGTACACTTGTCAGGGTCTTAACAGGTGCCTCTATCAATAGACCTCCATTATTTACTAGAGAAAACTATGCTTTTTGGAAAGTGAGAATGAAAATTTTCATGGAGTCTATTGATAGTGAGATTTGGGATCTGTCACAAATGGTCCTTTGATTCCTATTGTGTTTATTAACAATTTGCAGAAATCAAACCGCGAGAATAATGGAATGTTGATGATAGAAGAAGATCCCAATAGGACGTAAGGGCTCATAGCATAATATTATCTGCTTTAACTATTGATGAATTTTACAGGATCCCAACCTGTAAGACTGCTCAGGAGATGTGGGAGATTCTAAGAGTCACCCATGAAGGAATTGATGATGTTTGGAGAGCCAGAAGAAATACTTTAATCCAAGAGCATGAGATGTTCCACATGAAGTAGGGAGAAACTATTATAGATGTTTAGAAGCGAGCATATAGTGAATCATCTCATTGGGTTAGGTAAGTCCTTTGATAATGATGAATAAATATAAAAATTCTTAAATCATTGGACAAGACTTGGCAACCAAAGGTGACTGCCATCAGTGAGTCACAAAATCTCAACACCATGTCAATGGCTACATTGTTTGGTAAGTTGAGAGAACATGAACTAGATCTCGGGAGATTAAACGAAGATGAAGATAAAGGAAAGAAAACGACTCTGGCGTTCAAATTTGAGATTGATAAAAGCAAACATATAAATGAAGAAGAAGACTTTGAAGAAGATGAAGAAAATATGGATCTCTTTATTAAGAAATTTAAAAAGTTCATGAAGTCCAAGGGCAAAAGAAGATTTAAAAATGGGAAGAAGGAAAACAAGGAATCATCAAGAAACTATCGTTGTTATGGTTGCGGAGAAAAAAGACACACGAAGGCAGATTGTCCAAACCCAAATAAGGGTGAAGAAAGATGTAGCACCCCTAACGGAATGCCACATGTAAATAATAAAATCTGAAATCTACGCCATTTTTTTTCTTATACCATCGATTATAAACGTTTGTATAAAATTGTGGAAGCAAATAAAACATTAACCGTCTGAACGTATTACAACCGAATTTCAAACCTTACAAAATATTCAAATCCATTATTCGAAAACATAAAATGTCTTTCAAACATAAATAAATCCCATCAGTAAAATTTCCTGTTCTCTCGTCGTGCTACTCCTGTCTTGCCTATCTGCATCGTCATCTACTCCCGTACAAGTACGATCATCATAGGTGGAACCACAACCACAAAAATAAAGGGTGAGTAACTAAGAACATAACATAGCATACAATTCAGTAATCATATCAACAACACAAACTATCAGTCATTTCATCACATTATCTCTCAATACTCAACTCATAACTCTGACACCACACTACGTCTCAATGCTCAATTCTAACATAGACTAAAATACTCATTACATTACGATACATCCCAGTATTCAACTCATAACTCAGGACATATATATAAAAGCTTATGTTGTTTCCTTGAATTTTGTCGTACCTGTTTACCAAAACAGAGCGATTCAAATCTGTTTACCAAAACAAGGCGATTCGAGCCGTCTTCCATCGCAACTTCAAACCTATCTCCCCGACTTCTCAAGGAATTATGAGTAAAAACTTCGATTAGGCGCACCCACCGAGCACTATACTCACACGAGCCGAAGTCATTGGGCGAGACATTCAACCCTCTCATTCCTCGCGCACGAGGAAGGGTGACACTCGAATCTCTGTCTCTTCAGAGACCCAACACTTTATCGTATACCAATACGAAATCAATCGCTCCACAAAATTCTAAGGAAATAACAAACGCTTGCTCTCACAACCACACCATCACGATCATACATATTTCATAACACCATGCCCAAAATCAATCAATCTCATAGATCAACAATTTATTTAAAATTCACCACTATTTTAAATAAATTAATTTTCACAAATAAATTAATTAATTTCCACAACTCAATAAATAAATTAATTTTCACAACTCTCTAATTTAAATATTTCTCTGCTGATGCACCCCCGTGAAATTTATAATCTCACACTCCCGTCCACTAGAACCAATATTTCTAGTGCAGCCCTACTTTTACTAAAAATCACAACACATATTAAAATACACTTTTTAATGTACCACTTTTTATCTTAAATACACTCTCTCTTAAATCTACCAACCCAAGTAGACCCCACTAGTCTTTTTAATTTAAAATCAAACTTTATTTTTTTCTCTCTCCAAGTGGACCCTACTTAAAACATTCATTTTTCACTAAAAGTTCTCTTTCTCTCTCCTACTCTCCACTTTTACGTAACCAAATATTCTCTCCCTTCTCTCTTTTGCTTTTATTTCCAATATACAAAATTTCATTCACTCATCTTTTCTCACATGGACCCCACTTCCCACTTTATTTGACTTTTCAAACTAAACCATTCCTTCCTCTCATCAAAGTCACGTAACCCCTCCTCTCCATACTACACTCTCTTTTTCTCTTCTTTTTTTCTCTCTTCACTCTCCCAACCTCATTTTCGTACACACACTTAGGCAACTTTTCTCTCTCCTTCATTCAATGCTCACGGTCCCACACAATATCCCATACACTTTTATTTTTCTTTTTCACTCACATTCTCTACCATTTACGTATCAACACTACAACACCCATATTTCTTCTTTTGACTTTTCAACCCCAAAACCTCTCTCATTCTCCTATCCCATTTCACGTCAAAGGCAAACACCCATCTTCCTTCCTCTTTTCACGTCAACCATGCAACATCTTCACCATCTCCTCTTTTTTTTTCTTTTCTTTATATCTAACATTTTCCAAAATGAACCCAAAGCTCTCCCCCATTTTGTTCTCCTTCTCTTTACTTTAACTTTCATCAACACCATGTACCCTAACTCACCAAAACATTACCTTCACTCCTCTCTTTCTCATAACTCATTCCTTTCTCTTCCAGCAATGGAAGAGAATTCTCAATACCCTCTTACCCATAATCTTGGTCAAAGAGTATAGATAAGTGTCCCACAGTATATATAATTCATTCAAGGTAAAATTAAACAAAATACACACCATGGAAACATGATTTTAAGTGTATCCATGACATTTTACATACACCAACAACACCCTAATTCACCCAACATGTATACACATTCCAAGAACAACACTTTTTCATAAAATATAACCATGTATAGTCCATTATATGCCCCATATAATAGCAAAACAAAAATGAACATGTGACTACCCATTTTCCATGCAACAACCCATGAAACTTAAACCCAAAAGAAGAGTGTATGCATCAACATATTATTTTTAATCTCAACACAAAATAAAGAAAGCATGCAACAACATGTTAACTATAATCTCAACACAAAAGGAAGAAAGCATGCAACAACATGTTAACTATAATCTCAACACAAAAGGAAGAAAGCATGCAACAACGTTATCATGTTATCTTCTACCCATCATACACCATGTTATATCCGAAGTTAAACCCCTTACCTCTAGTTCCAAGCAATCTCCCAAGGTTCTTAGGTTTCTTTCCTTCACTAAACTCCAAGCCCTTCTCTTCTCTAGGTTCCTCTTCAAGTTACGTCCCAAGCTCCAAACTAGGATGACTCTTTTCTTTTCTCTCACCAACTTGGTTGCTCTCCAAAGGTGCCTCTTCAACTCATGGTTCTCTCTCTCTCTTTTCCACTCTCCAAGTGTTTGTAATGCAACCTAACAAACCTAAAATTACACACTTAAGTAGAACCACCCATAAACCTCTCTTTAATGTGTGTAAATGGTAGGTTTAAAGTATTTTTAAGTGTCTTTATAATGCCCATTTATGTGGCCTACAATTCTTATAAAATAGTAACCTCTCCAAGGCATCACAAAGTCACTTAGAAGCTTCCTAAGTCTAGAAAGCATGTGCCCCGTGAAAACTAAAAAAATGAAACCTACTAGCCAAGCATGCAAGTAACGTATAGAAGGTACAAAATGGGAAGCAAAAGCCTCTCCCTTGAACGTTCACGGCTAGCCAACACACCAATTGTTTACTTCATTTTTTTTTCTTTCTCCAACAATGCAAAAAGGAATTTATAATAAAAGCAAACCAATAAAAAAATACATGTTGCAGCACACAAAAAAATTGACGTGAAAAGGCTCACCTATTCAACTTTCAAGTACCAATTTACATGCATGTTAAACCCCTAACAAGTGTACCGGATCGTATCAAGTAATAAAAATCGGTAATCCCAATATCGTTCTTCCCAAAGGACTCTTAAGGCCTTATCTTTCGTGTTAACAAATTGTTTTTAGACTTGAGAAAAGAAAATTAATTTAAGTGGTTTAAATGCAAAACAAAAATAAACATGCAAATGCAGGAATTCAATTGACTAAAAGAAACTATGAATGAATGAGGTTGTTGGAGTTTACAATTTCATCTTATCCACCCTCATATATCTACTCTTCTTATTTACTTTGCTTATTTATCATATTGCCATGCAAACTTTCTTGGTCTACCCTTAACCCAATCCCTTGGTGAAAAGAGCCTATTACTAATTACCGACTTGCTATCCCTAGCCTCCCCTAGTAATTAATAATGCATGATAAGCGGAAGCAAAATATAATTGATCGTCCTACCCCTATCCCTAGGCGGTATTAACATAATCAAGGAATTCTCCCCAGTTCATGACATTATTGTACGTCCCCGTATCAATAAAGACAAACAACATCTACCGAATGAGTTAAACGGTAAAAACATTAAACACAGGTAAAGAACCCAACAATTGATAAATCAAGCATATGTAAGCATATAAAGTAAACAAGAATTTGGATATATGAGAGTTTCAAAAAGATTACATTGTTCCCCAACAACAAAGGGTTTAGTTCACCATAATCATGGTGAACCTAGATGAAATATAATGGAAGAATGGAAAGGCAAACCCTAGATTTGATAAAGTGGAGCCTAAGCATTCAAGAAATATGCTCCAAAGGTGTAAAGCTATTGTGGACGTTGTTCTCTGCCAAAAGAATTACATTTGGATTCGCACTAAGGCTATATATAAGCCAAAATGATAATAGAAAGATCTCAGAATCCAAAATATAAAAACAAACAACCGCCCAGGCGCCAAAATTGGCCGCTCAGCGGTTTGCCTTAACACACGCCACCGCCCAGGTGCCTAAAATGACCGCTGAGCGGTTTGCCTCTTGTCGCTTTGGATGCTCAGCGTCACCGCCTAGGTGCCAGAGAGTAACTTTTCCTCGAACTAGGACACTCAGCGGTGGAATTTACCGCTGAGCGGTTCACAGACTCTTCTTTTCTTCCTTTTTCTCCTTCATTCTTGAGTCTATGACCTTCCTACTTCATTGTCATCTTCAATTTTCATCAAAAACCCCGCAAAACAATGCAAAACAAGCATAATATCTCTAAAAACAACTTTTGACTCTCACGTGACACAACTTAAGAATTTTACTTGATTCTAAGCTCATTTTAAGCTACAAAGGGTGTGATTTAATAACAAATTTATGCATGAAAATAACGGTTTTGAGACCGTTATCACAATCCCAAACTTAAAACTTTGTTTGTCCTCAAGCAAAACAAAACAAAACTTGGCCTTCCAATTTTTCATCAAATAGTTCTACACTTTTCAAAATCCTTTTCTTCATGACAAGTTATTTTCCAATTCAGATTTTTCAGTGGAATCCTACCAAAATGCAAGCATGCTTTCAATCCAATCTAGTTCACCTACTCAAATATTTCCCAGCAGATGTTTTATTCATGAATGATCAATCCACTAAGCATAGATGTAAACATGGATTTCAACAATTCTTACCAAGCAAGTGTTTCACTCAATCACTTAAGTGTTTAAGGAATCACTCCACTCTTTACTATTCACATGTCACATAAAACAATATTGCCATTTATCTAAAACAATCAAAATCCTTACATGCAAATACCATCACAAGGACTTTTCCAAGGCTTGTAATGAGGCTGAGCTATCAAGAAAATTTGGTTTTTCTAGATCGCAAAATCCTTGAGTTAAGAGAGCTATTTCATCATTGAAAAGGTTCAAGTTTAAACTCTCTCTATCACCAATCTCCTTTATTCCCAACTTCTTCCCTTTTTATCAATTTTTTCATTGAGTTCCTTTTTCATGCTTTTACTTTTTCTTTTTCTCTACTCATGCATTTTTATTTTCAATACTTGAGCTCAATGTTTTTCTTTTGCCTTTCAATTTTCCCCATGCAACCCCAAACTTGAACCTTTTCATCACATAAGATCAGTCTCAACCCTACTCAAGATAAATAATTTCAAATCAAGGGTTTTCATCCTATTTAAAGCCAAGGTTCAAAAGAGGTATAAAATTTTAAACTTTTTGGGTGAAAATTTGGCTAAATAAAGGCTTCCAAACATGGCCTTGATCATATAACATAAGCATTCAAATCAATCAATTATCAATACTAAGGCAATATCATTCATGATTCCCTACGAACAGTACATATATCAGTTAAAATTCTGGAGCTCAAGACCTCACACAACATGCTTTCTCACACATCATTCATTTATCTTGCTTAGCATCACAATCACAATCATAAACCACAATACATATGTTCATATAGTTAGTGAACCATTCAACTGGATATCATCACACATACATTCTCAGTCAACCACATTCAATCATTATCAAATACTTGTCATGCATTTTAATACTACCATCAGAACTATTGTACAAGCCAAGCATAGACACAAAATAAAAGTTCAAACTATTCTACAAATTCAAAGTACAAAAGAAAAAGAAAAATCCATGTCCAAGTACTGGCATCCATCAGTAGATGCCCTCAACACAAGTCCTCATCTGAGTCCTCCTGGTCTCCATTATCAGCATCTTCAAAATTCTCTTCATTATCATCATCCATATCTGGTGCTTCAGCTGCTCCAGACCTGCTGCCCTGTGCTTGCTCCTGAGGCCAAGCCATAGCTTCATGGAACTTGTCCATAGTCCACATGTGCGCTGGTGGTTGCTGATACAACAATACTATCATCTCAGCAGTGGCTATCTGCCCTCTGCGAAGAGCCTCCATCCTAGCCTCTATCATGGACATATACATGTCCCTCATCTGGAATGGCTCGGCATGCTGCGCCAGTGCATCTGCAGGTATATGCTCCTGCTGTGCTACTGCTCTCCTAAGACGTCTTCTAGGTGCTCCGGCTGCCTCCTCTTCCTCACAATACTGCTGATAATAATCAGCATCTATTGCCTTCCTAGGCCTCTCATATGGTGGAACTGCAGTATCCACCCCAGCCTGTTGACACAAAAAGGTGATCATGGACGGATGTCCCAATGGTGTCCTGCTACTCATAGTAGTAGCGCAACTCTGAATCTCGTCGGCAATGACCTTCCCGACGTTTACATCCAACTGCCTCAACATGCAATAAATGAAGATAATTCGATGCATAGTGATGTCAGAAACATGTGAGCATGGCTGAATATTGGCATGAGTGAATGTCATCCAGTACTTTGCTAAAGGCATCAAATCTGCCCTTTTTATGTTGACAGGCAATCCATTAGGGTTATTCTCGAAATGCCTTCCAGGAAGGCACATAACCCTCTCAATATCTGCTATATCCCTGAACCCCCCAACAAGTGCTGCATACTGGCACTGTTCACCTGGTCATTCAGTGCCCAAAAAGCTGTTAATAGTATCAGGGTCATACCTGATGATTTGTCCCCTTACATAGCTCATATATCTCCCAGCATCAACTCCTCCTCTAGGCAAAGCATTTGTATAAAATTCCTTTACTAATTCAATGCTGGCAGGTGCAGGATATGTGGCCAACCTCTCCCAATCTCTCCTCATGATTTCTGCTCCAAATTCAGGAGCCAAATTTGGGATAAAAGTGGCCCTCCTCTCCATCAATAATCTCCTCTCCTGCACAGTCACAAAATGTTCCTCATGTTTCCTGGAGAGGAACCTAGGCGAATAGAATCTTCTTTGCCTCTCAGGTTCCTTCCTTTTGTGACCAAGAGTTTTCACCCTTCTTGATGATGATGACATTCCTGCATATAAAGTTTAAAATATCATAGGAATTCATCATTAGAGGTTAGTACATCATCAATCAAATTCAAAACCAATCACATTCCAACACTGAGGGAAAAGCAGGGCCCCTCAACGTCCCTACATCAAAATCAAGCATCCAATAAAATCTGCAGCAAACCGCCCAGGCACCAAAGTTGGCCGCTCAGCGGTTTGCCTCAAGCTACACCACCGCTCAGCGTCTAAGAAGACCACTCAGCGGTGGCAATTAGGGTTTCTTAAAAACTTTTTTTTTAAAACGCCCTATTCTCCACTCTAACACTAATTTCATCAATCCAGACCAAAGTCATGCAGTTCAATTGGTTCATGCAGTTCAATTGGTTCAAACAGTTCCTATTTCATCAACTCATGCATAGAAATCAAAAGCCCTAATTTATCATGTTCCTACGCATGTTTTTCATCAAATTTAGAAATCCTAATAATGAAATTGCACAACTTACTTGAATGGAGAAACTAAATGCTTGCTAACTTCCTTTTAATTGATGATGAATGCCTCTTAAGTGTACGATCCCTCAACAAAAACCCCAAACTTTGACAAGACAATGATAGAAAAGTGAGATTTTTGTGAGTGGGTGATGAGAAAAAGTGGGGAAATCCCTTTGAAAAACCTTTGAAAGTGAAATTGGGTGCTAGGGTTCACATAGAACGCTTGGGCAAGCTTCAAAGAAAGTTTTTGAAAAATGCAGAACCCCAAAAACGCTGAGCTTTTAAAAGCCCAAGCAGAGTCTGCGCCGCCACCGCTCAGCAGTAAAATGCACCGCTCAACGGTGGCCAGTAGTTTTATCCCTTTCTTCTTTGCTTACTTTTGCGTGATTCCACCCTTTTGCACCTGATTTTAACCTTCCATTTTTCAATTTCATACCTTTCCCCTCTCAGATGTGCATGCAAACATATAATTTCCTTAAGACAGAGTTTAGAAATAAACAAATTATCAACTAGGTTGCCTCCCAAATAGCGCTTGTTTAACGTCACGAGCCTGACCCAAACCTGTTTAGCACTTATCAGTAAGTGCGATTCTTACCAACACCTATCAGGAGGTGTACCTTCCTGTATCATTCAATGGATACATAAAAATTAGCATCCCTCAGTAGATGCTACCCAAAATTGTTTAAATATTCATCTAATTACATAAAATAAAACTAATATATTACAACAACTGGGATGATCCCCACCCATCAGTAGGTGTTGATAACCCCTTTGCTTGATATTCTTTTCTTTTTCTTCTTCCTGCTGAATTCCTTCATAAGGTTGAGAACACCAAGCACATGTTTCCATGTTTCAATCATAAGAACTTTGATCTCCAATCTCTTGAAGATCTCAATAAAGCACTTCACTTTCTTTTTCCTCCTATGATATTTCTTTTGATGAGGAAGGGGTTTTTCATATGATCTTTTCTTCTTTCCTCTCTTCCACTTTTTCCCTTTTCTTCTTTTTTTCTTTCTTTTCACCATTTTTCTTTTCTTTCAACTACTTCTTTTTCCTTATCATCTCCCTCACTCAACCTTTCTGTTTCTATCTTTTCCTTCTCTATTTCTTCTATCTTTTCCTCTTCTATCTCTTCATCAACATTATCACTTTCAAAACTAGTGGCCTGGCATTCCTCCCTAGGGTTAACCTCAATATTAACCCTAGAATTCAATATTTCATTGGATTGACGAATCTGTATCTCCAACCTTTTATTCCTTGCTTCATTCTCTTATGTAGAGGAAAGAGTAATTTCGATAAGTCGTTCCAATGTCTCGTCCACTTTGTTGATTTGCTCTTTCAAACCAGACACCTGTTGCCCTAATAGTAATTGTTGATATGGATCTCTTGCTTCTCCATTCCAACTTTGATCCAACCTTGAGTGAGGTTCCCACCAGTAGTTGAAATTATTTTGATAGAATTGAGCGCCCATAGAACCAAATTCTTGTACATACTGCATCCTGTAAACATTAGGCACAAAATCCTAGAAATAATTTATTAGAACAAAAATAAACATAAAAATCAAGTCAAAGTTAATCAGTTTACACTACTCGAAAAAGTTAAACCAAGAGTCCCCGGCAACGGCGCCTAAAACTTGTTAAACCCCTAGCAAGTGTACCAGATCGTATCAAGTAATAAAAATCGGTAATCCCAATATTGTTCTTCCCAAAGGACTCTTAAGGCCTTATCTTTCGTGTAAACAAATTGTTTTTAGACTTGAGAAAAGAAAATTAATTTAAGTGGTTTCAATGCAAAACAAAAATAAACATGCAAATGCAGGAATTTAATTGACTAAAAGAAACTATGAATGAATGAGGTTGTTAGGGTTTACAATTTCATCTTATCCACCCTCATATATCTACTCTTCTTATTTACTTTGCTTATTTATCATATTGCCATGCAAACTTTCTTGGTCTACCCTTAACCCAATCCCTTGGTGAAAAAAGCCTATTACTAATTACCGGCTTGCTATCCCTAGCCTCCCCTAGTAATTAATAATGCATGATAACCGGAAGCAAAATACAATTGATCATCCTACCCGTATCCCTAGGCGGTATTAACATAACCAAGGAATTCTCCCCAGTTCATGACATTACTGTACGTCCCCGTATCAATAAAGACAAACAACATCTACCGAATGAGTTAAACGGTAAAAGCATTAAATACAGGTAAAGAACCCAACAATTGATAAATCAAGCATATGCAAGCATATAAAGTAAACAAGAATTTGGATATATAAGAGTTTCAAAAAGATTACATTGTTCCCCAACAACAAAGGGTTTAGTTCACCATAATCATGGTGAACCTAGATGAAATATAATGGAAGAATGGAAAGGCAGACCCTAGATCTGATAAAGTGGAGCCTAAGCATCCAAGAAATCTCCTCCAAAGGTGTAAAGCTATTGTGGACGTTGTTCTCTGCCAAAAGAATTGCATTTGGATTCGCACTAAGGCTATATATAACCCAAAAAGATAACAGAAAGATCTCAGAATCCAAAATATAAAAACAGACAACCGCCTAGGCGCCAAAATTGGCAGCTCAGCGGTTTGCCTTAACACACGCCACCGCCCAGGTGCCTAAAATGACCGCTGAGCGGTTTGCCTCTTGTTGCTCTGGACGCTCAGCGTCACCGCCTAGGCGCCAGACAGTAACTTTTCCTCAAACTAGGATGCTCAGCGGTGGAATTTACCGCTAAGCGGTTCACAGACTCTTCTTTTCTTCCTTTTTCTCCTTCATTCTTGAGTCTATGACCTTCCTACTTCATTGCCATCTTCAATTTTCATCAAAAACCCTGCAAAACGATGCAAAACAAGCATAATATCTCTAAAAACAACTTTTGACTCTCACGTGACACAAGTTAAGAGTTTTACTTGATTCTAAGCTCATTTTAAGCTACAAAGGGTGTGATTTAATAAAAAATTTATGCATGAAAATAACGGTTTTGAGACCATTATCAATGCACACAAAGTATTAAAATAATATTACACTACTACACATTTCTCTCTCATCATTTAATGGAAGGAATAAAGCAAAGAAAATCACACATAAATTAACGTTGGTGCAGCACCCTTTTCACATTTCAAGTTTTGATTTCCTCTTTCTTACCTCATGGTGGGACCCACTTGCCAAGGTGGAAACTTAAGACCAAGCACACACTCCTCCCATACACACACAACAACCACTAAACCATGCTTCATCCGCTAATATAATAGCGCAAACAATTCTATTTAAATATTTTTTCAAGCTTTTTCGAAAATTAATATAAAACAATTATTAATTTAATTTTCTTCCCTTCCTTAAATATTTCTCAACAACATTTCACATCACAATTTATTATCTAATACCACAAAAATAAAATACTTAAAGTAAGAAATCATTTTATTTATACGGGTCTTACAAAAGAGGCCAAAAGAAAGTCTTTAAGAAAAAAAAGGCATATATTGCTTGGAAGAAGATAATGAATCAACAACAAACTCAAGCGACTCTGATGAGCAAGCCAACATATGTTTGATGGCTGATGACATCTCTGAAAATCAAGTAAGTTCCTCTAACGATTCTGAATATTCAAATTATAGTGAGAGTGAATTACTTGACACATATAAAGAATTATTAATTGAATCTGAAAAATTAGATAATGCTCATAAGAAATTGAAGAAAGAATTTAAAGAATTAAAATCAAATCTTGAAAAAATTCTTGAAGAAAATAAAGCTTTGAAAAATAAAACTTTATATTATGAGAAAGGTAAATATACTAAAAATGAAGAATATATTTCATGTTTAAATAAAAAGAAACCTCTTGATAAAACAACCAATGTTCAAAGTAGTAATAATTCAAAAATTAAAAAGGTTGTTAAACATGTTCCTAAAAATAATTATAATTACTACAATTATAATTATGGTAATAAAATTAAAAATGTTCCTAAATATAATTGTAATTATCATGATTATAATTATAAAATTAAAATCATGTACCAAAAAATATAATCAAAATTATTATGATTATAATTATAGAAATAAAAATAAAAATAAATATAGAAGAATCCGTAGAATTTGAATAGAGAAAGGAAATACGTATAGGAACCCAAATGTTGTTATTTGTTTCTAAGGCATGAAAAATGGTCATGCATCAAATAAATGTAGAATAAAACACTATGGGGTTCAAAATGAAATATATGCATGGATTCCTATTATAAAATAACATGTCTCTAACTTTAAAGGACCCAAATAAGTACTTTTGGGTACCAAAATATTATTTTTCTATTTTGCAGGTTATTTCAAAATTAAGGAAGAAACTTTTTGGGTTTGCACCAAAACTTGGTAAAGTATGATTTGTCAGGGGGAGTTTTTAACTTGAAAAGAAAAATTGGATATTTTTTTCTAAACTTATTTTTTTTAAGGTATCAAATTTAGGGGTAATTTAATTTTGTTTAAGTTACTCAATAAAGAGGAATATTTCTTTATACTGTTTTTATTTATTTTTTATGATTTCTAAACTTATTTTATTTCCTATGTTTTGAATTATGCCTCTTGTTTCCCTTTAATAAAAATTCTGATAAATATTATTTTTTGGTTTTGCGTCTTTTTTTTTCTTATATTCAAGAGGAGTTTTATATTTAGGGTGAGAAATTTTTTCAATCATACATAGCGCCTTTTTAATATTTATCAAAAAGGGGAGAAGTATGTTTAAAGATTTAATTATATTTATTTCTTGTGTACTACCCTTTTTTATTTAAGTTATGTATGAGTTACAGATTAATACATGTTACAAAAGACTTTAAATCAAAGTAAATCAAAGAGTTTTTTATCATCATCAACAAGGGGTAGATTGTTAGCATAAAGCTGGAGAAAAAATGTTTTGATGATGTCTCAAAGTCAAGTCTCAAGTGCACTTGTTGCAAGAAGATTTTCATGAAGACTTGTTTTATGTTAAAGCTTTTGTAATTTAGTAGATTTATGTTAAAATTCGTTTTGAATTAGAAAACCTCATTTTATACTCAAGATAATCGATTATCAACTTATAATAAATGATTATCAATAATCAATTATTTGTCATAATTGATTATCACGAACAATTATGAGAATTTTTAAGGCAAGTTTTTGATTGTTGTGCATTCATTAAATGCACAATCAATTACCATAATTGGATAATTCATTATCACATGTTAATGAGTTGACAACGAATTTTTGGAGGTATACTTGAGTAAGATCTCTATAAATTAGATTGAGACTCTCGTTCTAAAATACGAAATAAGTGTATTTCAAAAATTCTTATCTGCAGTGTGCGGTGATAAGTGTTCTAGGGTTTGCGAAACCCTTGTGTTGTGGCTTTGAGAACTTGGTGTGTTGGCATAAAATGAGAACTTTCACTAGGGGTGTGATTGAGTGTTGTTGTTGTTGCGTAGTTGAAAGTCTGTCATCCTTTGTGAAGATTCAAAGGAGGTGGTCATCCTTCGTGAAGTATTCGGAGGAGGTGTTCATCCCTTGAGGGTTTTAGGGGAAGTGCGTTTCATCTCTTGGGGTAACAAGAGAGATGTTCTAACCTTAAACTGTTTTATTTTCTTTGTGATTGTAAAAATTTGTTGGTTTGTGCTAGTGAAGCGTTAATTCTCGGTTGAGATTAACAACTGGATGTATGATCTGTTTGATCCGAACCAGGATAAAAATTACCTGTGCAATTTTCTCTCTTCCTTACTCTTTAATCTGTTTAAATTATTTTAAGGAATTTATATTTAATTGAGAAAATTATTAAAAGAACGATTTGCGATAAGAAACCAATTTACCCCCATCTTGGTTTGTTGAACGCATTAACCATTCCGCTACACCGCTCTGACAAAATGGAAGAAGGAGGAGACCCAAGGAAGAGAAAGGGATGTTTCCACAAACCCTAGCCAGCCTCCAAGAATGAAATTAGCTCTCCATTGTCTATATAGTATTTATTAAATCAGTAATAACATTGTATAACAGTGTGGCTAATCCTTCGGCATACTTGGCATATAGGTCTGGACATCCTACCTCTTCCTTTTCCACTTCTCGTGCCTTTGGAAATTAGAATCTCTCCAATCACCTTAGGATCCAACTATGTTGCCTCTAGACTTATTCTTGGCAGCAAAGTTTGCAGAGGCATTCAAGTTAAGGCTGCTGAAATTATTGAGTTGATCTAGTAAGCTTTCAAAGGTTAACAATTGAGTTTGCAATTCAACCCAACTAATGTTAATATGGTCAAACAACTTGATAAGAATTGGATTGTAACTAGAATCCAAACCATTTAGCGTCTGAATCACTAAATCAGAGTTAGAAATTGGTGAACATGCTAGCTTTAACTTATCAACAAGGTTTTTAATCTTGTCAAGATATTGCTCCATTTTCATGTTTCTTTTTCGTGTATTGTGAAATTCATATTTCAGATAGACAATTATGGATCTGTTGTGTGCACCAACAAGACTTTGAGCTTCATCCCAAAGTTGTTTAGAAGTTTCATAATGAAGCAATTGAGTTGTAATGTCAATTGTAGAAGAATTCATCAATTATTCTATAATGTCTTGATCATAGGCTTGCCAATCCTCATAATTAGGATTGACTTTTGTTGTCGTGTTATTTGCAACAATGAATTGGTTTGGACATTCTATTGTCCCTAGTAAATAGCCATCAAGTTTGCAGCCTCTAATCACTGGTAAGGCTAGAGATTTCTATAGTGAATTATTGTCTTTGTCCAATTTGACAGATATTATAGAAGGTAGGTCACTTTTCTAGTTGGCAACGAGTGACATTGTGGTTATGGATCAAAAGCTCTGATACCAAGATAAAAAATGATATTGAATGTGTTTATTTGCATTTATAATGTATTGTTTAAATACAAGTAGTAATATACCATCAAGACCCTATAATTATGCTAATAGAGATAAATATTATCCTAAACTCATGCTGATGAATGATCACAATAATTACTGTAATATTACACACTAAATGAAAATTGATATTGTGAATAACTAAAATAAAGAATCATAAATTATATGATATTAGACATAATATTTGATTCAGTCTAAATAAACCTTCAAAGTCAGTCTTGTTATTAATAGATAAAAATCCTAGACTATAAAGTTTAGCCCACCAATTGTAAAATTGTTGTTTCTCAATTAAAATACAACAATTAAATAGATTTGCTATGTAAAAAAGTTAAGTTTAAATCCAACTAACAATAAAATTATTTAAATTAAAAAAGAAAACGTATTGAATATAAAACTACATTACGAAAATACAAACTCTCTTCATATATTAAGAGTTAGAAAGCTATAAACTCTAGTATGTTGATTATTCTTGTTAATATATGTATAATATGATTGCCCATTCAACTATGAACCGAGTGATCAATAACTCTTATGAACCCGCATGAATCGGTAGACCGGTCGGTCGGACTGTGGACATGATTAACACTAAGGATAATTACATCAACCCTAAGTTAGATCATTACTATTTGGGTCGTGATTAGGCCACCGCTAATCAAAAGCCCATCTCAAAATCTATAAATACAGGTTTGATATTCAGGTAGTTGGTTAATTTTACTAAGCATTTATTGCTAAGACATTCAGATAAACACTGAATTTAGCATCAGAGTGCGTTTTGCAGGTAGCATTCGGTTCGACCGAACGATAGAGAAAGGACTGAAGATAGAACCTAAACTTAAGCTTGAAACTTGGAGATTATTTGTAGAAAAAGAATTAACCTCGACCCTTTAAACTGAAAAAAATATAAAAATTCAACATTATACACTAATTTATTAAATAATTGGATGGTTAATATATAAAAAACATTGTTTAAAACCTCGGATGGTCCTCATATTTGTTGAGGAATCTCAAGTGGGTCCTCTTGTTGAAAACAGTCTCAATTGGGTCTTAATTTTTGTAAAATCGTAACAATGAAGCCCTTTCTGTTACGTGGTAAGAAACAACGTCAAATATTGATGTCGCAGTGTGCTGATCTGGATGATTTTATTACCTGGAAATAAATTTTAAATTATGATTTGCAATTTCTACCCAAGTTAGGGTTGCAAAGGGAGATTCATCTTCTTCATCGTGCCACTGTAGATCTACCTTGCACTGTCGTCATCTCCATGGACCACCGCGTCTCCACCATGTTTGTTTTAATCACCACTACAAGCAACATCTTTCACACGTCGCACACCCATCAACTTCATCACACACAACAGTGTCATTGTTCAACCATCGTGATGAAACCCTAATCGTAGAAATCGTGAGTTCCACCACAGCATCATGATCACGCCTCCATGAAGACCTGAAAACCAGAAAAATCAGATTGTGAAAAGCCCCAAATCGCAACCAAGACGCGAATTAGAGAATAGTCACCACATGTGAATCATCTTCTTCGCAAACCTGCTGAAATCAAATCGCTAGGTTCCAACTCATTTTTATATAATGACAAAAAAGATGAGTTGTGGATCATATATTTTTTTTTTGTTAACAAAAAAAGTAAATAGATGTGTGAATGTTTTTAGTTTTGTAAAATTGTGTAAAGAATAATTGAGGCTTTCAAAAAACCAAAATAATTCATGCGTCGCTGCATTGCATTGCCAAACCAAAGAATTTATATTCTGATTTAAGGTGCAAAGCACTTGATCATTTGCAATTTAATCTTCCTTTCAGGAAAATGGTACCTTTGAAACTTAGTCATCTCCATGAAAGCCATGGAAAGACATAAAACTTTAAAATCTCACAATACTACTTTCTTTTAGGGGAAACTTGAGTGGAGTACTTTCAGGGGCAACTCTTACAACCAACATTATGTTCCTGGAGATTAAAATTGATCTACTATTTCAAAATTGAAATCAAGCAAAAGTTTTGACCTCTCAAGTAGACTCTGTTTTTATTCCACCCTCGTTTTCTTTACTGTCCTATGATATTTCAGTGTTAACTTGTTCTTCTTATGGTACTTCTTTGTTAGAAATAAAGTGTCTTGTTTCTCAACACCAAGAGTGGGGGTGTGAATTGGTGAACTATAAAAGCGAATGTTTTTTAAATCTTTTCGCAAACTTAGAATGATCTTGAAACTTTCTTGTGTTGTAAGTAATGCACGTATGCTATTAAAAGTAAAAGAGATAATTAAAGAAATACAAACAGAGGATTTATATTGGTTTGACCTCAATGCCTACATCCAGTTTCTCTTCCAATCAACCTTAGATTGAAGGATCTTCCACTATAATGATTTGAATTTTACACCAAAGGTTTTACAGAAACTCTCTCAAATGTAAACACCTTTTCCACTCAACAATCAAATATAGAAAAGAAACACCTACACAAAGAACTACACGTCTTTACTACAGAACCCTTTGAGAACACCTCTCAAAGAACAAGAACTCCTTGTTCTTCTTCCTGTCATGCACGAACAAGACAACACAATCAACGATTGTAGAATATAAGTTTGTGATCAATGTAGAAACACCTCAGCAGTGTGTTAAGACTTCGGCAAGTGTACCGAATCGTATCAAGTAATAATAAGTGGTAAGACCAAGTATCGTTTTCCCTAAAGACTCATTGGCCTAGACTTTCATGTGATTTGTTGATTATTTACGACTTGACAAAACGAAATTTAGGTTTTTAAATGCAAAAACAAAAAATAAACATGCATGCAAAGGTTGATTAATTGACCTAGAAAAATACGCAGTTGAATGATATGGATGAATTGTGTTGTTGGGGTTTTCGACTTATCCTAATTCACTCTCATTTATTTACGAATTCTACTTTTTTCATTAATGTCAATGCCACTTTCTAATTTACCCTAATCCTAATGTCTTAGTGAAAAGAGCCTACTCCTAATTACTAGTTTACAATGTCTTGTCTCCCTAGCAATTGTTCCTGCATTACATTCGTACAGAAGCTTAAGGCAATCGGTCCTCTTATCCCTATGTCTAGGTAATATTGCTCCCGAGAGATTTCCCCCATGTCTAGATCTACCCATATGTGTCCATATAGATAAAATTAAAGATCACGCTATTGAATGAATTAAACAAAGCATGCATAGAGAATAGAGGAAAACTCTAACAATTAATGAAATAAAGCATATGAATAAAGCATCAATTCAATATATGAGAGTTTCAAAGAATTACATCGTTTCCCTAACAACAATGGAGGTTTAGTTCACCATAGACATGGTGAAACTAGATGAAATTAATGAAAGGAATGAAAGATAAAACCCTAGAACTTGTAGATTGGAGCTTCCGCATCCAAAATCCGCCTCCAAGGGGTGAAGAGAGTGTTTCTCACTATTGCAGAATTGGCTTATAACGTCACCCATTAGACGTCAGTTAGAGGGGGCAGCGACGTAAATTATTGTCCGGCGGGAATTGCGTAAATAAGTGAAGCCTATAGACGTTTGTTAGGGCGAGAGGATCGATGTCTATAATACTATAGACGTCGGTGTCCCTATAAACTGACGTCTATATGTCTGACAGGTAAGTGAAAAGTCATTTCTTTCCGTCATATAAACGTCGATGCCCCTCCTACCCGACGTCTATAGTCTGACAGGTAGGTGAAAAGTTAATTTTTTCCGCCATCTAGACGTTTGATCCCGCCACCCGACGTCTATATGCAATTATAGACTTCAAGGACCCACCGAACCGACGTCTATAGTCTGACCAGGTAGGTGAAAAGTCATTCGTTTCCGCCAACTAGAGGTCGATGCCCCTCCGACCCGACATCTATAGTTTGACAGGTAGGTGAAAATTTAATTTTTTTTCCGCCATCTAAATGTCTGTTCCCACCACTCCGACGTCTATATGCGATTATAGACGTCAAGGCCCCACCTATTCGTCGTCTATAGTCTAACCAGGTATGTGAAAAGTCATTCGTTTCCGCCAACTAGACGTCATGTCCCGCCAAGCCAACGTTTATATATAACACAAATATTAATTTTTAAATCGAATGGACGTCAGATTAGTGAGGCGCTCGACGTATATGCGATTATAGACGTCGGGTTTGTGGGCAACGAACGTCTAATTTCTTGTTAAATTATCAGTGTGAACCAGTAGTTTGCGAACCAGCAATTTGATCGTCTTTCTTCGCCTTTTCTCTCCGTTGCACTGCATTTCCAGGTTCGTTTGATCTCCCGTGAACCATTTAAAGTTGTTTTTACTCTGAATAAAGTAATCTTTGATGTATTATCTTTCATTTGAACCGATTAAAATGAGTTTTCATTGTGTTTTGGTGCAGTTTTTCTTGTGTCTTTGGGTAGCGTAGTGCACCTTCTCCCTTTGCTAGTTTCCTCGTAAGAAAAAATTTCATTTATTGGATCTCTTATGGCATTTCAACCTAGAGTCGAACCTGGGTCCTTGCATAGTGCCATTCCCACCACCAATGAAAAAGAATACGGTGTCACCGTATTCTTTTTCATTGGCGGTCGGAATGGACCTAGGCAACGACCCAGGTTCGTCTTTGGGTTGAAATTCCATAAGAGATGCAAAAGACGCAATTTTTTCTTACGAGGAAACTAGCAAAGGAAGGAGGTGCTACTACGCTACCCAAAGACACGAGAAAAATTGCACCAAAACACAACGAACACTTCATAGACGTCAGTTAATGTACTGACCGATGTCTATAGTGCCCATAGACGTTGGTTAGTGCAATGTCTGACGTCTTTATAGTTCCCTTAGACGTCGGTTAGTGCAATGTCTGATGTCTTTATAGACGTCGCGCTTTTCACTTAACCGAGATCTATAACGATGTCGCACTTGCGGAGAACCGACGTCCCATTAACGTCATCCATATAGACGTCGGTTTGAGAGGTGACGTTAAAAGCCCAAAATAACTGACGTCTAAAGCCCTTTCTGCACTAGTGTCTGCGCCTCTTTCTGTCAAAAGATACCCTATCTGGGTCATGCAAATCTATTTAAAGTTCATTAAAATCAGTAGAAACTGGCCCAGCCCCAAGAGAATGACGCTCAACGCTGGGTTACTACTTAGCGGTAGGTGCGACACTCAAGATTAACGCTCAACGTTGACGCCTAGGCGTTTGGACGTGAATTCACTGAAGGAGCCACCGCTCAACGACAGAGTAACGCTCAGCGGTGGGCGCGATACTTCAATTCTCCCCTCAACGTTGGCGCTTGAGCGTTTGACAGAGATCTCCACAGTGAAACTATCGCTCAACGGTGGCTGTGATTCTTCCTTTGTGCACTTTTCCATCTTTTCCTGAGTCTAACTCTTTCCTACTTCAACTTCCTTCACTCAATTCATGTTAAATCCTGCCAAAACAAGGAAAACCAAGCATAAAACCAAGAAAACCACCTTTGACCCTCTTATTCTCTAACTTAAGCAAAATGCATGATTTCAAGCTAGTTTCTAAGTCATAAAGGGTGTGTTTAGTGTCAAATTTAAGTACAAAAATAACGGTTTTTGAACCGTTATCACAGTGGCAGATAAAGATCAGTCTATCACGTCCACAATGTTTCTCTCAAGAATCCTTCAAGTTTCTTCTAATTCTTTAAATCTTGATTCTTGAAGTGTCTCAAAGATATCAGATATGATAGCTTACAAATGATCAATTTCTTACAGAGTTGTATGTAGTGCGTCAATTTATAGTTTTCATGATGGCAAACACAAAACAATCAATTACGTTAGTAATGTAATTGGTAGAGCTGTCAAAATGGGTCACAACCCGCGGGCCAACCCGGCCCACCAAGGGTTCGGGCCGGGTTGGGTTTGAAAAAATTGTATCTTTTTTATGCGGGTCAAATTTAAACCCATCTCATGCGGGTTGAACCCGTGGTGGGTCGGGTTGGCCCACCAACCCACCTACCTAATTTTATTTTATTAAAATTTAATTTTAATTTTATAAAAAGATATTTATTTATTTATTGCATGAAAAATTATTTAATTTTCCTATTTTCAAAATTAATTAAACACCCATGTTGGGAGTCAAATTTGGAAGTGAAATTCGTTTAGATTTGAATTATAGAAAGTTTGTAATTTTTTTTATTTAAAAAAAATTGTAATTAAATGAGCCAGTGAGCCAACCCGTTTACCCACCAACCTGTGGTGGGTCGGGCCGTGTTCGAATTTTTCTGGCTCGCTAATAAATGAGCCTGGTTGAGTTGGCTCACTAAGTGACCAACCGGTGGTGGGCCGGGCCGGGTCGGGCCGGATTACCCGTTTTGACAGCTTTAGTAATCGGTTACATTAAAATCAGATGTAACAGAATTGATTAAGTTCTTCACTTAAACAAATTTTTGAAAACATTTTCTCTTTAAAACTCATCACAACACATTTCAACAAGATGTTTGCAAAGACACGAGTTTTAATCGAGTTAACACTTAATGTAATCGATTCAAAACTTGTTGTTTTGCCATAGTTTAAAACATAAGTTGTCTGATGAACTTAATTGATTACAACATCACTATAATCAATTATTTCATACAGAGATGCTTTGTGCTTGTGGTTTTGACACACAAAAACATTCAGTATGCACACTGAGATATAAAAACATCATGATCACAGTAGTATGCAGACTAAACAGTATATCAACAAATGTATTAATCAAGAATAAACATTTTCATAGCCACATATGTATCAATCACAAATACACATTTCTGTTGTGTCATGACAATATCTATGTGTTGTTACAATCAATGTGTTATCATCATAAAAAACCAAACACATCAGGGATTGGGTTCAACACTCATATTGCTCTCCGTATCAACATTCTTGTTCAGGATTTCTGAATTCTTGAATTATGATCCCATCCTCAAATTCAGCAGAATCCTCGTGCATAATTGCTTCATGTAGCTTTAACAAATAAAATGAAAATATGATTTACTAGTAAACAAATTCTCATGACTCTAATGTCCGATAGTTCAGAAACAAACAAACTAAATTTATAGACAACATAAACATTGTGTCTAGTGCTTCGTTTAAGGATGTAGCTCAAACATTATAGACAACAAAGTATCATCCAATCAACCACCTAAAACCAAACAAAACATTTTTTTCTTAAACAAAAATAAGATATTTTTCATGGAGGAGACAAAATCTAAAATCCACAGTGAAATAATCCAAAGACAATATAAATTATATTACAAAAGTTAAACAAAAATTAAGGGCATAGTGTGCCAAAAGAAATTGACAATTATAAAAGTTTGGTACATTCTAGTTTTTAGAAAAGTTAAATTTCTCAGTTTCATTTTTACATAAAACAGTATTCTCCTTCATAGCCAGCTTAATCGCACCATCGTGACCTTTCCATCGTGCCACAACGACGAATCACCTATAAATCGAAACCAACAAGAAATCACATTCTCACAAGCTTCACGGGAACCTCATCTTCTCCTCACGTGCTTGCGCACAACCTACATTAACTTCTTCAACTTACAAAAAGGAAAAAAACCACAAAACCCAGCTATGCAATGCGCCATCGTGATAAAATCAACAGCCACCAGAAAACTTTCTCCATGTCCTCGGGAGGCAAGAATCCCTTTCTACAACCCTAATTTGGGTAGAAATTACAAATCATAATTTAAAATTTATTTCCACATAATAAAATCATCCAGATCAGCACACCACGTCATCAATATTTGACGTTTTTCTTACCACTTAACAGAAATGACTTAATTGTTACGATTTTACAAAAATTAGGATCCAATTGAGACCGTTTTCAACAAGAAGATCCACTTGAGATTCCTCAACAAATATGTGTATCATCCGAAGGTTTAAACCTAAAAAACATTAACGATATTTTCAATTGATTAGTTATATCTTTAATACAATATACACCATACACTAGTGCAGCGCAGGGAAACGATCGCGGTTGTTTTTTAGTATACGTCGTGGTTTCCGAACCGCGGCATATACGGGCGCGGTAAAAAGTCTGGGACATTAGGCCGCGGTTACAACAGCGGTAAAAAGCGGGGGAATTGACCACGGTTCCCAGTGGAACCGCGGCCAAAACCCCCCTTTTTAAAAAAAAAACAAAAATCGTTAAATAATAGGCCGCGGTTCGAACCACGGTAAAAAGTGGGGAATAGATCGCAGTTCGTGCTACAACCGTGGCTAAAACCCTTTTTTTTAAAAAAAAAATCGTCTAAATTTCTACCGCGGTTGTGCCACAACCGCGGCCTATTCTCCTGGAATTTTTTTAATAGCAGGTATGTTTTTGCGATATCCACTATCACAAAATAGATCTGCATATCAAACAATAACATAATGTACACAGATACAACACAATAATCAATATTTACATCACATAATATACAAAGTCTAATAACTATATATAAATCAACATGTTCAAATGTATTTTAAATCTAATAACTATGAACTATTATATAATCTAACTAAATATTTTGCAATAGCTTTCCTCATGAATGAAAGTGGCTTTTTAGGAATTGCTACAGTAGTCTTGAATCTCTGCACAAGACAATTGATATTAATTAGTGTATATGAATTCCAAATGTTGGAGAAAATCAAAATTTGTTAAATTTAAATATTACCGTTTCCCAGCCTCTTGTGATATGGGAATGAATAATGTGGGTCATCCAATACATTACATAGTATCCGCACTCATATGACCCCTTCTGTCTGTTACACTACAATATATCATCACAGTTGTAAATAGTTAGTGAAAATCATTAAAACAAAACAACTATAACAAAGTATGGCTTTAGCATATGTCAAACCTTGAGAGAAATCCATGCAAGCTTTCTACTGTTAGCAATTGATTTCCCAACCATCATCATACTTGCTGGAATAGAACTATATACAAAAAAAGAAGGGTTTCAGCATTCATTTATATAACAAAGAAAGTCCAAACATTGAGGTTCTTACCCATCAACTGTTTGTCTGAGATGTGTGGGAGGAGACTTGTGCAATGAGCAGAACCACAAAGCATAGCTCTCCTGTATAGAAATAATAAGAAGCTGCCAATGACGCCTGAAATTCACAATAACTTAATTATTATATATTAAAATCACATATGGAACTTTATTATGTTAACAAAGTTCACTTACCCAGATATATAACGCATAAAATGTATTTTCTTACCGCTTGCAAATCTTCTTGTGAGATGTGTTGTGATCTGATCAAAATCATTTGTTTCGTGATGACTTGGGGATCAATGAACCCATAGTCATCATTGTACCCCAAGTTGTTATTGATCCCAAACATATACCCGAAATCAAAAATTAACTTTGATATAAGTATACTTGATATATAAATCAATTTTATATAAATAATTGCTCATAGACTTACATCATCCATATATGAACTAATGTAATATTCAACTCTTCTGTTCCCGACGCAAGCTCTCTGACATCTTGGCTATACAGGTATAATGGGACCTCAGAGCCTCTCCCAAATACATTAGCATCATATTCAACCTCCAAAGGGTTATCTCCAATGGTGTCAGCAAGTAGCTGCAATGAACCAAGAGGATCATCCTCAGATAGAGGAGTCTTCTTCTGTGCCTGCGTCTGTTGTTACATGGAAAACTAAGATAAGTTTTGACATCAATAACATGTAAACTTTAAAATTGAGAAGTGTAAAGTAGAATTCCATACCGGGGGGTCAGAAACTGAACCAACCATTTGTTTAGGCCAAGCGATAAAAGACTGGAATGCTTGTGCCACAGTAAAAATCTCATATGTGGGTAGAGGAACTGAGGCATCTGGTATGATAATGTCGTCTACTAAGACCTTCACCTCATCCTCTGATAGCTCCATACCATGAACAACAGTCGCTGCCTTAAACACTGTTCCACAAGCTACTAGCATCGTCTCGATACCGTCTAAAATGTATAGCAGACATGGACTAGCATCGTCCATGTCATGCCCTGGGACGGCTGGTGCTGAATAACTTCCTTTCCCGCTTCTCCATGTCAGAGTAAATGTTAGATTATACAAAAGATAGAAATAATTGCACATAAATGTTTATTAATTTTACCTGTGGGAGGCACAACATGTTCTTGTTCCTATACAGGAGATGGCATCGGACGCATGCCATAGCTCTCAAACTGCTGCTGGAACATGGCGCAGACCTCATTATACAATTCATCCCTAAGCTCTGTCCTAAGCTCTGTCCTAAGCTCTGTCCTGAGCTTTGTCCTAAGCTCCTCCTTAAGGTCCGCTCGAAGCTTTTTTGTGATCTCTTGTGCCAGCCTTTGTTCTTGTGCTTCGTTGTATGCATATGAAATCTGACGAGAAAAGCTCCCAAAATAATCTCGAATGCCTACTCTAGTTCCAGCAGCACATACACGTCCAGGGTGCTCAGGTCGTCCAATTGCGGCGGTAAAAATATCCTGGCGACCCTCTGGAGTGAATTGACCATGAGAGCTCTTCTCAACCAAGGAGTCCTGTAACATTACAAAACACCATTATTCTTTAAAAAGTTCAATGTAGTATGTATAATGAAATTATTATTATTTTAGGAACAATGATAACTTACAATTCTTTCAGAAATTTCCCGTGCAGTGTTAGAAGAGTAGGTGCCCGATGGTTTCATACGAGCCAACTTCCATTTCTCATGTCGAGAAGGTTGAGAAGGAGGTTGGGGGCTACCACCCTCAAATGGTGGTCTAGCTTCTGCCTTTTTCTTGAGGATTTTCTCCTCAAGCTTCCTATACCCACCACGAGATAATAGGTGAGGGTTTTTATTTTGAGAACTTGTTTCTTGTGTTTTGCTTCTTTTTGCCTGTCACATATGTTTAATTAATTAGTTCATATGATATATATTTGTTAATGAGGAATTGAATAATATCAATTATACTAACCTGCCATTCCTCTATTGTCCAACTCTGTACAAAGAGTCGCAAAGTCTCCTCATCAATGGCCTTATATGTAGTACATGGAGACTTATTTTTTTTGCTTCCAAAAATATATCTCGAGGTCAACTTACTTTTAAAATTTCTGAAGTTTTCAGCAACAGTTGATAAACACTTATTTCTAAGTGTTGCGACATTTGGAATGTAAAATGTTAGCTGAAATAAACATAATAAAGTTGTAATTCAAATATCAGTACAAAATTAATAATATAAACAAACTGTAACTCAAATGATATTAACTAACTTACCAATATATCGTTCCATATAATGTTCCGATCAACCTCGGACACATGGTCAAAAGTTGGAGTAAGAATACTAATCCTGTCACGTGCCACCACTCCAAGGTGTGACCGGAAGTCATCTGCATTGGGGCTAGTTGCCACATCCATGATCACGTTAAAATTCACTGGTGTTCTTTCACCACTATTTTTTCTGATCAAAAGTTGTTTCATCCTAGTGGGTCCTCTAGTGGATCTAGAAAGGGGAGCCTCATCCCCTGAAGAATGTGGATGGTCAGCCATAAATCTGTCAAAATAAAGAACAACATGTAATATTAATAAAAGACTTATGTAATATCATATAATTTAATAAAACATGTAATAGTAATCATAGGAAATATTAATAAAAGACTTATGTAATATTAATAAAAAACTTATACACAAATTTGAAATTCATACATAAAGATATGGATTCATCATATGTATATTCCCTCATTATGATCTGACCGAATTGCATGTACATCGTCAACTAGAGGTTGGTCATCCAAATTTGTCGTAGTTTGAAATGAATGGTTGTCAGTAATATGAATATTAATCAGATTGTCTTCGTTAACTTCAATTTGTTTTTTACCTTGAAGAGCGACATACCAATGGTCAGACGCAGGATCTTTGACATAAAAAACCTGAGACGCTTGATGTACCATGATAAACGGTTTGTCTCGATAACTCACCTTTCGAAAATCAGCCAATGTCATACATGATTCATCTATGTTCACACCACTCTTATTGTCAAACCACTTACATTTGAACAATGGAACAAAAACTTGGTGTAATCAACCTCCAATATCTCTTCTATTATACCATAATATCTCATTGATCCAAGTACAGGAGATTGATCTTTTGATGTGGAAAATTGAAGCGACTCAGTCTCTAAACTAACTCCACGATTTTGTATTGTGCTTTTATCATCCAAAGTCTTCGTATAGAATGTGCAATTATTGACTTCATAACCAGTACAACATACGACATCAAACTTTAAACCATTTGCAAGCCACAACAAAGTTTGAGAAGAATGTGGCTCTTTGTTAATTTCAGATTTGAACCAAGACATAAATGTTTTGTTATGCTCCATCAACTGCCATTTCTCTGATTGTCTTGGAGTTTTATTCTTCACAATGGCTTTGTGTGCTTCCAAGAAAGGGATCACCTCATCTGTGTTGTTCAATATATAAAGATGTGCTTGCAACAATTCTTCGCGATCTTTTGTCACCTCATTCACACCTCAGATGCTTTTACTTGTAGAACATTTATTCAACCATGATGTGCGAGGAACTCCTATTGGATTTGTTGATGTCATGTAATCTGAACAAAACTCAATACTTTCTTCAGCAATATACCTTTCAATCATTGAACCTTTGGGACGATATGAATTTTTAACGTACCCTTTCAAAATCTTCATATAACGCTCAATAAGATACATCCATCTTAAGTATACAGGTCCGCACAACTCGATTTCTCTAACCAAATGAACAAGTAAATGTACCATGATGTCAAAACAAGATGGAGGGAAAAACATCTCTAGTTGACACAAGATGATAACAATCTCGCCTTGAAGTTCATCTAACTTTGTAGAATCGATAGCTTTACTACAAATTGACGAGAAAAATGAACACAACCTGTTTAGGGTCTGCCTAACATTTTTGGGCAAAATTCCACGAATAGCCACCGGTAACAATTGTTGCATTAAGACGTGACAATCGTGAGACTTCATGCCAACAAGCTTTAAGTCCTGCATCGACACTAAACTCTTCATATTTGAAGAGTATCCTTGTGGTACTTTGATACTCTTTAAACAAAGGCAAAAACTTATCTTCTCTTGTCTAGAAATTGTGTAACATGCAGGAGGAAAATAAGTACGTTTACCAATTTCCCTTGGTGCCAACTCTTCTCGGATATTCATGTCAACCAAATCCAAACGAGCATTCACTCCATCTTTTGTCTTTCCCTGAATGTTGAGTAATGTACCAATCAAGCTATCACACACATTCTTCTCTATATGCATGACATTTATGCAATGTCTAACATCTAACTTTGACCAGTATGGAAGATCAAAGAATATTGATTTCTTCTTCCAAGGGGTCGTTACAGATGACTTCTTGGATGTTTTCCCAAATACATGAGGTATTTTATTAACTTTTTCAAGAATTTGAAGGCCAGTAAGTGGATTTGGTGCTTCGTCCCTCTCTTGATATCCATTGAATTCTTTTTTTAACCTTCTATATGGATGATTACATTTTAGAAATCTCCAATGACACAGATACATCGTCTTTCTTCCGTGTTTCAATTGATGAGCTGCAGTGTTTTCTTCACATATAGGACATGCTTTATGACCCTTGACATTGTATCCTGACAAATTACCATAAGCTGGAAAGTCATTAATGGTGCAAAATAACATTGCACGCATCACAAAAGTTTCAGAAGCGAATGCATCAAATATTTCAACACCATCAACCCACAAGAACTTCAAGTCTTCAACTAATGGGCTTAGATAAACATCTATGTCATTTCCAGGCTGCTTTGGACCAAATATCATCATAGACAACATCATGTACTTCCTCTTCATGCACAATGCAGGTGATAAGTTGTAAATTATCAATATAACTGGCCAACAACTGTGATTGGTACTTAGATTACCAAATAGGTTCATTCCATCAGTGGCTAAACCAAGCCTAAGATTTCTACACTCTTTACCAAATTAGGGGAATTGTTGATCAATATTTTTCCATTGCTTTGAATCAGCTGGATGACGAAGCAACCCGTCAATTTTTCTCTCATCTACATGCCATCTAAGGTTTTTAGCATCTTTGGGATTCGCAAACAAACGCTTAAGTCTGGGCACTATTGGAAGGTACCAAACTACTTTCAAAGCAGATCCATTTTTTTCTATTTGACCATTATCTTCACTATTGTTTTTTGACTTGTATCGTGATAACCCACATTTTAGACACTTTGTCAAAAATTCAAACTTTTTCCTATATAAAATGCAGTCATTGGGACAAGCATGTATCCTTTTATACTCCATACCCATTGGACAAAGAATTTTCTTCGCATCATAATTACGAGTGGGTAGTGTATTTCCATATGGCAACATTTCATTCAACAACTTCAACAATTCTATAAAACTCTTATCAGTCCATTCATTGCTCGCCTTCAAATTCATGAGCCTTAACACTGCTGACAAATGTGTGAACTTAGTTGAACCGACATACAAAGGTGTTTTCGCATCAGTCGACATCGTCTCATACACATGAGCTTTGGCAAAATTTTCTGCGCCTCTAATTTGTCTTCATCTGGTCGATCTTCTTCCATTGTGGAATCAATAACATTTTCAGTTTGGGAGTCAGTCGGAAAGTGCATTTCTTCGTCGTGCTATATCCATGTTGTATAGCATTTTAGAAAACCATCACATATAAGATGTTCTCTAATTTGGGTTGCATTCAACTTTCTCCCATTCAAACAGTTCACATAAGGACATCTAAACTTCACTTCATCATCACTTGTACCCTCATTACATTGTGCAAATTGTATAAATTCCTCTACCTCTCTCTCGTACTCAGCACTAATGCGTGGTAAATTAATCCAATTTCGATCCATTCCTAAATATTAAATAAAAAAATAAGGTAGTAAAAATCAAACTTGCAATTTCATACATACCATTCAAACATTAATTTCACCTAGTGATTACTCAAATATTATAAGGTTTAGGAATTCTATTAAGGATTAAATTCTAATAATTCTAATAGTAATTGTTATTATGCAAAAATTCTAATAATTCTAAATTTTCTATGTCTACATATTTTCTATGTCTACATTACCAAAACAATATTATTATGCAAAAACGAACGAACAAATCATTCTGAAGAAAGCAAAAACGGCGAAGGGCATCAAAGGCAATACCTAGAATGGGCACGGCGAAAAGGAGGGCGCGGTAGAGAAGAATGGCATAGCGGAGAGGAATGGCACAACGGAAGTTGACGATTTCCAAGTCGAAGTTGACGATTTTGATCGGTCAAAAATCTTCCCCAACGTTGAAAATGACGATTGCACCAAACAAATTTGAGTTTAAACGGTGCAAAACGATTGAAAATGAAAGCAGAATGGCTTCGTCGACGGGAAACAATGCTCTGAAACTGTTTGCGCGAAGGAGACGATACTATTCTAGTGTGTTTTATTTTTTTAACCTAGAGGAGAATATGTCGCGGTTCAACACTTAACCGCGGTAATAAGGGGGAATATGTCGCGGTTCAAAACATAATCGCGGCCTATTCTCCTGAAAAAAATAAATCAAAATGGCATTTTTGAAATTTTTTTCAAACTATATGCTGCGGTTCAGCGCCCAATCGCGGCCTATCTCCTTAAAGATTTAAAATTTATTCAAATCAGGGAATAGGTCGCGGTTCACCTCACAACCGCGGCCTATCCCTGACGTTCTGAATCCTCCCAACTGTCTCCCAACTGCCTTTTGGGGAATGTCAGAAGTTTGCAGGGGCAACCGCCGCCTATTCCCTATGCAACTTATGACATTCCCCGCCAAGTCAGTACCATAATAAATTGCAGGGGAATAGGTCGCAGTTGCTCTGAGAACCACGTCCTATTCCCCTGCAATTTATTATGGTACTGATGTGGCGTCAAAGTCAGAAATTTGCCTGGGATATAGGCCGCAGTTGCTCTGAGAATCGCGGCCTATACGTTAGATTTATTTTCAAAAATGCAACCACGCAATATTATGCTGCGGTTTCTGGTGAACCAATGCATAATGTGCACAATAAACACTCTATTTTTTACTAGTGATAATATCTTTCCATATACATTCTTTTTGTGCCTTTCCAAAATATACATCATAGTATATATTTCTTTTTTTACATGAGGATGAAAAAAATAGAAATATTCTTGAAACAAATGGATAAATGTAAGTTTTAATGTGACAAAATGTTGTATAAAGCTTTATTTATTTATGACTTACTGACTTAATTAACTTTTGAGCATAGTGTAAATTATAATTAGTGTATTTTTTTATTTAATATCTTACGATTCTTGTTGACTATTTAAAATACTTTTTATTTGTTTTAAATATTTGGTTTAGAAGTCAACGTGATCACATAATCATAAGTTTTGCCTTTGTGTCTTTTACTCTGAAATCTCTTCAAACTTACTCGTGGAGAGAGAAAAAACAAGTTAATTGAGAAATCAGAAAAAATTAAAGAAAAAATAACTAAGTTGATTGGTAAGTTGAAGATGAGATGAAAAAAATGTCATGCCATCCCATTGACAACAAATATAAAAGTACTCAGACAAAAATAAAAAAATATTTTAAACACTCAATAAAATTTATCTTTTTAGTAAAATTCAATTAAAAATATTCAAATTTATGTAATACTTAATTGACGATTAATTTATTTAGTCTTTTTTACTTGAAAAAAAAGATAACTTTACTTTAGAAAACAATCAACATAATATTTAGGATGAACAAACTGTACTATAAAAGTTTATAATTAACTATAAATTACTTCAAGAAAAATATACTGAACTAAAAAATAGTTCACAATAACTGTAATGAGCTATTTTTTAGTTTAAAATAACTGAACTGTACTAAAAACTCTAATACAATATCATATTAATTCTTTTCCTCTGTCAATGACTTTAAATATCCCTTCCCAATACTCATTTGTTGACATCTCATTCATTTTGAAAAAAACACTCTAGAACAGGAAAAAAGTCACCAAACTTCCAAAATCAGAAAATAAATTTCTTCTGAAAGAACATTAACAAAGCAATGAAAGACACAATAATTAAAAGCATAGCAACTCATGTATCCCAATTTTTACTGCAGAGATATTGAGAAACCTAAGCATCACATGAAAACAGGGTGTTAAAGCCCGTTATTGTTATCAACATTAAATAAAAGAAACAACCATAAGTATTTAATGATTATCTTGTACAGCTTTCAAAACACGCTGAAACCAAATTAAATCAAGTTATTAGATGTTGTTTCGACATTAACCTACTCTTATTACAAAAGCAGTCAATCATAACCTTGTGCTGAAATTTTATTTTAAATAAAATTATTATAAAAAAGAAGCAGCAAGCAAACATTAAGAACTTCAATCTCGTTTACTTCATGAAAGAGACTAAAAAACATGTCAAAAAACTCTATTTTTTACTAGTGATAATATCTTTCCATATACATTCTTTTTGTGCCTTTCCAAAATATACATCATAGTATATATTTCTTTTTTTACATGAGGATGAAAAAAATAGAAATATTCTTGAAACAAATGGATAAATGTAAGTTTTAATGTGACAAAATGTTGTATAAAGCTTTATTTATTTATGACTTACTGACTTAATTAACTTTTGAGCATAGTGTAAATTATAATTAGTGTATTTTTTTATTTAATATCTTACGATTCTTGTTGACTATTTAAAATACTTTTTATTTGTTTTAAATATTTGGTTTAGAAGTCAACGTGATCACATAATCATAAGTTTTGCCTTTGTGTCTTTTACTCTGAAATCTCTTCAAACTTACTCGTGGAGAGAGAAAAAACAAGTTAATTGAGAAATCAGAAAAAATTAAAGAAAAAATAACTAAGTTGATTGGTAAGTTGAAGATGAGATGAAAAAAATGTCATGCCATCCCATTGACAACAAATATAAAAGTACTCAGACAAAAATAAAAAAATATTTTAAACACTCAATAAAATTTATCTTTTTAGTAAAATTCAATTAAAAATATTCAAATTTATGTAATACTTAATTGACGATTAATTTATTTAGTCTTTTTTACTTGAAAAAAAAGATAACTTTACTTTAGAAAACAATCAACATAATATTTAGGATGAACAAACTGTACTATAAAAGTTTATAATTAACTATAAATTACTTCAAGAAAAATATACTGAACTAAAAAATAGTTCACAATAACTGTAATGAGCTATTTTTTAGTTTAAAATAACTGAACTGTACTAAAAACTCTAATACAATATCATATTAATTCTTTTCCTCTGTCAATGACTTTAAATATCCCTTCCCAATACTCATTTGTTGACATCTCATTCATTTTGAAAAAAACACTCTAGAACAGGAAAAAAGTCACCAAACTTCCAAAATCAGAAAATAAATTTCTTCTGAAAGAACATTAACAAAGCAATGAAAGACACAATAATTAAAAGCATAGCAACTCATGTATCCCAATTTTTACTGCAGAGATATTGAGAAACCTAAGCATCACATGAAAACAGGGTGTTAAAGCCCGTTATTGTTATCAACATTAAATAAAAGAAACAACCATAAGTATTTAATGATTATCTTGTACAGCTTTCAAAACACGCTGAAACCAAATTAAATCAAGTTATTAGATGTTGTTTCGACATTAACCTACTCTTATTACAAAAGCAGTCAATCATAACCTTGTGCTGAAATTTTATTTTAAATAAAATTATTATAAAAAAGAAGCAGCAAGCAAACATTAAGAACTTCAATCTCGTTTACTTCATGAAAGAGACTAAAAAACATGTCAAAAAACTACTCCAAAAAGCTTCAACCATCACAAGCAGGTCAAGAAATGGTTTCATATCTCAATATTTAAACATAGAGCCATCCCCGAACAAAATGTTTTTGATAACAGAGAGACAGAGATGAAAAGGTACAAGTACATTACCAATGAAGACAGTACATAATGAAACATATTACAGAAAAATAGTATAAATAGAACATTAGTCTTGAGGGTGTGATTTTGTAATGTCCCCCTATCTGACGAGCAGCGGTCAACCCTGTAGCTTGGGTTGACCCAGCTTTAAAAGTTTGGTTAAAGAAAATTCAGGAAAAAACTAAATAAAGGGTTAAGTAAATTGTTAAATACGATGAAAAACTATATTTGAGATTAATTTCCCTTGTGTTAAATACACACATAATGAGCTAAGCCCAAAATACAAATAAGAAATAATAACAAACTAACTAAAGATAAAAGATAAATATAAAATAAAGGTAATATATTTAACACTCCCCCTCAAGCTATTGTATGTTTCAAACTTGTTACTAATATAATCCATAAAGACTAAAAATATCTGCTTCTACACTCGAGAGACACCAAATTGTTAATGATTTCCAAGACGACATAGAAGACAAAATACCAACTCAAACGACTCGCCCTGAGCAACAAATTTGGGAGGTTGCTCCATGTAAATCTCTTCTTGCAAATTGCCCTTGAAGAATGCCACCAGTGGATAAAGAGGTAATTGTTGGAGAGCCACCACGGCTATAAATAAACTAACAACAAACCATCTTTTCCATGAAAAAAAGCATATATGGATGGGTCAAACGCAATGGTGAAAAGAGAGGTCAGAAGAGACAACGGAAGAAGCCATGGATAAACAGGAGAGAGAAACAAACATGCCACAATGCACGACGAAAAAAGGGAGGGAGCAAATCCATAACTTTAAAAGGAACTCCGATGAAGGCGTCGTTAATGGCATGGTAGTCACCTGACCGAGATGATCAAAACTCTGTGATCGTCGGTCGAAACTGAAACTCCGGTAATGGCAACAATAGACAATAGCGGTAGACGATGGCGTCGCCGACAGCGGTAGATGGGCGCTTCGTGATAGAGGCACCAAAAACTTTTTCCTCAAAAGAACCTGACTCTAGATACCATGTTAAATATGATGAAAAACTATATTTGGGATTAATTTCCCTTGTGTTAAATACACACATATGGTTCTCTATTTATAATAGAAGAAATATGGGCTAAGCCCAAAATACAAATAAGAAATAATAACAAACTAACTAAAGATAAAAGATAAATATAAAATAAAGATAATATATCTAACATGTAAAAATAAGGAAATTGTGAAGGATACTGTCTGGAGCCTAGATGACTGCTGGGCCATAGCAAATCATTCCAAATGCTTATTCGCTCCCTTGGCCTATAATCTACAGTACCGACCAAAAAATATGCTATCGAATAAAAGCATTGATAGAACCTTTTTGCAACAATGCATCAAAGTACTTTCTACCTTTCAGCAATCTAGATCCATATATAAGTTACCATTAAATATGAATATTATCAAAGGCATAAATAACTTTGGTAACATCAAGCCATGAACTCTGTAGTAATTCCTAGGAATAGACACACTTAACATCATGGAAAAGCCATTTATTTACAATTTTCCAAATAACTACGGACTCTACCTGATAGTAATATTTGATAGGAATAATACAAAATAACTGGTTGGAAATATGGATAATTCACAAAACAATATAGTAGAGGATCTTGGTTAACATTGAGTGACTCTGTTATAGACAGACATGTCAAACAATAAACTACAGAGATATAAGTGATAAAAATACTGGCATCGTTCAACCTATGGCAAGCTATGGGCCTACATCCATATGCAAATAGAGGGAGATTATAGTACGACCCAGGATTTTTACAATGTAGAAACCATGCAACAACCAGACCGTGGATAGAGTCATCCTTTATGCATGTCCATACCTTTGGGTTCTGCAGCAGAAATTTCCTAACCTTATTCAGCAAGTTATGGTTATTTTAAAAATGATTCAAATATCATATTTGGAATGTCTCTGTCTGACACCCGGATATATAAGAAAAGAAAAATTCTGCTGCAATCAAAGGTTCAAGCACTACATCTTCCTTAAACTATCCCTCACACTACATCTTCCTTATTATTATTATTATCAGTCCAAAATTCGTACATTGCATATAAGAAAATTCTGTATCAAGAATGTTACAATACCTATTGAGTGACTGCAAAAATGCAGATAAATTTAGAATTTCAAAGACTGTATATAATGTGTGGGAATCTTCATATAACATTTCATTCACGCAATCCACAAGCAATTTATTTAATCCAAGATCAACAAAAAATGCTGCACTAAAATATAATAAATCAACATATGTAGTATGACTCCAGATGAAATTCATCAAACAAAGATGAAACTATGACGATTGAAATAGAATGCGCTCATTACTAAGCATAGAAGGAAATCACTAACAATAATGCAAGGATTGAAATAAAGGCCTTTTTATGCTCAACGCACCCTTTGCAGAACTCCAAAACAACATTATGCTCCTCCTCACGACACACAACCGAAGACGGCGCAGTGGACAAATGCAATGCTAGCTTCACTGCCTTTATTTGCTCACCATCTTCTATTCAATCAACAAAAAAATGTTAAAAACATCACTACATAAGAAGACAGTGAGAAAGAAAAGAATCTCGACCCTTATCTTTGGGATTCCGCCTGGGTTTCACAGCTGTCGGATCAGCTTGGTTTTCATCTGTGTGGAAATTGTTTACCTGCAAACGAACGACAATAAATCGTTGATCACATGAATTGAAAGAGATGAGAGAGTGCATGTAGGGGAATTAGGGTTTTGAGAATTACATTGCGGGAAGAATTGGCGGTTGCTGCGGTGCATCGGCGAGGCGATTTGCGGGGAGGCGACGAAGGATGAGATTGCAACGAGCATTTTGCGAGGATGACGAGCATTTTTGTTGCGAGAGTGAGAGAACAGTGAAGAGGAATTTGAAGGTCCCAATTAACCAGTTAATTGAGAGGTGTATAAAGTTCAAATTCTTTTAACAGAACTATAAAATATAGTTAATTAGTTTGTAGTTAAAATAAGTTTAATTTTTTTTAAGTACAATATGGTATAATTAACTGTATTAAACTATGTCCAATCCTAATAATACTACCTCCTCTTTTTTTTTTTCATGATGTAAGTTAAGGATGAAAAAAAAACCATTGAAATGAATACGAGTTTTAGGTCCATAAATTTGCATGTTTTAAACTACATTAACACTCTTATTTATTTTTACATTATGGACAAAACTCTATATGTTTTAAACAAAATATTACATTGCTATCTCTGTTTTATATATAACACATATAACTTTAGTTTGAAAATATTATGCGAAGTTAACGTAATTTACTAGTTTTATTTTCATACAAATAAAGTTTAAAGTTATAAAATAGGTTTGATGAATAATCTAAATAACTCGTAAAATATTTTAAGCCTAAAAAATAGTAATTTGGACAGTGGTTTTTAAAATGACAATTATAATTTAAGAAAATAATAAAAAATTATTAAAACATATAACCATATTACAATTTATATATTATATAATTATTCCTAAAAGTTGAAATTAATTTTATTTATTTAATGGAAAACTGAGTGATTAAGTATAATATTCTAAAACAACGAGAGATGTTTGTAAATTAAGAAAAACAAAAGGATCTGAAGAGTATAATTTACACAAATGAAAAGCACGTTGACTGAAAGTAAGTTTTAGTTAAGCACGTAAACAGAGGCATATACTCATTTTCGTCTCCTTAACACGGCAAGCCCAGCACTGATTGATGGTTAGCTCGGTCTCTCTTGCGCACCCAAACAACCCCTAAGATAACCTTCTTCGCTTCTCTTCACTGCCGGATCTTGTTTTGTTTCATTCAGTTCACAAGATTGGAAGAGAAATAATGGCTGTTACGGCGGTTCACCAATTCGCGCAATGCATCACTTGCCACGCCTGGAGCGCTGATCAATCTAGTAATTATCCTCTCTCTCTCTCTAATTTGATTTTTTTTTTCTGTTTGGATTCGGACAAAATTCACTGTTTCGAGAGAGAAGAGAGTGTGCCATTCGTTTTTCTTTTTTCTTTTACCAATTTTAGGAAATCCGTTTTGGCGGTGGTTTGAGTTATGGATGTGTCCTCTTCGTCGATGGAATGTGGAGTTTTTATATTTTATAGATGCGATTTCGATTGGATCCGATTTTTTGTTTTCTTTTGCGCTTTTGCATTTGAAATCGAGCGCAGGTTGTGGTTTGTGGAAACTGGAAACCTTCTGCGCAAACATTGTTCGATGACGAAGCTGATAATCGCTACGCTTTGAGTGTTGATGTTTTCTTTTACTTTAACTAGGATGCCTTTGGTTTCTGATTTGAATTTATTTGAGTTTTGCACATGCTATTCTGCTTTGTGATGGTGGGAGAATGTTATTGTTTAAGATGGAAAATGGACTTGGTTATATTATATAACCTCAATCATAGATGTATGTAAACTTGAGCGAGAGGTACTAAGCTGTGGACCCAAAGCAGAGCACAGGATGTGTTGAAGGACTTGAGTGAGAGGTATTAGAAGTTGAAGTGTGCAATGTGAAATTTTTGTACAAGGAGAGGGGAGAAAGTTAGGAGGTCGAGTAATAAGTTTAGTTCCCTTTTTTTGGATGCTTGAAATCGTCGAAATTGATGTTTGAAAACGGAGAGTTCTGGATCTCTTCAACATCATGTGTGTTGCATTGCAATCTGTAGCTAAAATTGGTGCTATTCTTACTTCTCTTTCTCACATGGAGGTTAAAGCCCTATTTTGGCCCATATTTGGACTTTTCCAACCCTGTTATTGTAATATTTTTCATTCTTAGAAGGAGTTTTATGTTAAATTAACATCACAAAACCATGTAAGAAAGGATTGCATCGCACTTATATCTCTATTCTAGCCATACAACTAGTCAATATGAAATCTCCAACATACATTTTTTACACCAAGAATTGGACATTGTAAGTGAGACTATATATTAATGGGTATTCCAATAGTTGCCTTATAGCAGATAACATGTTAAACCCAACAATGGTTGCTAAAATAAGCTTTGAGACCATCTTAGAAGGAGTTTAGGTTAAACTCTCACAAAATGAACTTGTAAGTTGAAGCTTGCATGTCCCTTATATATTTGATTTTAATCAAACCACTAGTCAATGTGGAATCTCTAAAATTTATCATTTTCTAGCTGGCTTTATAATTTTGAAAACCCTCCTTTGTTCCTATGCAGTCATTATTGATCAACTAAGCCTATGCTTGTCTTGTCTACCCTCATGAGCTCAAGTTCATTGATTATTGGCAGTACCTATGACCATTCCCAGCATTTACTAGTATTTCTGGTCACCGAGTCTTGTGTTTTCTCAATCATGCATTTCCTATGCCCATCTGCTCATTCTCCTTTGACCCAATCACGTTTTGTCTCTCAACGCTCTACTGTTCTATTCTTTTTGTCCGTGACTTATTAATATTGAATATGACTTTGATTCCGAATATTTTATGTAATTTTTTAATTTCTTTTTTGATTATTTGGTAAGTGGTATATTGCCATCTTGTTTTGTACTATCCTGCTATAGCTGCTATAGTGTCTTTTGCAGTTGGCCTCTCTGCTACAATCCAAGATTGACCACTATTCTCTTGAAATGTGTTATCAAAATACGTTTGAACTTGGAAGTTTGATCTCAATTAGGAAAATTATAGTGTGAATATTTTCTGATATTTATTTGCTTGTTGCTAATGCGTTAATGCTAGGAAAATAAATTTAAGTTGTTGCTTTGGACCAAGTTGATGATTTTGTCCAAGACATAATTGTTATAAAGGTCATCAAACAATGGAAATAATTTAAGATGCTTCAAGATTTTCTTTTTATCATGCAAATATCATCTCCAGTAGTTTTACTGTTTCATGAATATGATATGCAAAACATTTTAACATTTAATGTATCATATTATATTTGAAGATAAAGAGTACTGTTTATGGGGCTTAAAATTGTTGAAATATAATGTATTTTCTAATGGGCTTTCTAGAATGGGCTTCGGAGCTTTCTGATTTTCCTTTTTTTTTTATGTTGATCTACTATCCCTTAAATAGGGTAATATGTGTAATAGGAAGGAGTGAGTAGTAATAATAAAATATTCAGTTTCTTTCCCAATTTTAAGTTGGTATCGAGAGCCATTAGGGTTTGCTGTCCGCAGCCACTGTCTTCTGCCGTTATTCGCTGGCACTGCTGCTGTTATCTACTGCTGTCACTGCTGTCCACCGCTGTTGTCCACTGCCGCTTCTGCCGCCGTCCGCCGTCGCTTCTGCCGCCGTCCGCCGTCGCTTCTGCCGCCGTCTACCGTCGCTTCCGCCGCCGTCGTAACTTTTTCTCCGGTGAAGTCAAGGGTTAGGTGCGCCTCGACGAGCGCGACCCATCCCTGGTGGTCGCCGCTTCATTCTTCTCTCGACGCGTCGTCACTCGCCGCTTCTTTCCGGCCACTCTCGGGTGCGTGGGCTTCACGCGCTGCCTTTCGCCTGCCGGAACATCACTGCGCCACTGCCGGTCGTTTCGCCTCATTTTCCTGAGTGTGTTGTGGTCACTGTTTTGCTGTTCTGTTGACAGTTGCTCCGATTAGGGTTTCTTCCCACAATCAATTTTTTTCCCTCTTTTGTTTGGCATTATAATGGCTAGTTTTGGAACACCTTCTCTATCTGCTACCCCTACCATTACTTCTGCAAAACTCAATTGGAAAAACTATCTATCTTGGTCTTCTTCCGTGGAGTTATGGTTTCTTGGTCAAGGGTACCATGATCATCTTGAACAAGATATTTCCACCGTACTCGATGAAGAGAAATCTCAATGGCAGAAGCTTGATTTTCAATTATGCGCTGTCCTATGGCAATCTGTCGAACAAGAGGTCTTAGAAATTTTGAGACCTTACAAAACATACTCATCTTTTTGGAAAAAAGCACAGGATATCTTTGCTAATGATGTGCAACGTCTCTTTGATGCAACTTGTTGAATATAGTGAAAAACTATATTTGGGATTAATCTCCCTTGTGTCTTTGCATACACATAGGGTAATGTATTTATAATAATAAGAATGTGGGCTAAGCCCAAATACAAATGAATATGTAAGAATAACATAATAAGCATAGGGACTATGTTTCCCTAATTAACATAAACACAAAACCTAATATCTAACACTCCCCCTCAAGCTGGAGCATATAAATCATATGTTCCAAGCTTGTTACAAAGATAGTCAATTCTAGGTCCTCGCAAGGACTTAGTAAATATGTCTGCCAATTGGTTGCTTGAGTTAACGAACTCAGTCTTGATATCTCCGGATATGATTTTTTCTCTAATAAAATGACAATCAACTTCAATGTGCTTGGTTCTCTCATGGAAGACAGGGTTAGAGCTAATATGAAGAGCAGCTTGATTATCACATATAAGTGTCATGTGAGTGACGTCTCCAAATTTCAATTCACTAAGTAATTGTTTAAGCCACACAAGCTTGCAAGTAGCAGATGCCATAGCTCTATATTCTGCTTCTGCGCTGGACCTTGCCACAACACTTTGCTTCTTACTTTTCCAAGATATCAGGTTGCCACCAATAGAGACACAATATCCAGAAGTAGACCTCCTATCAGAAGGGGAACCAGCCCAATCAGCATCTGAATAGCAAACGATTTTTGTATCGTTGTTAGGACCATATAGCAAACCTTTTCCAGGTGATCCTTTAATATACTTCAGTATGCGAACAACTGCATCCCAATGGTCTTCACATGGGGAGTTTAGAAATTGACTCACCACACTAACTGGGAAGGAAATGTCAGGACGCGTAACAGTAAGATAGTTTAATTTACCAACTAATCTTCTGTACCGTTCAGGATCTGAGAAAGGCTCCCCCTGATTTGGTAGGAGTTTGATGTTAGGATCCATAGGTGTCTCAACAGATTTACAGTTCATTAACCATGTTTCCTCCAAGATGTCTAACGCATACTTTCTCTGAGATATGACAATACCATCATTGGATTGTGCTACTTCAATACCCAAAAAGTACCGGAGCTTGCCAAGATCTTTGGTTTGAAAATGGTGACAAAGGTGTTGTTTCATCTAAGAGATGCCAAGATAGTCGCTTCCTGTGAGAACAATGTCATCGACATACACTATTAAGTAGATACATCCAGCACTTGAGTGGCGATAGAAAACTGAATGATCCGCTTCACTGCGAGACATACCAAATTGTTGAACAACACAGCTGAATTTACCAAACCAGGCCCGAGGAGACTGTTTTAGGCCATATAAGGATTTGCGAAGACGACATACCAATCCAGATGACTCCCCCTGAGCAACAAAGCCGGGCGGTTGCTCCATATAAATTTCTTCATGTAAATCACCATTAAGGAAAGCATTTTTGACATCAAGTTGGTAAAGAGGCCATTGTCGAAGAGCGGCCATGGCAATGAATAGGCGAACAGAGGTCATTTTCGCCACTGAAGAAAAAGTATCACCATAATCCAAACCAAAAATCTGAGTGTATCCTTTGGCAACCAGTCGAGCCTTCAAACGATCAATTGTACCATCAGGGCCAACTTTGATAGCATACACCCACCTGCAACCAACAACAGACTTTCCAGATGGTAATTGGACAAGCTCCCAAGTTCCACTTTTCTGTAAAGCACTTAATTCATCCAGCATGGCTTGACGCCAACCAGGATGAGTTAAGGCATCACTCACAGACTTGGGAATGGACACAGAAGAAATGGATGAAAGACATGTGTAAAAAGATGGAGATAATCTGTGGTAACTAAGAACAGTATAATGGGGGGAAGGGTTACGAGTAGAGCGTATACCTTTACGGAGGGCAATAGGCAGGTCAGACTCATTTGCTGGAGCCGGAGGAGACACAGGAGGCGGCACAGGAGGTGAGTCATGAGGGAGACAAGTGCGGCGACTATAAACCTGAAGGGGTGGAGTTGAAGGACGATCCTGTGGGGAATGAGAGTCTAAAGGAGGAGAAGGATCACAGACAATAGGAATATCAACAGAAACAGGTGGAGGTACAGAACTAGAAGATAGATGTGAAAAATAAAACGAATATTCATCAAAAGTGACGTCAGCGGAGATAAAATGGCGATTGAGGGAAGGGGAAAAACACTTATAGCCTTTTTGTGAGCGTGGAAATCCTAAGAAGACCCATTTGTGAGATTTAGGAGATAACTTATCAAGACCAGGACTAAAATCATGAACAAAACATGTAGACCCAAAAACTCTAAGAGGTAATGGATGTAAAGGGTCTTGAGGAAATAAGATAGAATGAGGGATTTTGTTATCTAGGACAGAAGACGGCATGCGGTTTATGAGATAACATGCAGTGAGAACTGCATCACCCCAAAAACGCGATGGTACTTGACCATGGATTAGAAGTGTACGAGTTGTTTCAATAAGATGTCTATTCTTGCGCTCAACCACCCCATTTTGTTGAGGGGTATAGGCACATGAGGTTTGGTGAAGAATGCCATGAGAAGCCATAAAATGTTTAAATGGTTGAGAAAGGTATTCACGGCCATTATCACTGCGTAAAGTGCGAATAGAAACCCCAAACTGAGTTTTTATTTCATTGAAAAAAGTTTGGAAAATAGAAAACAACTCAGAACGATTCTTCATTAGAAACAACCAAGTACACCTGGAATAGTCATCAATAAATGTAACAAAATACTGAAACCCTAAAGTTGACTTAACACGACTAGGTCCCCAAATATCAGAATGAACCAATGAAAAAGGAGATGACGCTCGTTGTGAAACACTACGAGAAAAGGAACTACGAGTATGTTTACCTAACTAACAAGACTCACACGACAAACTTGATAATTTTGACAAACTAGGAACAAGTTGCTGCAGTTTGGCAAGACTGTGATGACCTAATTGAGCATGAAGAAGGGATGGTGACTCCATGATTATGCCAGCATGTGGAGAAGGGCGGAGATGATATAGGCCATGAGACTCACATCCTGTGCCAATCATGTGTTTCGAACTCCGGTCCTGCAACCAAACATAATCTTTGGTAAATGAAATAACACAATTAAGGGAACGAGTTAGACGACTTACGGACAATAAGTTAAAAGGAGACCCGGGAACATAAAGTACATGATCAATGGATATGGACGGAAAAATATGAACAGTACCAATACCACGAGAGGAGACTCTAGACCCATCAGCCATTGTTACCAAAGGTAAATTATCCGGACATGACAAGGAAGAAAACAAGGACTTGTTACCAGTGATATGATCGGTGGCGCCTGAGTCAAGGACCCAAGATCCGAGAGAGTGAGTCAGACCAACAAAAGGAGTACCTGTGAGTGTAACAGAAGCAGATGTAGTGGAACTAGAGTGCTGACGGTCCTCATACCATCTGAGAAATTCCTGAAAGAGTGCATGATTGTCTATGCTATTTGATGAAGTAGAATGGTCTGGCTGGCGAGACAGACTCCGATCATCACGTTGGGCAGCCATGGAGAGGGAGAAACCCTAAAAATTCAATGTGCTCCGATTGACGTAACGACTACAGATCCAGAATGAGGGCGAGGAGGCGATCACGGCGGTGCTGGTCGGCGGCGGAAAGCTCCGGCGACGCGAGTGAGTTTCACCGGAAAAAAAAAAAAAAGGAGCAAACCGTAAAAGTCAGATCTGCTCAAATACAGTCCAAACGAGTCGTCACCGACCCTAGGAATGGACTCAGGGGGCTCCGGCGACCCTGTCTGTGGCGGCGCCGGCGAGTGGGTCTTGCCGGAGGTGGGCGCGTGGGTTACACGCGTCGGTGACGGTGGCGGCGCGTGGCGGCGCGTGGATACTCCGATCGCGGAGATCTTTGGACCGCGGTGGTCGCCCGGCCGAGACGCTTCGGATGGAGTGGTGGCCGGTCGATTCTGGAACTCCGGCGACGGCGACGGCGCGGCGGCGGCGGCGACGATGAGGCGACGACGGCGGTGATGCGTACCGGAGACTATAGAACAGGATAGAACAGAACCTAAGCTCTAGATACCATGTTGAATATAGTGAAAAACTATATTTGGGATTAATCTCCCTTGTGTCTTTGTATACACATAGGGTAATGTATTTATAATAATAAGAATGTGGGCTAAGCCCAAATACAAATGAATATGTAAGAATAACATAATAAGCATAGGGACTATGTTTCCCTAATTAACATAAACACAAAACCTAATATCTAACACAACTCAAAGAGTGACTTCCCTCAAACAAACCAATCATGATATGGTTGCTCACATAGGAAAGGCTTGTGCTGCCGTAGAAGAATGAAAGAATTTCTTTGTGGTTGATTCTTTAGAAGGCATAAACAAGAAGCTTGATAAGTTTTACATGGTCTTAATTCTAAGAAGTCTACACTCAGATTTTGATCATGTTCGTGATCAAATGTTAGATGGTGATCAAGTCCCATCAATGGACAACCTAGTTACTCGACTCCTTCGGGTACCTTCATTAGTTAAAGACGAAAATTCAATTGATGGTATTGAAACATCAGCTATGGTAGCACCACAAGGAAGAGGAGGAGGCAGAAGCAACCGAGGAGGACGTGGTGGTCGTAGTATGCGTCCTCAATGCACATATTGTAAGAGAATAGGCCATACTCGAGAGAAATGTTATGCCTTACATGGATATCCAGACAAAGCTGCTCATGTTTCTAAATCTGATGATCTAGAATCCAAAATTTCAAATGAAGAGTACCAAGAATTTTTGAGATACAAGTCTGGAAAATCTTCTAATCCTGACCAATCCTCCTCCATGTTCAATGTGTCAACTGCCTGAATATCTCAATCCGTGGAAGGTCACAGCCCATGGATCCTTGACTTAGGTGCCTCAGACCATATCTCTGGTAATATTCCTTCATTTTCTTCCATGTCCTCTTAGAAAATCCCTCATTTCATTACTGTTGCCAATGGATCCAAAGTTGCATCTCAGGGAATTGGCAGAGTTTCCTTATCTCCTTCACTAAATTTAAATTTTGTTTTGTATATTCCTCATTGTCCATACAATTTAATCTCCTTGAGTCAATTCACTCGTTCCTTAAATTGTTCTGTAACCTTTACTGCTAATTCCTTTGTTATACAGGAACATGGTACGGGTCGTCTGATTGGAGAAGGACATGAGTCTCGAGGACTTTATTTCTTAAAACATAGCTCTTCAGTTTCTTGTTTTACAACTTCATCTCCAAAACTTTTGCATGATCGTTTGGGCCATCCAAGTTTGTCCAAGTTGAAGATGATGGTTTTGAGTCTCAAGAACATTCAAGTCTTAGATTGTGAGTCTTGTCAGTTAGAAAAACATGTTAGATCTTCTTATACTAAAAGGTCTGAGACACGATGTAATTTTCCTTTCTCAACTATTCACTCTGATATTTGGGGACCAAGTCGTGTCACTTCGTTTGATTTTAATTATTTTGTAACCTTCATTGATGAATTCTCTCGATGTACTTGGGTTTATTTAATGAAAGAGAGATCTGAACTTTTGTCCATATTTGATAGGTTCTTTTAATTAAGAACCTATGAAAAACACTCGAGACACAACACCAAACAATTTCTCTGAATTGTACAGTCTCCTTTTATTGCAAAACAATCAAGAAATGATGAATACAAGATACCCAGAGAGCTTAACCTCTCCCCGCAGAACTCCAAGAGTTCCAGCACAATCAATAAGACTTCAAAACTGACTCTCCCAAAGCACCCCAACCCCTTTTAAACAGACTTCTTCCTAACTACCAGTAGAGGCCTAACAATACCACCCTCCCCCGAAACAACCTTGTCCCCAAGGTTGAAGTCAATGTTGAAGAGAAAGACCAAACAACGAGTTCTCCTGCAACGAGTTCTCCTGCATAGGTTCGAAAGAGAACAATATTAGCAACCCAAACATAGGAACCAGCCATGATGTCCAATGGGTATCAGCTTCGCAGTGTAGTTTTCCCTTATTTTGTTGTTCTTGGTTCTGCCACCGCCAATCTCAAGATCTCTTCTGGTCATGGTTTTTCTCCTCTCGGTGAACCCCACTTTCCAAGTCTCAAATTTTATTCCGTAATCTTGCTTAATATCAAGAGGTGGTAGTAAGCCTTGCATCTCTCGAAATGCACGATAGTGCGCTTGCAGCACCGCTTCCAAATTAATTTTCTGCACATCTGTCAAAAAATTAATTTTCTGCGTCAAAAAATTAATTTTCTGCACTTCTGTCAAATCATCAGGCCACTCACTGTACACATGTTTCTCCACTAGGTCTAAATCCCACGACAAAGTCCACATTTCAAAATCTGACAGGAGAGCTTTTGGCTCCACCAATTGTCTCGATAGTGCAGGGTCTCCTCTCACTTTCACCATTTTACCCGCCAGATAATAACTCATGGTCATTTCCCTCCAGTTAATAACCGCTTCGTCCAACTTTGCCAACCATGCAATCCCTAATATAACATCAACTCCTCCCAACTCAAAAAAGTACAGATCTTCCTCCACCACAGCTTCCCCCAGATTCATTCGTACCTTCGCACAGCATCCCGACGACATTCTCCGGTACCCATCTCCTAAACTCACCAGGTACGAGGGCGTATCAATGATCGGCAACGCTAACTCCTCCGCTGCCCTTCGACTGACGAAGTTATGGCTGGCCCCGCTATCTATAAGACCCACCACTCTCCGATCTCCAATCTGCCCGGTCAGTTTCATGGTTTTGGGAAGGGTTAACCCCTCCGCCGAATAAGCCGAAAATTCCATGGGCTTCTTCTCCTGATTCCCACCTTGAGTCGTTTCGTCCTCCTCGTCTTCCGCCAAGAGCAGCACCCGTAAACTCTTCTCCGAACACCCATAACCAGGAGCAAAGGGCCCCCCACAACGAAAACACCGCCCTTCTTCGCGCCTGTTGAGAAACTCTGGGTAAGGCAAATTCCTTACCGCTCTTCCCCGACTGTCGTCGCCCCCTACAACTCCACCTCGTCCGCTGTTCGCCGTCAACGGACCTTCTCTCTGGTTGGCCCCGTTCGTTTCCACACCTCTTGGCCGAATCGCTGGTTGTCGATTGGCCTCCCCTCGAACCACAGTGGTTGAAGCTCGCGATCCTCCTGCGTTCCATCTTACTCCGCTCCAACCGCCTCCCCTCGCTCTGTATATAGCGTCTTCCGCGTCCCACGCTATCCTTATTGCCACCTCCAATTCTTTTGGGTCCTGGATACGGACTTGCCCCTTTATTTCTTCCCGTAATCCGGCCAAGAAAAATCCCAACGCCAGTTCCTCCGACAAACCCTGCGTTTGTCCCAATAACATCTCGAAGTTGCGGGTAAACTCCTCCACCGACCCATCTTGTCGCAGCGTCACCAGCTGCTCGTACACCGTTCCACGAAATCCACCTTCAAATCGGTTTATCAGCGCCGCCTTCAAGCCCCGCCAAGAACGGTTCTTGGCTTTGTCTTTCCAAATCTTGAACCAGTAACTCGCACTCCCTTCCATACTCATATAAGCGAGCTCTACCTTATCTTCCTCCGCCACCTTCTGTATGTCAAATAAACGCTCAGCCCTGTTAATCCAAACATGTGGTTCTTGCCCTTCAAACCCAAGTAAGTCTACTCTCTTCCTCCAATTCGGTTGAATTCCCCCATTATCGCGCCTCCCATTATTATCGTTCACGGAGCTACTTCCCCCTTCGGAGCCTCCCTCCTGATTGTTATGACACCCGCCCATCATCCTCATCATTTGCTGTAAGTCGCGTCTAATTGTCGTCGTCTCCTCCTTAATGCCCTCCACGGTGATCTCAAGATTGTCTAATCTTCCCTCCGTTTGGCCACCCATCGCTGATTCTTCCCTTTCTTGATCCGGCAGGTCGGACCAAATGATAGGTTCTTTTAATCAAGAACCTATGAAAAACACTCGAGACACAACACCAAACAATTTCTCTGAATTGTACAGTCTCCTTTTATTGCAAAACAATCAAGAAATGATGAATACAAGATACCCAGAGAGCTTAACCTCTCCCCGCAGAACTCCAAGAGTTCCAGCACAATCAATAAGACTTCAAAACTGACTCTCCCAAAGCACCCCAACCCCTTTTAAACAGACTTCTTCCTAACTACTAGTAGAGGCCTAACAATATTTGTCCTTTTTTAATGAAATTAAGAACCAATTTAGGAAGACAATTAAAATCCTCCATAGTGATAATGCTAAAGAATATTTTTCTACCGCGTTTTCTTCATTCTTATCTTCCCAAGGAATTTTACATCAATCAACATGTCCTCACACTCCACAACAAAATGGTATTGCAGAGAGAAAGAATAGACATCTCATTGAAACTGCACGCTTCCTGATGTTGAATACTAATATTCCTGTGCATCACTGGGGCGATGCAGTCCTCACTGCCTGTTTTCTAATCAATAGGATGCCTTCTTCCTCTCTTGAGAATAAAATTCCTCATTCTATCATTTTTCCAAACGACACTCTATACCATGTCTCCCCACGTGTATTTGGGTGTACGTGTTTTGTCCATAATGTTTCTCTAGGTCTTGATAAGCTCTCCGCAAAAGCTATTAAGTGTGTCTTCTTGGGATATTCTCGTCTTCAGAAAGGGTATAAATGTTATTCTCCCTCTACCAAGAGATATTATATGTCTGCTGATGTCACATTCTTTGAGGATACACCTTTTTTCTTGTCCTCCGTGGAGGATCGTTCATCTGTTCAACAAATGTTTCCTTTACCATCATGTGATCCCTTGGTTATTCCTGCTTCTGTACCTCCAACTCAAAATGCGAATGACATTGTTCCTCCACCTCTTCTCACATATCAGCGTCGGAGACAATCTCAAACTCAGAACACTGAAGATCCTTGAGACTCATCTCCTCCTCCATTAGCTCCCCAGACCATGGATCCTTTATCCTCCTCGCCTTCTCTTGACTCAGATGATAATTTGCCCATTGCCCTTCGGAAAGGTATTCGCTCTACTCGTAATACATATCCTATTTATAATTTTTTGAGTTATCATCGTTTGTCTCCTCCCTATTTCTCTTTTGTTTCCTCCATATCCTCCCTTAAGATTCCTAATAATATTCATGAGGCACTTGATCATCCTGGATGGCGACAAGCCATGGTTGATGAAATGCAGGCCCTTGACCACAATGGTACTTGGGACCTTGTCCTTCTTCCTCTTGGTAAGAAGCCTGTTGGTTATAGATGAGTTTATGCTATTAAAGTTGGTCCTACTGGTGAAATTGATCATCTAAAAGCTCATCTAGCAGCTAAGGGATATACTCAAGTTTATGGCGTTGACTATTGTGATACTTTTTCTCCTGTGGCTAAAACCAGTACAGTTCGTATTTTGCTTGCTATGACTGCCATTCGTTAGTGGCCACTTTACCAGTTGGACATTAAAAATGCCTTTCTTCATGGTGATTTAGAAGAGGAGATATACATGGAGCAACCTCCTGGGTTTGTTGCTCAGGGGGAGTCTGGGTTAGTTTGTAAGTTACGCCGTTCCTCTATGGCTTGAAGCAATCACCTCGAGCTTGGTTTGGTAAATTTAGTCAGGTTGTGCAAGATTTTGGATTGAAAAGATGTGAGGCGGATCATTCAGTGTTTTATGGTCATTCTTCTCCTGACAAATGTGTTTATCTCATGGTGTATGTTGATGATATTGTTATTAAAGGCAATGATGTCACTAGCATTACTCAATTAAAGAATCATTTGTTCAACCACTTTCAGACTAAAGATCTGGGTTGTCTAAAATATTTTCTTGATATTGAAGTGGCACAGTCAAAAGAAGGTGTCATCATTTCACAAAGGAAATATGCTCTTGATATTTTAGAAGAAACAGGCTTGACAAATTGCAAGCCCATTGATAGTCCTATGGACTCAAATCAAAAGTTAATGAGAGATCAAGGTGAACCTTTCTCAGACCCAAAGAGATATAGAAGGCTGGTTGGAAAACTCATCTATCTTACAATAACAAAACCTGATCTTTCTTATCCAGTGGGAGTTGTGAGTCAATTTATACAAAATCCACATGTTGACCATTGGAATGTAGTGATTCGCATTCTCAGATACATAAAAGGAAACCCAGGACAGGGATTGTTGTATGAGAACAAGGGAAGCACTCAGATTGAAGGATATTGTGATGCAGATTGGGCTGGTTCTCCAATTGATCGAAGATCTACTACATGATATTGTGTTTTACTTGGAGGGAACCTTGTATCTTGGAAAAATAAGAAACAAAGTGTTGTTGCTCGATCTAGTGCTGAAGCTGAATACCGATCTAAGGCTTTAACTACATGCGAACTTGTGTGGATCAAACAACTTCAAGAATTGAAATTTTGTGAAAATGAGCCGTTGAAACTGTACTGTGACAACCAAGCAGCCCTTCATATTGCCTCCAATCCAGTGTTTCATGAGAGAACAAAACATATAGAAATTGATTGTCATTTTATTAGAGAGAAGTTGTTGTCCAAGGAACTTGTTACTGAGTTTGTCAACTCTAATGAACAACTCGGAGACATTCTGACCAAATCTCTAAGGGGACCTAGAATTCAATTTATATGTTCCAAGCTTGGTACATATGATCAATATACTCCAGCTTGAGGGGGAGTATTGAAATATAATGTATTTTCTAATGGGCTTAGGAGCTTTCTGATTTTCCTTTTTTTATGTTGATCTACTATCCCTTAAATAGGGTAATATGTGTAATAGGAAGGAGTGAGCAGTAATAATAAAATATTCAGTTTCTTTCCCAATTTTAAGTAAAATAACAAATCTTCTTTTTATTGTCTTTAAGGCATATTATTACTGCTTTTGTTAATTCTTCAAATATTGTAATATAGTTATCTCCTTCTGTAGTGGTTGCTTTATGTCCAAACAATAATGAAGTGAACATCTATAGGTTGGTTGAAGACAAATGGGAAAAGGTGTATGTTCTTCAAAAGGTATTGTTATAATATTTCTGCCTTTTTTCTCAATTAAAATAATGTTATTAATTTTGTACTCTTGCTTCAGGATTTGATCACAGTAGAAGATATGTAAAACTGGTCTTTTTGATACTTAATGATTAAAATGGTTAAGTTCGACTGTCAGAAGTGATTGGAAGTGCAGTAAGAATGTTATAGAAACTGGATCAGAAACTCAAAAAAAAAAAAAAGGAAAGGAAACTCAAACAAAGGAATTGAGAATTGCGTATAGAAGTTTCAGAAATTCCTTTACAGACACACCCCTGGCACTTTGAGGGTCCAGGAACGTCCCACTAATCAACTAATTTTCTCCCTCCCGCCCAATCTTGAAAACACACCTATATTTATACAAGTTTCCCAACACAACAACTTAAATAACAAATTTCAGAGCTGTTTGAATTAAAACAAATAGCTGCATTTTCCTTTTCCCTTGTTTCTTCTTTTATGGACCTTCATAATAGGAGGTTGTGTCCTAACAGTACCCAGCCCAGAAAGATTCACCTTGTTCTCAAGGTGGAATTGAGAAAAGTTTAGCCATTATTGAAACTTCCCCCATTTTCGTGCTCTTCTTTCTCTTGCCCTTCAGTTAACATCATGCCATTGAGTTGTCTGTTCTTGGAGCTCTGACTGTGTCAACCTTTCAAAGTTGTCTCTGTTGTGGTCATCACTGTTAGCCTTGTCCTCATTATTTGCCGTTTCTGGTAACAGATTGAGAAAAAGAATTTGCTTCTGCCAATGATTTGGGTGGTGCTGAATTAGTTTTTATCATTGATCTTGGAGGTGCTGTTATCAATTCCTTTGTTCCTCTTTGAATAGGGAAACTCCTACCCCCTCCTTTGTCTCTAATCCCTTGCTACATTTGCTACCACTATACTTTTCCCTTCAATAGCATGGGCTTTATTCATTATTTCTGAAAGATTTGTTGTTTTATACAATTTCAATTCTGCTCTAATCTCTTCCCGCTGCCCATTTGAAAAAATCTTCATCAAATACTGTTCAGCCAATCCCTTAATAACTCTAGCAAATCGTTCAAATTGAGTGATGAATTCACTCAGAGTTCTCCTGCTTCAGAGCCAACAATGATTTGAATGGTCTCCCATTAAAACTGGTCTAAACCTCTGGATAAGCGTGTTCTTGAAAGCAACCCAAGATTGGTTTGGATTGCACATTTCCTTCCCACCACTGAAACCAAGATAAGGAAATTCCTTTACAGACACACCCCTGGCACTTGGAGGGTCCAGGAACGACCCACTAATAAACTAATCTTGTCCCTCCCTCCCAAACCTGAAAACCCACCTATATTTATACAAATTTCCCAACTCAACAACTTAACTAACAGATTTCGCAGCTATTTGAATTAAAACAAATAGCTGCATTTTTCCTTTTCCCTTGTTTATTCTTGTATGCACCTTCATAATAGGAGGTTGTGTCCTAACAGAATGAATGCAATATGCAAGCAATAAGTTGCATTATATTTTTAGTATATATCATATTGTTCTATGAACTACTATCTGTGACTGTAGTAGCATTTGATTCTCTGTCCATGAAGTCAACTCTGATGCCAATAACATAATGATTGATTTTCTTTTCCAAATCCAATTCTGTTTATAATGGATTAACTAATTTGGTTGGAGATTTTATGAATAGTTTCATTTCTTGGCTTTTTTTTCTTCCTCAGCATGACCAGGTAATTTCTTCAATGGACTGGAGTGCAAGATCAAATAGAATAGTTACTGCATCTCATGATCGGAATTCGTAAGTGTTTGTGTGATTTAGAACATTAGACTTGGTGACTTCTGAACATTGCATTTTTTATATACACAATACATAATAACAAGTTTAGGTGCAAACCATGTGTTCTTTGTAGATATGTTTGGAACCTTGAAGCATCAGAATGGGTGCCAACTCTTGTTATCCTTAGACTAAACCGTGCTGCTCTTTGTGTTCAGTGGAGTCCGAAAGGTATTAAACATGTTGCAATGGTTCAGTTTCTCTGCCTTTTTCTTAAGTAGAGATATGTTTATATATTCATCAAACTTTATGCAGGGAAAATAATATGGTATAAATTGTATGTCTTCTAAGTTAGGTAAGCAATTTTTGTGTCCAAGTCATCCCATAATTTAAAATAATTGTGTTGGATTGAAAACTCGTTTCCTTCTCCACTCTCTGCACGGTTAGATTACACTTTGTGTCTGTGTTGGAAGATTTAATTACTAAGAGGCTATCATAAGCCAACTTTAGTTATGCCTTTTCAATGAACGTCTGATGTAATTTTGTATTCGATCAAATTTTACCCCATCCAAGTCTTGGGTGTAAATATGGGAGGTTTGATCCTCCAAGGTGCCATTTTTGCCCTTCCTTGCTCAGGTGCTTGCACCTTTGTAATATCCTATTTTTTTTGTGGTTTTTCTAGAATAGTTTTCTAAATCATTTATGTTAACTATTTTTTAAACTGTTGTTAGAAGTTATATGTTATGGTTATGATGCATTTCCAAATTATGTTGACAGAAAACAAATTTGCAGTGGGAAGTGGAGCCAAAACTACTTGTATATGCTACTATGAACAAGATAACAACTGGTTTGTCGATGCTTCCTTGCACTTTACTTCACTAGTTCTTTGGCATCTAGCTACAATAAAAAAGAAACCTATTTAGTGTGGTTATTTTTTTCATTTTCAGTGGATATAACCCTGATCCATGAGTTGTCTGTGGTTTGACTTTTCATCAGTAACACCACCATCACCAATGGATTACCTGTCTTTTAGAGTGTTAAATGTTAAGTTGTGTGTTTATGTTTATTGGGTTCAGCCCATCTTGTAATAAGGGTTTTAGTCCATATCTCACATTATAAATAAACTACCCTATGTGTATGAAAAGACACACAAGGGAGATTTCTCCTATTCTATTCCACTATTTCATATGGTATCAGAGCCAGGTTAAAGCCTATCCTAGCGATATTTGTTGTTTGTTGGGCATATTGTTCCACCTGCTATCGGACCATCCGTTAATGTCTAGTCCCACGCTCGAGATATATATACCTCGGCGTGAGAGGGGTGTGTTAGAAGTCCCACATCGACTAGATATAAGGCCAATTCATAGTATATAAGTGGGTGCAAACCTTACCCTACAAGCCGGTTTTGTGGGGTTGAGTTAGGCTTAAAGTCCACTTTACGCAGTGATAATGGTCGTGAATACCTTTCTCAACCGTTTAAACATTTTATGGCTTCTCATGGCATTCTTCATCAGACCTCATGTGCTTATACTCCTCAACAAAATGGGGTGGCTGAGCGCAAGAATAGACACCTTATTGAAACAACTCGTACACTTCTAATCCATGGCCAAGTACCCTCGCGTTTTTGGGGTGATGCAGTTCTCACTGCATGTTATCTCATAAACCGCATGCCATCTTCTGTCCTAGATAACAAAATCCCTCATTCTGTCTTATTTCCTCATGACCCTTTACATATATTACCTCTTAGAGTTTTTGGGTCTACATGTTTTGTTCATGATTTTAGTCCTGGTCTTGATAAGTTATCTCCTAGATCTCACAAATGTGTCTTCTTAGGATTTCCATGGTCACAAAAGGGCTATAAGTGTTTTTCCCCTTCCCTCAATCGTCATTTTATCTCTGTTGATGTCACTTTTGATGAATCTTCATTTTATTTTTCACATCTATCTTCTAGTTCTGTAGCTCCACCTGCTACTGTTGATATTCCTATTGTCTGTGATCATTCTCCTTCTTTAGACTCTCATTCCCCACAGGATCGTCCTTCAACTCCACCCCTTCAGGTTTATAGTCGCCGCAATCGTCTCCCTCATTACTCACTTCCTGTGCCGCCTCCTGTGTCTCCTCCGGCTCCAGCAAATGAGTCTGACCTGCCTATTGCCCTCCATAAAGGTATACGCTCTACTCGTAACCCTTCCCCCCATTATACTGTTCTTAGTTACCATAGGTTATCTCCATCTTTTTACACATGTCTCTCCTCCATTTCTTCTGTGTCCATTCCCAAGTCTGTGGGTGATGCCTTAACTCATCCTAGTTGGCGTCAAGCCATGTTGAATGAATTAAGTGCTTTACAGAAAAGTGGAACTTGGGAGCTTGTCCAATTACCATCTGGAAAGTCTGTTGTTGGTCGCAGGTGGGTGTATGCTATCAAAGTTGGCCCTGATGGTACAATTGATCGTTTGAAGGCTCGATTGGTTGCCAAAGGCTACACAGATTTTTGGTTTGGATTATGGTGATACTTTTTCTCCAGTGGCGAAAATGACCTCTGTTTGCCTATTCATTGCCATGGCCGCTCTTCTACAATGGCCTCTTTACCAACTTGATGTTAAAAATGCTTTCCTTAATGGTGATTTGCATGAAGAAATTTATATGGAGCAACCGCTCGGCTTTGTTGCTCAGGGGGAGTCATCTGGATTGGTATGTCGTCTTTGCAAATCCTTATATGGCCTAAAACAGTCTCCTCGGGCCTGGTTTGGTAAATTCAGCTGTGTTGTTCAACAATTTGGTATGTCTCACAGTGAAGTGGATAATTCAATGTTCTATCGCCACTCAAGTGCTGGATGTATCTACTTAATAGTGTATGTCGACAACATTGTTCTCACAGGAAGCGACTATCTTGGCATTTCTCAGATGAAACAACACCTTTGTCACCATTTTCAAACCAAAGATCTTGGCAAACTTCGGTACTTTTTGGATATTGAAGTAGCACAATCCAATATTGGTATTGTTATATCTCAGAAGAAGTATGCGTTAGACATCTTGGAGGAAACAGGGTTAATGAACTCTAAATCTGTTGAGATACCTATGGATCCTAATACCAAACTCCTACCAAATCAAGGGGAGCCTTTCTCAGATCTTAAAAGGTACAGAAGACTAGTTGGTAAATTAAACTATCTTACTGTTACGTGTCCTAAGATTTCCTTCGCAGTTAGCGTGGTGAGTCAATTCCTTAACTCCCCATGTGAAGACCATTGGGATGCAGTTGTTTGCATACTAAAGTATATTAAAGGATCACCTGGAAAAGGTTTGATATATGGTCCTAACAACGATACAAAAATTGTTTGCTATTCAGATACTGATTGGGCTGGTTCCCCTTTTGATAGGAGGTCTACTTCTGGATATTGTGTCTCTATTGGTGGCAACCTGATATCTTGGAAAAGTAAGAAGCAAAGTATTGTGGCTAGGTCCAGTGCAGAACCCTGTCTTCCATGAGAGAACCAAGCACATTGAAGTTGATTGCCATTTTATTAGAGAAAAAATCATATCCGAAGATATCAAGACTGAGTTCGTTAACTCAAGTAACCAGTTGGCAGACATATTCACTAAGTCCTTGCGAGGACCTAGAATTGACTATCTTTGTAACAAGCTTGGAACATATGATTTATATGCTCCAGCTTGAGGGAGTGTTAGATGTTAAGTTGTGTGTTTATGTTAATTGGGCTCAGCCCATCTTGTATTTAGGGTTTTAGCCCATATCTTACATTATAAATAAACTACCCTATGTGTATGCAAAGACACACAAGGAGATTTCTCCTATTCTATTCCATTATTTCATATAGAGCATCCTGAAAATTGAAAACTTACCCGTGGTTTCATTACCCGAGGTACTTCCACATGGTTTAAAACCCCCTACAATCTCTGCAGTTTAAAACCCCTATTAAATCCTGTAAAGTCCAGTCAAATTTTTTGATTTTGAATCTTGGGGTTTCAAAGATGTAAATCTCACTACATTGAACGACTTAGTTGTGGAAAATGTACATTGATTAGGCTATTGTTAATTAACTCCATCAGCAAAAGGATCTCTTCATACCTGCCTGCATGCCTATAGAGAGAGAGAGAGAGAGAGAGAGAGAGAGAAATATATTGATTATCCTGAAAACTAACGAACTAACTAGAGAAACAATAAGTGATGCCAAACATGGTGATTATTAAAAAAATAATGCTTACATCAACCTTAAATTGATTGGATAATCTCAGTGCTGTGACAGCAAATGTTGATAGAAACAACTCTCTCTCACTATTGTATATACATTTTGATAAATTTAATAATGATTTTCAGTTTTAATATGGTTTATTGAGAAAGGTATAATAACATTTATTTTATTTTGTGAATTATATACATGCATAGATATAACATTTATTTTGTTGTGAATTATATACATGCATAGATATATACTTTAAATGTATCAAATGACATCCTATATTCCTTAAGATGAAATGAATTGTCGTGTCAGATGTGTGTCATATCTAATGCTTGTATTGTATCCATGCATCATAGATGTGGACACAGTTGATATAATTGGAACATCAAACTTTAAAAATAGTTCTTAGATCTTTCTATTCTTTTCAGTTTATTACTTTATTTTATATTTGTACATTTTTTGTAGGTGGGTCAGCAAACTCATCAGGAAAAAACACAATTCTTCAGTGACAAGTGTTTCTTGGCATCCAGATAATGTTAGTCTGTCTTTCTAATACACATGCATGCATACACACACATATATATTCAAACAAATATATAACTAAGTCGATTCCAAGTGTTTGCTTCTATTTATAGTAGTTATTGAAAGCTTTATTTGTATACCAAGTCACTAAGTTAGGTTCCATTTGCTTGGCTCGCTGAAAATTCTCAAAATGGCTTTTTCTTGTTTAATATGGCTAGATTTGTTGATTGCTATATTATGATTTATATGTAATCCTATACTTTAGATATATCATATTTATCTGCTGTTTTCTAAATTCCTTTTTCCTCTATTGTTTTACCCAGATAACGTCTTGGCCAGTTACATTATTAGTTTCATTATCAAATTTTGGATAGTTGTGTTTTTTCACAACATTAGATAGTTGTGTTTTGAAATATATTTTGTATGTGATGTAAAAGAACCCCTATGCGCAACATCTGTTTGTTTTACCTGCAGATTCTTCTTGCGACAACATCCACAGATGGAAAATGCCGAGTATTCTCCACATTTATTAAAGGCGTTGATGCAAAGTATGATAAAAGGATCTTTGATTGTGGCTGACTTTTTCTGTTTATGTTTTTAATATCATTCAAATTTAAATGTTTGTTGAATTGGCACAGGGATTCAAAAAAAGGTACTTCACCGGATACAAAATTTGGAGAGGTTCAATTTTAACTCTTATTCCACATGTGAAATTTTTATATATACGATCAGCTTAATGTAAAATAAATTTGCGTACATGTTGCAATAAATACATGGCTTGTGAAGCCTGTTAAATATCCTATGAATATATTATTCAACTGTTGTTGATTATAAAGTTGAAACTGGTATTGTTTTTAAAAAAGGACGTTATAAAGGTTTGATATCTGGATTTATATATTTTAGCATACTGATCAGTGGCTAAATGCAGCTGAAAGGATTTATTTGTTTAAAGATTGTTAAATATGATGAAAAACTATATTTAGGATCAATCTCCCTTGTGTGTCTTTGCATACACATAGGGTAATGTATTTATAATAATAAGAATGTGGGCTAAGCCCAAATACAAATGAATATGTAAAAATGAAATATAATGAGCATAAGGACTATATTTCCCTAATAAACATATAGGTACTATGTTTCCCTAATTAACATAAACACACAATATCTAACACTCCCCCTCAAGCTGGAGCGTATAAATCATATGTTCCAAGCTTGTCACAAAGATAGTCAATTCTAGGTCCTCGCAAGGACTTAGTGAATATGTCTGCCAACTGGTTGCTTGAGTTAACGAACTCAGTCTTGATATCTCCGGATATGATTTTTTCTCTAATAAAATGGCAATCAACTTCAATGTGCTTGGTTCTCTCATGGAAGACAGGGTTAGAGCTAATATGAAGAGCAGCTTGATTATCACATATAAGTATCATGTGAGTGACATCTCCAAATTTCAGTTCACTAAGTAATTGTTTAAGCCACACAAGCTCACAAGTAGCTGATGCCATAGCTCTATATTCTGCTTCTGCGCTGGACCTAGCCACAACACTTTGCTTCTTACTTTTCCAAGATATCAGGTTGCCACCAATAGAGACACAATATCCAGAAGTAGACCTCCTATCAGAAGGGGAACCAGCCCAATCAGCATCTGAATAGCAAACGATTTTTGTATCGTTGTTAGGACCATATAGCAAACCTTTTCCAGGTGATCCTTTAATATACTTCAGTATGCGAACAACTGCATCCCAATGGTCTTCACATGGGGAATTAAGGAATTGACTCACCACACTTACTGCGAAGGAAATGTCAGGACGCGTAACAGTAAGATAGTTTAATTTACCAACTAATCTTCTGTAACGTTCAGGATCTGAGAAAGGCTCCCCCTGATTTGGTAGAAGCTTGATGTTAGGATCCATAGGTGTCTCAACAGACTTACAGTTCATTAACCCTGTTTCCTCCAAGATGTCTAACGCATACTTCCTCTGAGATATGACAATACCATCATTGGATTGTGCTACTTCAATACCCAAAAAGTATCGGAGTTTGCCAAGATCTTTGGTTTGAAAATGGTGACAAAGGTGTTGTTTCATCTGAGAGATGCCAAGATAGTCGCTTCCTGTGAGAACAATGTCATCAACATACACTATTAAGTAGATACATCCAGCACTTGAGTGGCGATAGAACACTGAATGATCCGCTTCACTGCGAGACATACCAAATTGTTGAACAACACAGCTGAACTTACCAAACCAGGCCCGAGGAGACTGTTTTAGGCCATATAAGGATTTGCGAAGACGACATACCAATCCAGATGACTCCCCCTAAGCAACAAAGCCGGGCGGTTGCTCCATATAAATTTCTTCATGCAAATCACCATTAAGGAAAGCGTTTTTTACATCAAGTTGGTAAAGAGGCCATTGTCGAAGAGCGGCCATGGCAATGAATAGGCGAACAGAGGTCATTTTCGCCACTGGAGAAAAAGTATCACCATAATCCAAACCAAAAATCTGTGTGTATCCTTTGGCAACCAGTCGAGCCTTCAAACGATCAATTGTACCATCAGGGCCAACTTTGATAGCATAAACCCACGTGCAACCAACAACAGACTTTCCAGATGGTAATTGGACAAGCTCCCAAGTTCCACTTTTCTGTAAAGCACTTAATTCATCCAGCATGGCTTGACGCCAACCAGGATGAGTTAAGGCATCACCCACAGACTTGGGAATGGACACAGAAGAAATGGAGGAGAGACATGTGTAAAAAGATGGAGATAACCTGTGGTAACTAAGAACAGTATAATGGGGGGAAGGGTTACGAGTAGAGCGTATACCTTTACGGAGGGCAATAGGCAAGTCAGACTCATTTGCAGGAGCCGGAGGAGACACAGGAGGCGGCACAGGAGGTGAGTCATGAGGGAGACGAGGGCGGCGACTATAAACCTGAAGGGGTGGAGATGAAGGACGATCCTGAGAGGCTAAAGGAGGAGAAGGATCACAGACAATAGGAATATCAACAGTAATAGGTGGAGGTACAAAACTAGAAGATAGAGGTGAAAAATAAAACGAAGATTCATCAAAAGTGACGTCAGCAGAGATAAAATGGCGATTGAGGGAAGGGGAAAAACACTTATAGCCCTTTTGTGACCGTGGAAATCCTAAGAAGACACATTTGTGAGATCTAGGAGATAACTTATCAAGACCAGGACTAAAATCATGAACAAAACATGTAGACCCAAAAACTCTAAGAGGTAATGGATGTAAAGGGTCTTGAGGAAATAAGACAGAATGAGGGATTTTGTACTCTATGAGATAACATGCAGTGAGAACTGCATCACCCCAAAAACGCGAGGGTACTTGGCCATGGATGAGAAGAGTGCGAGTTGTTTCAATAAGGTGTCTATTCTTGCGCTCAGCCACCCCATTTTGTTGAGGAGTATAAGCACATGAGGTTTGGTGAAGAATGCCATGAGAAGCCATAAAATGTTTAAACTGTTGAGAAAGGTATTCACGGCCATTATCACTGCGTAAAATTCGAATAGAAACCCCAAACTGTGTTTTTATTTCATTGAAAAAAGATTGGAAAATAGAAAACAACTCAGAACGATTCTTCATTAAAAACAACCAAGTACATCTGGAATAGTCATCAATAAAGGTAACAAAATACTGAAATCCTAAAGTGGACTTAACACGACTAGGTCACCAAATATCAGAATGAACTAATGAAAAAGGGGATGACACTCTTTGTGAAACACTACAAGGAAAGGAACTACGAGTATGCTTTCCTAACTGACAAGACTCACATGACAAACTTGATAACTTCGACAAACTCGGAACAAGTTGCTGCAATTTGGCAAGACTGGGATGACCTAACTGAGCATGAAGAAGGGATGGTGACTCCATGATTACGCCAGCATGTGGAGAAGGGCGGAGAAGATATAGGCCATGAGACTCACATCCTGTGCCAATCATGTGTTTCGAACTCCGGTCCTGCAAACAAACAGAATCTTTGGTAAATGAAATAATACAATTAAGGGAATGAGTTAGACGACTTATGGACAATAAGTTGAAAGGAGACCCAGGGACATAGAGTACATTATCAATGGATATGGACGGAAAAATATGAACAGTACCAATACCATGAGATGAGACTCTAGACCCATCAGCCATTGTTACCGAGGGTAAATTATCTGGACATGACAAGGAAGAAAACAAGGACTTGTTACCAGTTATATGATCGGTGGCGCCTGAGTCAAGGACCCAAGATCCGAGGGAGTGAGTCAGACCAACAAAAGGTGTACCTGTGCGGGCAACAGATACAGATGTAGTGGAACTAGAGTGCTGACGATCCTCATACCATCGGAGAAATTCGTTGAAGACTGCAGGGTTGTCTACAGTATTTGATGAAGTAGGATGGTCTGCAGACGGTAGTTGAGGAGGTGGATCAGAATTAGCCATTGCTACAGATCGAGGAGGACGTCCATGAAGCGAATAACACCTATCAATTTTGTGGCCTAGCTTGCCACAATGGTCACATTTAGGTCGTCCTTTACCTGGCTTGCGAGACCGACTTCGATCATCACGTTGGACAGTCATAACTGAGGAATCATCAGTATGAGGAGATGTCTCAACGACTAGTTTGCTCGGAATACGCAAAAGAGCAGAACAAGTAGAAGTAAAGTTGGGTATGACAGGAGAACCCAAAATCTGATCACGAACATGGGAGGAATCATCAGAGAGTTCGTATAAGGCCAACAACATGAAGAACTTTGATCGTTGTTCCAGTTCTTCAGCAGGAGTGGAAGCAGGAGGTAATAGCTCATTAAAATCATGAAGGAGGGCATGAACTTTACCCAAATATTCTGCCATGGGACCAGGACTGCGTGGACCAATGACAGTGAATAGGTTCTGACAAACACCATAAAGACGCTGGGTGTCATTTGTGTATAATAGCCTTGCTTGAGCCCATACTTCTGAACATGTTTCATAGGAACGAAACATTTGTTTCAGAGAGGAGTGAATGGTGGACTTTATGACGATGCATAACTGGGCATCAATTTTCATCCAGCGAGAAGTGTCATCTGTGGTAGCACTAGTCACATCTTTAGTAAGGTGATCTACATACCCCTGACTCTTCAACCAAAGTTTGATGTCAGATGCCCATGTTGCATAATTCGTGCCATCTAACTTGTCAATGGACAAGTGTACATTCACAAAATTGGTGTAGATTGGGGAATCAGCAGAAGAAGATGGGGCACTAGCACAGGTGTTTGTCGACGCGGAAGATGGCATGGAGAGGGAGAAACACTAAAAATCCAACGTGCTCCGATTGACGCAACGACCACAGATCCAGAAAGAGGGCGAGGAGGCGATCACGGCGATGCTGGTCGGCGGCGGTGGGCTCCGGCGACGCGCCGGCACGCGCGGCGGGAAGCGGCGGATCTGCGAACTGCTGTGGCGGCGCGTGGAGGCGCGTGGGTGCTCCGATCGCCGCGATCTTTGAACCGCGGTGGTCGCCCGGCCGAGGCGCTTCCGATGGAGTGGTCGCCGGTCGATTCTGGAACTCCGGCGACGGCGGCGGCGACGGCGGCGGCGACGGCGGTGGGCTGCGGCGACTGCGGCGGTGATGCGTACCGGAGACTGTAGAACAGGTAGAACCGAACCTAAGCTCTAGATACCATGTTAAATATGATGAAAAACTATATTTAGGATCAATCTCCCTTGTGCGTCTTTGCATACACATAGGGTAATGTATTTATAATAATAAGAATGTGGGCTAAGCCCAAATACAAATGAATATGTAAAAATGAAATATAATGAGCATAAAGACTATATTTCCCTAATAAACATATAGGTACTATGTTTCCCTAATTAACATAAACACACAATATCTAACAAAGATTATAAGAAGGAACCGAATATCTAATTAGTTTTCTTAACATTTTTTTCTTCTACCTCTTAAAATAACAGAAGACATTAGAGAAATGAAATGAAAGACTGTTGGCTAAGTGTATCTTCTGCTTATGCTGTTTTTGTTGTTCAACAGCTGATTGTTCAGCTTGATCTCTCTTCATCTTGGACATTTGGAGTCAAGTGGTCGCCAAGTGGCAATACTCTAGCATATGTAGGTGAGAAAATTGTTTCCTCTGGATGGTTATCCTCGGCTAGCTTATGATAATGGCTGAAAGTTAGATGCTTCTGCTGAGGATTAGTTATCATCTTTGTGTTTTAATAAAAGAGGAATATTGGAGATAAATTTTTTGGTACTATTAGGTATTTTAGGTTTGCATGGTGCGCACCTGTATTTTTTGACATGTTATATTAAAGTAAAATATTGGCCTTTTATATAAAATCACGAAATCTTTAATTTATTGTATTTTATTAAGTCTGTTTGTGTCTTTTATTTTTTGACCATGTCGAGACAGAAACAGGAGAGCATAGGGATAAATTCCGTGTCTGGACCACGAAGGAGCTATTTAATTTATAGGGAGAAAACATAATTACAAAATATTGAGGATATAATTACAACATATTCAGTAAAACTGTTTGAAGCTCATAACATAACTATAGAATCTATTTAATTAATCTTAATATCCAGCATTTATATATTGACAAGATTCTAACATATCAACTATATTTGTTACAATATACAGGTCACAATTCTATGATATATTTTGTTGATGATGTTGGTCCTTCTCCTTTGGCCCAAAATGTTGTCTTCCGTGATTTGCCCCTCCGTGATGTGGGTCAGCATCCACCCTGTCTGTCTATTTTTAGTTTCCCAAGGCCTTTTTGCGTATTTACTGATTTTTTTGGAACTGGTGGATCATCATATGACATGTTTTCAGGTACTCTTTGTTTCTGAGAGAAAAGTGATCGGTGTAGGATTCGATTGCAATCCAATGGTTTTTGCGGCAGATGAAAGGGGAATTTGGTACGTATAAATTCAGATATTTGTGTTTAAGATTTTCCTTATAAACGTGACTTTGGCCTATTTTTATGCAATATTTCTACTTTCTTCTAGAGCTAGATTTAATGTTTTTTCATCTCTACGTAATGACGCATTTAAATATCTTTCTAGGTGGGAAGAAAAGTGTTTGTTTTGGTTTCTAGTTTATTTTCACTAATCTTTTGATGTGTTCTTTTATCTATAGGAGTTTTGTCAGATATCTGGGAGAACGGAAAGCGGTATCTTCTGGATCAAGATATGGTTCACAGGTAACTGAATTTCTTGCAAAAGGTTATTGTTAGGGTTCTGGATCTGAAACCTAAGACAATCACTCACACACACACACAATCAAGAACTCAACTGTAAAAAGAATGGGTTTCTGTATTGATATTGAACACAATGTACATAGATAGCACTAACGGAGGCCTAATTCCCCTCTTTTGGTCAAAGTCCAGACTTTACAAAAGAATACTCTAACCCCAAAACAGAGTTACAGGAGCTCTATTTATAGCAGCTCTTACCTGCTCCCCTTTTCAACAGAAACCCTTCCCAAACCGAGACACAACAGTTCTATTGTCCAACCGTTCGGCTCATGCCCCATCGCCTTTAACCGTTCGGCTCACCCGTTCGACTCACGCCCCTACTGCCTTTAACTGTTCGGCTCCTTCCCCCTGTCTTCTACCATTCGGCTCTCTTCCCCCTGCCTTTCTACAGTTCGGCTCCTTCCCCTGCCTTCTACCGTTCGGGTCTCTTCCCCTTACCTTATATCCTATCATTACACACCGCTTGCAAAACAACCTTGTCCTCAAGGTTGGAACAATGAAGCTTGAGCCCTTGGCATTGTGATATGGTCTTATCATAGGAAGGGAACCCGCTGGCTACTAACTGCAACTTCAAGTCTGGAGGCTTGGGTGGTGGCCGAAATGAGAGACAAAATTTATGGGACCATTTTCGTGTCTTCCAATCATTGTAAGTATTTCTTGAATCTGTATCCATGATTTTCCTCTTCTTTAGCAAGTCCTTCCACCTACAAAAATTCTTGATTATCCAAGTGAACTTTCCCATATGCCCATCATACATCCGATAACCCCTCTCCCTTCTTCCGGCAATCACACGAACACTCATGGAGAAACTGCTGAGTTCCTTGTTCGCATAACATGAGGCGTTAAAAACCCTTGGCAGAGTTATTGCAAGATCTTCCCAAGAAAAATTCTTGGATTTTTGCTGCCAGGACTTGAACCCCTGTTCTGTCTTGTCTTCCAGGTTCTTTGAAGGCTGGTTTTTTTTTATTGAATTTTCTCCTTTATTTGAGGGTTGCTTTGCTTTCTTGATGTCCTGAAGAAGTTCCTCTCTTCTTTCCTCTCGCTCTGTGAACAGTCTCAACTGGGTTGCTCTTTGACGCCACTGTTTTAACCCCAAACCTTATCATCAAAGCTTCCTTCAAACCATCCCAAGAAAGGTTCTTGGCTTTAGCCTTCCAGAACCGGACCCAATACCCAACACTTCCCTCCGTGCTAATGCATGCCAAGTGCACCTTTTCTTCCTCCATCACCCCTTGGATCTCAAAAAAATTCTCTGCCCGAATTATCCAATTCAGCAGATCAAGCCCTTCAAAAATAGGTAAATCCCCTCTCCTCCTCCAGGTGGGTTGCACTTCATGGCGTTCACCCTCTCTCCCTTCCCCCTTCCTCTCGCTGGTTCCCCCTATTCCTGTTGACAGACCCTTGGCTCCTGTCCGAATTTCCATCTAGCTGTCGGGCTCGCCCTCCCATCAACATCATCAGTTCTTGTAAATCTTTGCATACTGCTGCCATCTTCGCTTCTAATCCCCCCAGGGTCATCTCCACGTTCTCCAGTTTCCCTTCGACTGAATTCATTCTTCCCTCCATGACGTTTAATTTGCCCAATTGGATCTGGTAGTTCTCCCTTGATGATCTTGCAGTGCTCCATTGATGATCCAGTGGGTTGGACCAATTGTTAGGATTTTGGATCTGAAACCTAACTAAGATAATCACTCACACACACACAATCAAGAACTCAACTGTAAAAAAAATGGGTTTCTGTATTGATATTGAACACAATGTACACAGATAGCACTAACGGAGGCCTAATCCCCCTCTTCTGGTCAAAGTCCAAACTTTACAAAAGAATACTCTACCCCCAAAGCAGAGTTATAGGAGCTCTATTTATAGAAGCTCTTACCTGCTCCCCTTTTCAACAGAAACCCTTCCCAAACCAAGACATAACAGTTCTATTGTCCAACCGTTCGGCTCATGCCTCACCGCCTTTAATCGTTCGGCTCATGCCTCACCGCCTTTAATCGTTCTGCTCATGCCCCACCGCCTTTAACTGTTCGGCTCATGCCCCACCGCTTTTAATCATTCGGCTCACCCGTTCGACTCATGCCCCTACTGCCCTTAACTGTTCGACTCTCTTTCCCCTGTCTTCTACTGTTCTGCTCTCTTCCCCCTGCCTTTCTACTCTTCGGCTCCTTCCCCTGCCTTCTACCGTTCGGCTCTCTTCCGCCTACCTTATATCCTATCAGTTATTCAATAATTCCACTACGTTAAACATGAATCTCATGCTGGAAATCAATTTCATAATTATAATGTCTAAAGTGAAAATACTAGTCAAGTTGTGACGGCTTATAGATAGAATTCTTGGTGTTCCTAACACATTTAGATTTGTCAAATTAGAAAGATCAAAGAGAAATGTCAGCGAAAAATAATGCTGTCAGCTTGAGGGGGATCATAACTTCCATTTTACGTCTAATGAAGACACATCGTGCCAGCTTTTAGCTGAACCCCACAAATGAATAAAAGAAAGTTGTTTTTACCTCTCAAGGTACATGCATCACTAGTTGCATATTTTAATGAAAATGAAATTTATATTAGAGAAAATGGGAAGTACAATTAGCGGGGGATGTATATCCTGTGGGAAGGGTTAACCTACTGCTGAAAATCATAATATTAGAGTGTAGTTACTGTAAATTGTTACACAAGATAGCTGTGAAATTAAAAGCAAAAGCACACTAGTTATAAAGAAATTAACCAATAGAAAACGAACTGATCCATCATTGACCAAAGAACCCCTACCCCTACCCTTGCCTAGCTACCACAATGTGATCTACTTTCTGCATTGGTGCCACCACTGCCCTTTTTTCATATATCCGACTACCTTAACTGGTTTTCTGTCATCTACTCCTCGTATTAATTAATCTACTCTAACTCATTAATGCTTTTCTTGAACAAAACTTTAGTGAGGGAAATAATTTGCACATTGGTCAATGGAGAGACAAAATGTAATTAAGTATTTGCTCGCTATTATCTAAACCTCACTGTAATGTGAACTTTGACAGCTGAATCAAGTTTCATATAGGTTGGCACAAGGTCATAAGTTCTAGGCTTGTAGATTTTTCGTTTATTTCTATTTATGTTATTAACTGGAGGTTTACTCTTTTCTTCATTTGTCAAATTATGTCTTTTAATCAGTTCTCTGAGGCATTTGTGAAGTTTTATGGCCAATCAAAGCAAGGATTGAACAATGATGCTGTTGAAACTTCAAGAACTCGTGGAACTGTTCATGAGAACTGTATAAAGTATGTCTATCCTTTATGACGCTGCACTTTCTCCAAATGTGACTGGTTATGTTACATATTTTCCATTGTTCTGTTCATTTTCTATGCCCCACTACCTGCAACACAGTGACAGTTGGATTCAGGCAACTTACTTCATATAAAATGCTAACGTCTGGGTTGATTTTTGGGTTTTGTAGTTGTATTCTGGCACTTGGGGAACATGGCAAAATGATAAGGCGTTTCAGCACATCAGGTTAATGGAGAATGATCATCTGAATTTTTGTTATTTTTTTTTTTGCTTAGGCTGCTTTTGCTAATGCCTACACTTCGAATATACAGGATTGGATGGAAGAATTGCCGTATGGGATTTGGAAAATGAACAAGACCTGTTTGAATGATAAGCTCATGAGTAAGTTGTCACATCTTCATGCCAAAGCACCTGAAGTTGATTGTTGCATGCAGCGTTATTATACCTTGTATATTAATTTGCGTTTGAGGGATTGAACTGATCTCTAATCATTATACCCATAATATGTTTTTCAATATATTCGCTGTTGTTTTTAAATATATTCATGCAAAGGAATATCAGTTTCATCGTTCAAGCGCCATATACATGATAGATGTTTTCATTTGGTCAGAGTTAAAATTTAATCATCGTAAAACTTTTCTTTCTCATAATCCTTATGTAAAATGGGAGTTTGTTCGTTATGTATAATTTTCAATTTACGCTTTTATTCTTTTGGAATATAACAGTTTTTCGTTTTGCTCTTTTTTTTTTTCTTTTCCAAGTTAGTATTAATGTCTTTCATCTTAGTCTATGTAAAATCTTGTTACATTTAGATTGACAGTTTTTTTTTTTTTTTTAGTTTTATCATTGTAATTAGTTAAGTAACCACACAACTAACAAGATTAAATGTAGTAATTAAAATAATTGCAGACGATAAAAAATATTTTAAATTAATATAAATAGATTCCTTAACATGGTTTGTTACTTAAGTTTAGTGTGTAAAATATGTTAAGTATCCTTAATAAACGATGCTTACTAAATTAAAAGTTTATGCAATTTGTCAAATTTAAATTTGCAACGTTTATGCAAAATAGCAAACTTGAATGTAAACTAAACTAACCAAATAAAAAAAAGGCCTAACCTATTATTTACCCTTAATTGCAGATTTTATAGAATTATTTATTGAAAAACAAAGATTAAATGTTATGAAAGAGTCATGCACACTACCACAAGTTGACTTGATTATGAAAATTAAGTCTTCAAGTAAAAGATAACTTGGAGAAGAATTAGTTAGAAGACAAATCGAAGAAAATAAATATGCAAAAAATATATAAGGGTTTCATTCGTTAAAAATAGTTTTGAAAGAGGTATAAGTTAGAAATTTCTAGCATACCTTATTCTAGAGTAGAAAGAGAATAATGAGGCGCTCTAACATTCTATGGGTGGAAATTCAAATCTCGCATTTATAAATAAAATTTGAATTATTATAATCAAGATTAAATAGAAACTCTTATAAGCTTGTAATATCACACCTTTGAAAATAAAATTTGTTTACTTTATGTTTGGGTAAAAAATTTAACAATTTTGAATAAATTAAAATACATTATATTTAAATTATTTACAATTGAATTATTTTTATTTTTAAAATAGTTTGTATGAACAAAGTCATTGAAATAACTTAGATTTCATTCTTTTTTCCGTTTGGATAATAGGAAACAATTTATTTTAAAATTATTTGGATAACTTGAGTCTACTCTTCAAACTAAGTTGACTTAGCTTGATTTTCGATTTAAAACAACTCATTTCGATCTTTGATCCAAACTAGCTCGTCATGACCTTTAGCGTGACTGTGATGTGAGTTCATCTTACAATTTTAATGAGTAAAGGTATTTGTGTTAATGTTTCTTCAAAAAAACTTTAAAGAAGATTGTCACTAGACATTAAGATAATCAAAAGGATATCTAGATGTGAATGTGCACTTCAAAAGATCTCAAAAGAGAGAAAAAAAGGATTTAATTAAGTGGAAGAAATGAGGACAACACAAGAAACATAGCATAAATGGTGTAAACATGTAAATAAACATTAGACACATAAGCTGAAAAATAAAATAAAAGATGAAGAGAATAGAAAGGGAATGGGAAGATAGGAAGGCACACCACTTAGTGTACTAGGCCACCCAAGATAAGTGGTGGTTGTCGCCACTTGAACCAAGGTTTAAGATACAACCAAGTGTATAACACTCTAACAAGAGTAGAGCTTACAAAAGCCTGTCTATGGCCTCGGTTCAACCACAACCGATGTCATAGGGTGCACGAGATATTTTAAAAATAATAAATAAAGGGCTTTGGCAGTGGTTCAAACTAGAATCGCTGCCATAGGCCCACTTTATTACCTCGGTTGAATCGAGATAATAACCTCCCCCCTCCCTTTTTTTTTCCTTACTACTCAGCTGCAGAAGAACCGAGGCAGTATCCTTTGGGATATTACCTCGGTTGGAATTGAGGCCAAAAGTCCCCCACCTTTTTACCTCGCCAGTGTAGACCTTGGTTCGAAAGCCGAAACATATTGTCAAAAACAACCGTTGTTGTTTCCCTTCGCTGCACTAGTGTATGCATTTACATTCTTTAAGATATGATTATCTTTGTTCTTTGATTAGAACTTTAATTCTTATCAAAGATTAACATCTTTGTGATAAATTTTCACTTGACTTATGAATCTATTAGATTGTGGTGTCCCCATCCTTGTCTTATTCCTCATTCTTTTCTGATGTACTATTTTTGTGCCTTTTAAGGATTCAAATTCAGAAACAATCGTACTTATTTCTTAACAAGATCGTATCATCCGATATCCAGAGCAAGGTTCTGATTTGAATTTTTTTCTTAGATACCAAATATCATCTAGTATCTAGAGCAAGGTTCTGGTTTGAATATCCTCTTTTAACTTATTTTTCTGTCATATTAAAAAAAACCTAAAAATTCTTGAATGTTCGTGTTTTATGTTTTGTTTTGGAATTCCGTTTGGTTTGTTGTTCTTAGAATTTGTAAGGAGTAAAACTCCTAATATTCTATCCAATTCTCTTGATTTTTTAATTTTTCGTATACTTCGTTTAAATTGTGCATTTCTACATTTGATTTGAGGAAATGATCTATTTTTGTGTTTTTCTATTAATTGTAGTCTCAATTAACTATTTACTATGATCTTGCATGAGTTTTGGTGTTTGAAGAACAATTTGTTTAGTTTTCTTTGTTTGTGTGTTAAACTGCAAAATTGAAAGAAAAAAAATAGTGGATTCAAGTCAAAAGAAAACAAATACATATTGAAAGAAAAGAAAAAAAAAAGAGTAAAAAAGGACCCAAGAGTAAAAAAAAAAGTTGTGGAGTTCAACATAATAATTATGTTGCATTATTGCCTATGATTGTTAATCTATTGAATTATATTCAATCTTTCTTTTAAAGTCTTTGCAATGTCTCATTTAACTCATTTGTGTAGTCTTATTATTTTCTAATTTTATTGTTTTGTGTCTTTTAAAATTTCATTGAAGTTTTTTCTAGAGTTTTGTGTTGATAGGGGGAGCAATATGAGTGTTGAACCTAATCCCTAATGTGTTTGTTTTTTTAATGATGACAACACATTGATAGTAACAACACATAGATGTTGTCTTGACATAATAGAAATGTGTTTCTGTGTGATGAAATACATATGTGGATATGTAAATGTTTATTGCTAATTAATGCATATGTTGACATACTGTTGATTCTGCATACTACTGATTATGATGTGATTATATCTTTGTATCCATACTGTATGTTTATGTGAAATGAAAACCACAAGCACAAAAGCAAATCTGCATGACCTAATCGATTACAGTATTGTTGTAATCAATTAAGTTCATCAAACAACTTATGTTTTGAACTGCGGCAAAACAAAAAGTTTGAATCGATTACATTAGTTGTTAAATCGATTAAAACTTGTGTCTTTGCATATATCATTTTCAAATGTGTTGTGATGAGTTTTTGAAGAGAAAAAGTTTTCAAAATCTATTTAAATGCTTAGCTTAATCGATTACACAGTTTATGTAATCAATTAAGTTTGTTATCTTTTGAAAACTATTTTCAACTTAGTCATAACAGATATAATGGTCATATTTTTAAATATGTTTGACTAGCATTAAATGCGAATCGATTACATTAATTGTGCATTCAATTAAGAGTTGTGTTAGTTGTAATTCTGTTACATCTGATTTTTATGTAACCAATTACATTACCAACATAATCGATTACTTCGCTTCTCAAATGATGAAAACTATAAATTGACGCATTACTTGTAATTCAGGGACTTTTGATCAATTGTACATTTTCATATCTGACATCTTTGATCTGAAAAAGTTTATACAGATTACATAAACGCTCCAAGAATCAAGAAGTGAAGATTTTGAAGAAACTTGAAGGATTCTTGACAGGAGATTTGAGAACGTGATTGGCTGATCTTATTCGCACTATTGAGGTGTATCTGTTGTGATCAGAAAAGGTTTCTACACTTGTTGATTGTGTTGTTTCCCTGTTCGTGCGTGACAGGAAGAAGAGTGAGGAGCTCTTGGACTTCGAGAGGTGTTTCTCAAAGGGTTTCTGCAGCAAGAAGGTGTGGTTCTGTGTGTGGAGGTGTTTTCTTTCTTATATTTGATTGTGAGTGGGAAAGGTGTTTACATTTGAGAGAACTCTGTAAAACCTTTGCTGTAAAACTCAGATCATTATAGTGAAAGTCCTTCAATCTAAGGTTGATTAGAAGGGAAACTAGATGTAGGCATTGAGGCCGAACCAGTATAAATTTGTTATTTGTATCTATTTCATTCTCTCTTTACATTTCATTGCATACACGCTTTACTTACAACACAAGAAAGTTTTAAAGATCATTCTAACTTTGCAAAAAGATTTGAAAAGTGTGTGTTTTTATAAATCACCAATCCACTCCCCTCTTGGTGTTGAGAAACAAGCTTCTTTATTTTTAACAATTGGGATCAGAGCTAATATTTCAAAAGTTATTTGAAAAATAATCGATTACCCTTTTTTGTGAAATCGATTAACTAATCCTGATGGCTTTTGTTTCTCAAACATTCTGTGAAGGTGCATCTACAAACAGACCACCTCTGTTTGTTTGTGAAAATTACCCTTTTTGGAAAATTAGAATGATGATCTTTCTTAAGTCAGTAGATAAAGATGTATGGGATGCTATTCTAAATAGTCCCTTTGAACCCATTAAATTGGTTTATCGAAAACCCGTTTTGAAATTTTTTTTTTGAGTGGAGTCAAGAGGAAAACAGAAAAGCACAATATGATATTAAATCTAGAAATGTTGTATCTTCTACTCTTACTATTGATGAGTTTTTCAGGGTATCAACATGCAACAATGCTAAAGAAATGTGGGAGGTACTTGAAGTGACTCATGAAGGCACGAATGAAGTCAAAAGAGCCAGAAAGAATTCCTTAATCCAAGAGTATGAGATGTTTAGAATGAAGACAGGAGAGACCATCTACGATGTGCAGAAAATATTTACTCACATTGTCAATCATTTAATTGCTCTCAGCAAAGTCTTTGAGAAGGAGGAAATCAATATAAAGATATGAAGAGCCTCAACAGAAGTTGACAGCCAAAGGTAGTTATATCTGAGTCAAGAGATCTAAGCACTATGAATATGGCTACACCTTTTGGTAAGCTTAGGGAACATGAACTGCAACTGGGAATACTGAAGGAAAAGGAGGAGACTGAGCATAAACAGTTAATTTCCCTCAAAGCTACCAACAAGAAAACCTCGAGAAGAATTGAATCAGATGTAGATTTTGATACAAACATTTTAGAGAAGGAAGTAATGAATATGATGGTAAAGAAATTTACTAAATTTATGAAAAATAGAAATGTTGTATCTGACTTTGCAGGAAACTCTAGAGCAGGAAAATAAATGCAAAGGTTACAACTATCACATGCTACGAGTGTGGAAAAGAAGGACACATCAAGCCTGACTGTCTAGACTTAAAGATCAAGCAGAAGGCTGATGTGAAGTACACTCAAGACAAGAGAAGGAATACGCAGAGGAAAGCCTTCATTGCATGGGAGAACAGTGATGACGACTCATCCAATGATGATGATCAGAGTCTAGAAGAAGAGACGAATCTATGTCTCATGGCTGGATCGATTTGCTCTAAAAACGACAACAACAACTTTGAGAATGAACCAATTGAGGTCAGATATGATCAACTGCTAGACGTATTTCAGGAGCTACATGCAGAGGCAATGAAACTACAGTACAAGGTTAATCGATTGATCAGGCTTTACAATCTGCTGCAAATGTTAAAACTGAAATTAAGATTGTAGAAAAAGATTGTAAAGATTGCCATGCTCATGCTGAGAAAATTGAATATCTAACTAGCACACTAGCTAAATTTACACTTGGTAGAGCAAATTTAGAAGTTGTGTTAAGATAATAAGGCAGAACAATAAATAGGCAGGGAATTGGTTATAAGGCTAAAAATGAAAGAATCAATTCTAAGAAATTCATTTATTTAAGTAAACCTGCAAGCAGTACATGTTTCTATTGTAATACCATTGGGCATACTGTAATAAACTGTTATTATAGGAAAGTTGGTGTTCCAAATGGAAAATTCAAATGGATTCCTAAAGAACCAATTCCTGTAACTAACAAAAAAGGCCCCAAGTTCATTTGGGTACCTGCAACAAAACTTTTTGAAAGTTTTGTAGGGAAGTAAGTTGATCAAGCAATAGACAACACTCAAGGAGGAATTTCAATGGAACATATCAAAATCTCTTGAGTAACATTTTGTGGTAACATCTACTATTAATTCATGCATTTGAGAATTTGACTGGTTGATCCTAATCGCACTATTGAGGTATATCTACTATGACCATAAAAGGTTTTTGCACTTGTTGATTGTGTTGTTTCCCTGTTCGTGTGTGACGGGAAGAAGAGTAAGGAGCTCTTGGACTTTGAGAGGTGTTTCTCAAAGGGTTTCTGCAGCAAGAATGTATGGTTCTATGTGTGCAGGTGTTTTCTTTCTTAAATTTGATTGTGAGTAGGAAAGGTGTTTACATTTGAGAGAGCTCTGTAAAACCTTTGGTATAAAACTTAGATCATTATAGTGAAAGTCCTTCAATCTAAGGTTGATTGGAAGGAAAACTGGATGTAGGCATTGAGGTCAAACCAATATAAATATGTTGTTTGTATCTCTTTCATTCTCTCTTTACATTTCATTGCATACGCGCTTTACTTACAACACAAGAAAGTTTTAAAGATCATTCTAACTTTTCAAAAAGATTTGAAAAGTGTGCACTTTTATAAATCACCAATTCACCTCCCCCCCTCTTGGTGTTGAGAAACAAGCTTCTTTATTTCTAAAATTTTGTATTTTCTTTGACCTTTTGAGTTAAGATTTAGATCTCGCAGTGATTTTACATTGTTTGTTCACTTTTTGCATAAGTTGTTGGAGTTCAGCCAACGCTAAAGGGAATTTAAGTGGTAAAAGACAAGAGAGTAAATTCAAGAAAAAATGTATGAGTGTGATACACAAGTGAAATTTGAGTGAAACACTTAGACGCATGGTAAGAGTCTAAATATATTCTATTATTTTGTTTTGCTAACCTTTTTGCAAGATTTATCAATATTGAACAAAGCAACATATTCCAACAGATGCATCCTTTTAGAAGTTATATGTTCATGAGGCCTTGGTAGAAAATGTCAATGTCTTGGAGTCCAAAATTGGAAAGTTGAATGACAAAATTTTTAGTGTTAAAAGGAAGCACAAGAATGACAAAAATGTTTTTTCAAGGGTTAAACCAAGTGTTATAAGATGTTCCAAATGTGAAGATTATAGGCATGAAACTCATTAGTGTCCTAATTGGAATGCAAGTCTCATGGATACTAATGAATACCTCAAGAACAACATTTTATATTTGAAAGAGTGGGAAGAAAGGACTTTGCAAAAATTAAATGCTTTGAAAAGAAGAAAAAAGTGGAAGCTTAAAAGTGCATAAGAGAAAGAAGAACTTATAGAAATGGAAGAAAGAGAAAATAAAGGAAAAGAAGAGAAAGAAAAGAGAGAGGGTCAACAAAGAGAAAAGAGAGAAAGGATGACAACAACAATGAAAGGAATAAAGTATGACAAGAAAGAAGACACATTTCGAATCAATGAATTTGTGTTAGATACTTTGTTAGCTTGTTTGTGAATTACTTTGCAAAGTCAAAGCTATTTTTTTTTAGTTTGGACACAAACTTAGAAATAGCTATACATGAGTTAGTTTTTTTGTCCATTCCCAACCAATCTATGGGCAAGGATGAAAGTTTGGAAATATATGAACATGAGCTAGCTTGCTTATCCGTCTCTAAGCAACCTGTTGAGATTGTTGTTAAAGGAAACACTGGTTTAGCTAAACCTTAATCTCACAATGTTCTGGTTTTGGATGATGACAACACATTATTAATAACACATGTATTGATATGTGTTACATGTTCAAAACTTTATTGTGTATGTATTCTTGAAGAACATGTTTGTGTTGATTTTCGTATATGTACACATATTCACTGCTTTTCTACATGATATATCATTTGTGATTACATAACATGTGTTTTAGAAAACAAAACCACATGCACTTAGTTGAACTTATATTGTGTGGCAAAGCTACAAGTTTTAAGTCAACTTCATTATGAAGTAAGTCGATTAAAATTCGTGACTTTGCATAGATTTTCTAAAACAGTACTGTGAGTAATTTTGCAATGAAAAGATTTTCAAAACTGATTTGAGGTGACATAGTTGACTGCATGCGCAGGGAATTCGACTTGGTTAGTTAAGTTTTGAAATTCTGCTAATGCTTGTGAACTATAACGGGTATATTTTGATTATGTGTTCAAGCATTAATGGCAAGTCAACTAAATTAAATGTGTAATCAATTTGGTTGGTTTGACTGCTGCTAATATTTTTAACTGTTATAATTGTCTAGTTACAGTCGACTATATTAGTGGCAAAGTTGACAACATGAGCGTCTGCTTTATAGAAAACTATAAATTGACGTGATTCTGTAATTCACAAAAACGCTCCAAAAACTTATCAAGAAGACCATGGAGATCTTTCTTGGATAGTTGCTTGAAGAGCAAGGTTGTGCTGAAAGAAAAGCTTGATCAGACTGCATAATTAAGGTGTACTAAAAATTGATCATCTACTTCTCTCAATCTTTGAAGATTATGACTGCCCTATTGTGATTACAGGAAAAGGACGTGCTGCATTCTGGGATAACTTTGAGGATTGTTCAAAGTTGACAAAGACTGCAGGAGAGAGGATATCTTGTTGCTTTCTTTGGGTGTTGTATGCCTATACTTTGGTTAGAGGGTTAGAGAGGTGTTCTATATTTTGATGTGGAGGTCTCTATAGAAACCTTGTTGTAAAAACCTTGACCATTATAGTGCATTTGCTTCCAGGTATAGGAAGGACACTGGATGTAGGCAGTTTGGCCGAACCAGTATAAAAACTGTGTTTAATTTTCTCTATCCCTGAACTTTTTACTTTAAGTCGACTTTACTTTTTGCGTAGTCAACTTTATTTTTCCGCTGCACTGATTTATCTTTTTCCTTGAGATTCAAGAAACTTTTGAAAGGTTTATACTTTGCGAAAAAGGTTTGAAAAAGCCTCTGAATTTTAAACCTCATCAATTCACCCCCCTCTTGGTGTTGAAACTAAGCCATTCTTTTTCCAACAAGTGACACTAGAGCTGGTTTTCATAAGTTATTTGAAAAAACTAGTCGACTTCTGTTTTCTTTGAATCGACGATATTCCTGGAAATGGCTTCCAGTTTTCAAACCTTTGGTGAAGGTGCATCTACAAACAGACCACCACTGCTTGCGGGTGAAAACTATCCTTTTTGGAAAATTCGAATGCAAATTTTTCTTGAATTTGTGCATAGTGGTATTTGGGATGCAACAATAAATGATCCTTTTGATCCATCTCAAGTTATCAATGGAAAAACTATTTTGAAAAATTTTTCTGAGTGGTCTCAAGATGGATATCGTAAAGCACGGTATGATGTCAAAGCTAGAAATATCATTGCCTCTACACTAATAGTTGATGAATTTTTCAGGATATCTCAATGCCAATCTGCAAAGGAAATGTGGGATGTCTTGGAAGTTACCGATGAAGGCACTGATGAAGTCAAGAGAGCCAGAAAGAATTCTTTGATTCAAGAGTATGAACTTTTCAGAATGAAGGTTGGTGAAACAATATATGAAGTTCAGAAAAGGTTCACTCACATTGTCAACCATTTAATGGCTCTTGGAAAAGGTTTTGACAAAGAAGAGATCAATATCAAAATTCTCTAAAGCCTGAACAGAAACTGGCAACCTAAAGTCACAACAATCTCCTAATCCAAGGATTTAACTAGCATGAACATGGCTACCTTGTTCGGGAAGCTAAGAGAACACGAGCTAGACTTGGAAGATTGGAAGATGCGAAGAGATTGAAGAGAAGAAGTCCATAGCATTGAAAGTCACAAGCAAGAAAGCCTCAAAGATTTCACAATTAGAGGATGATTTAGATGCTGAAATGGATAACAACAAACTGATGTCCATGGTGGTAAGAAAATTCAATCAACTTATGAAAAATAATAGTCAACTTACTAACCATGCAGGTAACAGCAAAGCCAAGAAAGCTTTCAGATCAAATGCAATTCAATGTTATGAATGCGGCAAAGAAGGACACATCAAGCTAGATTGTCCAGATCTGAAGCCGAAGCAGAAAGCCAAGAAAAGGTTCCCTCAGGACAAGAACAGAAAGCAAAAAGGAGCTTACATTGCTTGGGAAAACAGTGATTCAGATTCGTCAACTGATGAAGATCTTGATCGAGAAGAGGAATCAAACATTTGCTTCATGGCTGGAACATCATCGGGAGATTATGAAAGTAACACAAAGTTTGAGCAAGAACCAATTGAGGTGAAATATCACCTGCTGGATGCTTTTCAAGAGATACATGCTGAAGCAATGCGACTACAGTACAAGGTTAATCGACTAAACTCTGAAAGAAGAGATTATGAGTGTAGAATCAATAATCTTGTCAATGATAATGATAAATTGCAAAAAGAATTAGATGTTGCGTTATTATCTGCTAAAAATGTTATAATTGAGACTATTACAATTGAAAAGAAATGTGAAAAATGTCCTACTCATGTTGAACAAATAGATTACTTGACTAGCACGTTAGCCAAATTCACACAGGGTAGAGATAATTCGAATACTATTTTAAAATCTTCAGGAAGAGCAATTTATAGGCAAGGAATTGGATATAAAGCTCAATCTAATCGAACCAATACAAAGAAATTTACTGATTTAAGCAAACTTGTTAAGCATGCTTGCTTTTATTACAATAGTATTGGTCATTGTTAAACCCCTGGCAAGTGTACCAGATTGTATCAAGTAATAAAAATTGGTTAACCCAATATCGTTCTTCCCAAAGGACTCTTAAGGCCTCATCTTTCGTGTAAACTAATCGTTTAAGACTTGAGAAAAGAAAATAATTTTAATTGTTAAAATGTTAAACAAAAATAAACATGCAAATGCAGTTATTCAATTGACGAGAGAAACTATGAATGAATGAGGTTGTTGGGGTTTACAATTTCATCTTATCCACCCTCATATATATACTATTCTTATTTACTTTGCTTATTTATCATATTGCCATGCAAACTTTCTTGGTCTACCCTTAACCCAATCCCTTGGTGAAAAGATCCTATTACTAATTACCGGCTTGTTGTCCCTAGCCTCCCCTAGTGACTAATAATGCATAATGATCGGAAGCAAAATACAATTGATCGTCCTACCCCTATCCCTAGGTGGTATTAACATAATCAAGGGATTCTCCCCAGTTCATGACATTACCGTACGTCCCCGTATCAATAAAGACAAACAACATCTACCGAATGAGTTAAACTGTAGAAGCGTTAAGTACAGGTAAAGAACCCAACAATTGATAAATCAAGCATATGCAAGCATATAAAGTAAACAAGAATTTCAATATATGAGAGTTTCAAAAGATTACATTGTTCCCCAACAACTAAGGGTTTAGTTCACCATAATCATGGTGAAACTAGATGAATTGAATGAAAGAATGGAAAAAACAAACCCTAGAATTGATAAAGTGGAGCCTAAGCATTAAAGAAATCTCCTCCAAAGGTGTAAAGCTGTTGTGGACTTTGTTCTCTGCCAAAAGAATTACATTTGAATTCGTACTAGGGCTATATATAAGCCAAAAAGATAACAGAAAAGATCTCAAAATCCAAAATATAAAAACAGACAACCGCCCAGGCGCCTAAATTGGCCGCTCAGCGGTTTGCCTCAACACACGCCACCGCCCAGGCGCCAGAAATGACCGCTGAGCGGTTTGCCTCTTGTCGCTCTGGACGCTCAGCGTCACCGCCTAGGTGCCAGACAGCAACTTTCCATTGCACTAGGACGCTCAGCGGTGGAATTGACCGCTGAGCGGTTCACAGACTCTTCTTTTCTTCCCTTTTCTCCTTCATTCTTGAGTCTATGACCTTCCTACTTCATTTCCATCTTCCATTTTCATGAAAAACCCTGCAAAACAATGAAAATCAAGCATAATATCTCTAAAAACAACTTTTGACTCTCATGTAACACAACTTAAGAGTTTTACTTGATTCAAAGCTCATTTTAAGCTACAAAGGGTGTGTTTTAATATCAATTTTATGCATGAAAATAACGGTTTTGAGACCGTTATCACAACCCCAAACTTAAAACTTTGCTTGTCCTCAAGGAAAACAAAACAAGACTTGGCCTTCCAATTTTTCATCAAGTAGTTTTACATTCAAAACCTTTTTCTTCATGACAAGTTAATTCAGATTTTCAGTGGAATCCTACCGAAATGCAAGCATGCTTTCAATCCAATCTAGTTCACCTGCTTCAATATTTCCCAATAGATGTTTTATTCATGAATGATCAATTCACTAAGCATAGATGTAAACATGAATTTCAACAATTCTTACCAAGCAAGTGTTTCACTCAATCATTCAAGTGTTTAAGAAATCACTCCACTCTTTATTATTCACATGTCATATAAAACAATATTGCCATTGATCTAAAACAATCAAAATCCTTACATGCAAATATCATCACAAGGACTTTTCCAAGACTTATAATGAGGCTAGGCTATCAAGAAAGTTTGGTTTTTCTAGATTGCAAAATCCTTGAGTTAAGAGAGCTATTTCATCATTGAAAAGGTTCAAGTTTAAACTCTCTCTATCACCAAACTCCTTTATTCCCAACTTCTTCCCTTTTTATCAATTTTGCATTGAGTTCCTTTTTCATGCTTTTATTTATTTATTTTTTCTTCTTTACTCATGCATTTTTCTTTTCAATACTTGAACTCAATGCTCTTCTTTTGCCTTTCAATTTTCCCCATACAACCCCAAACTTGAACCTTTTCATCACATAAAATTATTCTCAACCCTACTCAAGATAAATAATTTCAAATCAAGGGTTCTCATCCTGTTTAAGGCCAAGGTTCAAAAAGGGTATAAACTTTTAAACTTCTTGGGTAAAATTTTGGCTAGATAAGGGCTTCCAAACATGGTCTTGATCATATAACATAAGCATGCAAATCAATCAATTATCAAGACTAAGGCAATATCATTCATAATTCCCTGTGAACAATACATATATCAATAAGAACTCTGAAGCTCAAAACCTCACACACATGCTCTCTCTTACATCATTCATTTATCCTGCTTAGCATCACAATCACAATCATGAACCACAACACATCTATTCATATAATTAGTGAATCATTTAACTGGATATCAACACACATACATTCTCAATCAACCACATTCAATCATTATCAAATACTTGTCATGCATTTTTAATATTACCATCAGAACCATTGTACAAGCCAAGCATAGACACAAAAGAAAAAGGAAAAGTCCCTGTCTAAATACTGGCATCCATCAGTAGATGCCCTCAACGCAAGTCCTCATCTGAGTCCTCCTGGTATCCATCATCAGCATCTTCAAAATTCTCTTCATTATCATCATCCATATCTGGTGCTTCAGCTGCTTCAGCCCTGCTGCCCTGTGCTTGCTCCTGAGGCCAAGCCATAGCTTTATGGAACTCGTCCATAGTCCACATGTGTGCTGGTGGTTGCTGATACAACCCTACTATCATCTCAGCAGTGGCTATCTGTCCTCTGCGAAGAGCCTCCATCCTAGCCTCTATCATGGACATATACATGTCCCTCATCTGGAATGGCTCGGCATGATGTGCCGGTGCATCTTCAGGTATTTGCTCCTGTTGTACTGCTACTCTCCTAGGACGTCTTCTAGGTGCTCCGGCTGCCTCCTCTTCCTCACTGTATTGCTGATAATAAGCAACATCTATAGCCTTCCTAGGCCTCTCATATGGTGGAACTGCAGTGTCCACCCCAGCCTGCTGACACAAAAAGGTAATCAGGGACGGATGTCCCAACGGTGTCCTGCTACTCACAATAGTAGCGCAGCTCTGAATCTCGTCAGCAATGACTTTCCCAATGTTTACATCCAACTGCCTCAGCATGCAGTAAATGAAGATGATCCGATGCATGGTGATGTCGGAAACATGTGAGCATGGCTGAATGTTGGCATGAGTAAATGCCATCCAGTATTTTGCCAAAGGCGTCAAATCTACCCTTTTTATGTTGATGGGCAATCCATTAGGGTTGTTCTGAAAATGCCTTCCAGGAAGGCACATAACCCTCTCAATATCTGCTATATCTCTGAACCCCCAACAAGTGTTGAATACTGGCATTGTTCCCCTGGCCATTCAGTGCCCAAAAAGCTGTTAATGGTGTCAGAATCATACCTAATGATTTGTCCCCTCACATAGCTCATATATCTACCAGCATCAACTCCTCCTCTAGGTAAAGCATTTGTATAAAATTCCTTCACTAATTCAATGTTGGAAGGTGTAGGATATGTAGCCAACCTCTCCCAATCTCTTCTCATGATTTCTGCTCCAAATTCAGGAGCCAAATTTGGGATAAAAGTGGCCTTCCTCTCCATCAATAATCTCCTCTCCTGCACAGTCACAAAATGTTCCTCATGTTTCCTGGAGAGGAACCTAGGTGAATAAAATCTTCTTTGCCTCTCAGGTTCCTTCCTTTTGTTACCAAGAGTTTTCACCCTTCTTGATGATGATGATGACATTTCTGCATAATATTCAAAATAACACAAAGATACATCATTAGAGGTTAGTATATCATCAATTAAATTCCAAACTGATCACATCCCACCATTGAGAGAAAAACAGGGCCCCTCAGTGTCCCTGCATCAAGAATCAAGCATTCAACAAAATCTGCAGCAGACCGCCCAGGCGCCATAGTTGGCCGCTCAGCGGTTTGCTTCAAGCTGCACCACCGCTCAGCGTCAAAGGAGACCGCTCAACGGTGATGACTAGGGATTCTTAAAAACCTTTTTAAAATCGCCCTATTCTCCATTCTAAGACTAATTTCATCAATCCATACCAAAATCATGCAGTTCAATCGGTTTAAACAGTTCCTATTTCATCAACTCATGCATAGAAATCAAAAACCCTAGTTTATCATGTTCCTACGCATGTTCTTCATCAAATTCAAATTTAGAAACCCTAAGAATGAAATTGCACAATTTACTTGAATGGAGAAACTAGATGCTTGCTAACTTCCTTTTAATTGATGACGAATGCCTCTTAAATGTACGAACTCTCAACAAAATCCCAAACTTTGACAAGACAATGATAGAAAGATGAAATTTTTGTGAGTGGGTGACGAGAAAAAGTGGGGAAATCCCTTTGGAAAACCTTTGAAAGTGAATTTGGGTGCTAGGGTTCACAGAGAATGCTTGGGCGAGCTTCAAAGAGAGTTTTCGAAAAGTGCAGAACCCAAAAACGCTAAGCTTTTAAAAGCCCAAGCGTAGTCTGCGCCGCCACCACTCAACGGTAAATATGCACCGCTCAGCGGTGGACAGGAAAAAAAAATTCCTCTTCTTTGCTTACTTTTGCATAATTCCACCCTTTTTCACCTGATTTTAACCTTCAATTTTTCAATTTCATGCCTTTCCCCTCTCAGATGCTCATGCAAACATATAATGACCTTAGGACAGAATTTAAAAAAAAAAACAAATAATTAACTAGGTTGCCTCCCAGGTAGCGCTTGTTTAACGTCACGAGCCTGACCCAAACCTGTTTAGCAGTCATCAATAAGTGCAATTCTTACCAACACCCATCAGTAGGTGTACCGTCCTGTATCCTACAATAGATACATAGAATTTAGCATCCCTCAGTAGATGCTACCGAAAAATTGTTCAAAAATATCAATATTTACAAGTCCAAGTAAAAGAAAATTAATGTACAACAATCACTGGGGTGCCTCCCAGTAAGCGTTCTTTTAACGTCATTAGCTTGACCCGGTAGAGTTCAAACACCCATCAGTAGGTGTTGATACTCACTTTGCTTGATATTCTTTTCTTCTTCTTCTTCTTGCTGAATTTCTTCAGAAAATTGATAACACCAAGCACCTGTTTCCATGTCTCCATCATAGGAACTTTAATCTCCAATTTCTTGAAGTACTCCATAAAGCACTTGAAGTTCATTTTCTTCCTATGATACTTCTTTGGATGAGGAAGAGGATTTTCATATGATCTTTTCTTCTTTCCTCTCTTCCTCTTTTTCTCACTCTTCTCCTCCTCTAACTTTCTTTTTTTTTTCTCTTTATTTTTCCATCTTTATTTTTCCACATTTTCTATTTTTTTCTTTTCTTTCAACCACTTCTTTTTCTTTATCCTCATCTTGGTCTTCCTCACTCAACCTTTTTGTTTCTTCTATCTTTTCATCAACATTATCACTTTCCAAACTAGTGGCCTGGCATTCCTCCCTAGGGTTAACCTTAGTATTAACCCTAGAATTCAATATTTCATTGGATTGACGAATCTGTATCTCCAATCTTTTATTCCTTGCTTCATTTTCTTCTGTAAAGGAGAGAGTAATTTGGATAAGTCGTTCCAATGTCTTGTCCACTTTGTTGATTTGTTCTTTCAAAGCAGACACCTGTTGCCCTAATAGTAATTGTTGATGTGGATCTCCTGCTTCTCCATTCCAACTTTGATCCATGCTTGAGTGAGGTTCCCACCAGTAGTTGAAATTATTTTGATAGAATTGAGTTCCCTTAGAACCAAATTCTTGTAAATACTGCATCCTGTAAACATTAGGCACAAAATTCTAGAAATAATTTATTAGAACAAAAATAAAATAAACATAAAAATCAAGTCAAATTTAATCAGTTTACACTACTCGAAAAACTTAAACCAAGAGTCCCCGACAACGGCGCCAAAAACTTGTTAAACTCCTGGAAGGTATACCAGATCGTATCAAGTAATAAAAATTGGTTAACCCAATATCGTTCTTCCCAAAGGACTCTTAAGGCCTCATCTTTCGTGTAAACTAATCGTTTAAGACTTGAGAAAAGAAAATAATTTTAATTGTTAAAATGAAAAACAAAAATAAACATGCAAATGCAGGAATTCAATTGACGAGAGAAACTATGAATGAATGAGGTTGTTGGGGTTTACACTTTCATTTTATCCACCCTCATATATCTACTCTTCTTATTTACTTTGCTTATTTATCATATTGCCATGCAAACTTTCTTGGTCTACCCTTAACCCAATCCCTTGGTGAAAAGAGCCTATTACTAATTACCGGCTTGCTATCCCTAGCCTCCCCTAGTTACTAATAATGCATAATGATTGGAAGCAAAATACAATTGATCGTCCTACCCCTATCCCTAGGCAGTGTTAACATAATCAAGGAATTCTCCTCAGTTCATGACATTACCGTACGTCCCCGTATCAATAAAGACAAACAACATCTACCGAATGAGTTAAACTATAGAAGCGTTAAGTACAGGTAAAGAACACAACAATTGATAAATCAAGCATATGCAAGCATATAAAGTAAATAAGAATTTCAATATATAAGAGTTTCAAAAGATTACATTGTTCCCCAACAACTAAGGGTTTAGTTCACTATAATCATGGTGAAACTAGATGAATTGAATGAAAGAATGGAAAAAGCAAACCCTAGAATTGATAAAGTGGAGCCTAAGCATCCAAGAAATCTCTTCCAAAGGTGTAAAGTTGTTGTGGACTTTATTCTCTGCCAAAAGAATTACATTTGAATTCGTACTAGGGCTATATATAAGCCAAAAAGATAACAGAAAAGATCTCAGAATCCAAAATATAAAAACAGATAACCGCTCAGGCGCCTCAATTGGCCGCTCAGCGGTTTGCCTCAACACACGCCACCGCCCAGGCGCCAAAAATGACCGTTGAGCGGTTTGCATCTTGTCTCTTTAGACGCTCAACGTCACCGCCTGGGCGCCAGACAACAACTTTCCCTTGCACTAGGACGCTCAGCGGTGGAATTGACCGCTGAGCGGTTCATACACTCTTCTTTTCTTTCTTTTTCTCCTTCATTCTTGAGTCTATGACCTTCCTACTTCATTGCCATCTTCCATTTTCATGAAAAACCCTGCAAAACAATGCAAAACAAGCATAATATCTCTAAAAACAACTTTTGACTCTCATGTAACACAACTTAAGAGTTTTACTTGATTCAAAGCTCATTTTAAGCTACAAAGGGTGTGTTTTAATATCAATTTTATGCATGAAAATAATGGTTTTGAGACCGTTATCAGTCATACAGTTAGAAACTGTTATTACAGAAAGGTTGGTGTTCCTAAAGGCTTATACGTATGGATTCCTAAGGAACATCTAGCTGCAATTAACAATCAAGGACCCAAAATCAAATGGGTACCTGCATCAAAAAATCTGAATTATGTTGTAGGTTAGCAACAGATGCAATGATGTGCAATGAGAGCTCAAAGTTGAACTAACATGATTATATCAACCTTCTTGAGTGTCTACAACTGGTAACAAATATCATCTTACTCAATCATGCATAAAAATTGTTTGATTGGTGATGTTTGATTATATGAATGATTGTCTGATTGATTGCTTGAATCCTTAATGTGAAAATCAATTTTTTTCGACTTTTAGTCGACTGGATTATGAGAACAGTCGAATGTTTGTCTTTGTATGTTTGTTTCTGTCTTTGAAAACTCTCTGCCATACAGTAGTCAACTTTAGTCTTAGTAAAATCGACTATGTGTCTATGTTTTTTGGGCTTTCCATATTTGAAAATTTAAAATGGGCCTTTTTGAGTTTAGTCTGTTCGCGCCTTTTTATAGTGAATTCATCTTCTTAAATTGTAATTGAATTTAGCCTAAGTGTCTTGTCAAATTTCCAAAACCCTAGATTGAGAAAGAAGTTTTCCAAGAATCCATTTTCTATGGCATAAACAAGTTGTTCTGATGAAGGAATCAAGGGAAAAGGAATCACCACTTCAAGAAGTTCTGATCCTATTGGATGGATTAGTGATGAAGAAACTCAAGAAAGATTTCTCATTGCTACTATCAAGATTGTCGCTACTCCATTGAATCTTAATTTGAATATGTTTGAGAAGGAGGGGTTCATGTTTCCTGACGGGCTTGAAAGGCAAGGATTGTCCATCTTTGTGCAGATGAAAGGATACTGGTATCCAAACCTCGTGAAGGTGTTTTATAACAATCTGAAAGCGGTGAATGATACATACACTCTAGAGTGAAAGGTACTGACATTCAGATTGATGACTTTATTTGGAACATCATTACAAATTTACCTTCTGAGGGTGCTTCTTCACACTTGCCATCCGCTGAAGCTAATGCCTTGCTCAACAAGAGAAGGCTATACAAAGACTGGTTAAGGTTCCCTGGAAGGTATTCCACTAAAAGGGTCTTTGAGCATGAAGAACTGATGAAGGAAGAAAAGTTAGTTGCTTATCTTTTGGCTCGGATAGTTCTACCTGGTAGAATAAGAAAAGATAGGATGATTGCTGAGGACATTTATCTGCTTCACGCAATAAAAAAACCATACCTACAAACTGGCTACAAATTGTAAAAGAATACATGAAGAATGCTGCACTGAAAAGATCACTGTATATGCCATATGCTACATCTATAAGCAAAGTGTTGGTACTATAAGGAGTTGATGTCAAAAATGAGCAAAAATGTTTCTGGAATTCTTCAAATATGTTTGACAGAGACTCAATTATGTCTCTCGGGTTAGTGAAGACCATAAATGGATGGAGCTTCATGGGTGAAGATAATTCTGGGCATAGCATAGGAAGCACTCGTGCTGCAATGGAGGACCGCACCAACTTCTTCCCAGAGACAAATTTTGAGAGATACATGGTTGAAAAAATCAGAATTTTTCATGAAATATTTGACAACTTTGCAAGAGAGCATTGTGCTGCTTCACAGCAAGTGGCAGAAAGTTCATCTGATGAGGATTCAATGGAATCTTTCTGACTCAGCACAGGGCTATAGGAAATCTTTCTGTCGTAGCATAAGTGTGTCTTGTGTCTAGTTTGTTGCCTCGTTTATGATAGAATGTTTGTTAGTCGTTTGTTTTTGTAGGTCGATGTAATGGTTTAGAATGTCATTCCTTTTGTTGTAGTTAAATCAAGTTTGTAATATCTTTTGGTAACATCAATGAAATCAGTCGTTTATGGTTTAATCCTATCTGCTTTAAATTTCTTGATTGAATCTGTTTGAATCGATCTTAAATCGACTGAGTGATTGTTGAAGTTGATTATGCACATGTTCACTGTTACATTGATTCTTTTGCATACTCAGTTCTTAATTGCATAAATTTCTTGCATTACTGTTATTCTAAATTGCTTGAACTTCAAAAGATCCTGAAAGGTTTTACAAGAAACATTGCTTCTAGACTTACTACTGAAGTTACTACTCAATGAAGAGCAATGAAATCGACTGGAAATATGGATCAATCGACCATCGTTTATAAGGGTTATAAATTCCATTTGTTCGAATTTGGTTATTCTGTTGTTTGATCATATTTTATATTGTTTACCCTCAATATATCTTTGTTCCTAAATGATTGATATATCTATGAGAATATATTGTGAGATTGTTGATGATTGTATCTATGTTTGATTGAATTGTTTGAAATTCTGATTCTGATACAATTCTGTCATTGCTGTCATATGCTCTGATATTTGTGAAAACTGCATTGCGCATTTGGGTTTTGATTTTAAAAAATGCATGATGACAGGGGGAGCATTACATGATAGTATAGATTTTTCAGATGCCTAAACTTTAGGGGAGATTTTATTTATCATGTGAATATATGTGACAGGGGGAGCATCATTGACTGATTAATCTGTTTACATTGATGCATCTCTGGTATATCATTTATCAGCATATCATTATCTTAGAGCATACCTTTTTTGCTAATGCACAAAGGGGGAGAAAAGTTTGATTTCTTATTTGCTTGATTGCTTGATTTTGATACAAAGTAAATGTTATCTGGATTGTTTCTGATCTGAAATATTTTGAGATAGACTCTTTTTTGCTCTGATATATTGATAAAATCATTTAACCACTTGCTCTGATACAGTTTTCTTATATGAGTTCTGATATAGTGCGATTACATGATTGATTTTTTGTGCTGTTGTGTACAAACATGGTTGTTTATTAATCATGGTTGTGCATCATCAAAAAAGGGGGGGATTGTTGATAAGGGAAGCACTGGTTTAGCTAAACCTTAATATCACAGTGTTCTGGTTTTTTATGATGACAACACATTATTATTAACACATGTATTGATATGTGTTACATGTTCAAAACTTTATTGTGTATGTATTCTTGAAGAACATGTTTGTGTTGATTTTCGTATATGTATGCATATTCACTACTTTTCTACATATAATATCATTTGTGATTGCATAACATATGTTTCAGTAAAGAAAACCACACGCACTTAGTTGAACTTATTTTGTGTGGCAAAACTGCAAGTTTTAAGTCGACTTCATTATGAAGTAAGTCGATTAAAACTCGTGACTTTGCACAGATTTTCTAAAACAGTGTTGTGAGTAATTTTGAAATGAAAAGATTTTCAAAACTGATTTGAAGTGACATAGTCGACTCCATGCGTAGGGAATTCGACTTAGTTAGTTAAGTTTTGAAATTTTGTTAATGCTTGTGAACTATAACGACTACATTTTGATTCTATGTTCAAGCATTAATTGCAAGTCAACTGAATTAAATGTGTAATCAATTTGGTTGGTTTGACTGCTACTAATTGTTTTAACTGTTATAACTGTCTGGTTACAATCGACTATATTAGTGGCAAAGTCGACTACAAAAGTGTTTGTTTTATAGAAAACTATAAATAGACGTGATTCTGTAATTCACAAAGACTTTGGTTATTCTAACAATTTCATTCTATTGTTTCAGATTGTGATCTCTGTGAAAACTCTCCAAGAACTCATCAAGAAGACCGTGGAGATCTTTCTTGGATAGATGCTTGAAGAACAAGAATGTGCTGAAAGAAAACCTTGATCAGACTGCACAATTAAGGTGTACTGAAAATTGATCATCTACTTCTCTCAATCTTTGGAAGATTGTGGCTACCCTGTTGTGATTACAGGAAGAGGATGTGCTGCGTTCTGGGATAACTTTGAGGATTATTCAAAGTTGACAAAGAGTGCAGGAGAAGGGATATCTTGTTGCTTTCTTCGGGTGTTGTATGCTTATACTTTGGTTAAAGGGTTATAGAGGTGTTTTATATTTTGACGTGGAGGTCTCTATAGAAACCTTGTTGTAAAAACCTTGACCATTATAGTGCATTTGCTTCCGGGTACAGGAAGGACATTGGATGTAGGCAGTTTGGCCAAACCAGTATAAAAATTGTGTTTGATTTTCTATATCCTTGAACTCTTTACTTTAAGTCGACTTTACTTTCTGCGTAGTCAACTTTATTTTTCCGCTGCACTGATTTATCTTTTTCCTTGAAATTCAAGAAACTTTTGAAAGGTTTATACTTTGCGAAAAAGATTTGAGAAAGACTCTGATTTTTAAACCTCACCAATTCAACCCCCCCCCCTCATCTTGGTGTTGAAACTAAGTCATTCTTTTTCCAACAATTGGCACCAGAGTTGGTTTTCATAAGATATTTGAAAAAACTAGTCGAAATCTGTTTTCTTTGAATCGACGATATTCCTGGAAATGGCTTCCAGTTTTCAAACCTTTGGTGAAGGTGCATCTACAAACAAACCACCACTATTTGCGGGTGAAAACTATCCTTTTTGGAAAATTCGAATGCAATTTTTTCTTGAATCTGTGCATAGTGGTATTTGGGATGCAACAATAAATGGTCCTTTTAAGCCATCTCAAGTTATCAATGGAAAAACTGTTTTGAAAAATTTTTCTGAGTGGTCTCAAGATAAATATCGTAAAGCATAGTATGATGTCAAAGCTAGAAATATCATTGCCTTTGCACTAATAGTGGGTGAATTTTTCAGGATATCTCAATGCAAATCTGCCAAGAAAATGTGGGATGTCTTGGAAGTTACACATGAAGGCACTGATGAAGTCAAGAGAGCCAGAAAGAATTCTTTGATTCAAGAGTATGAACTTTTCAGAATGAAGGTTGGTGAAACAATATATGAAGTTCAGAAAAGGTTCACTCACATTGTCAACCATTTAACGGCTCTTGGTTAAGATTTTGACAAAGAAGAGATCAATATCAAAATTCTCTAAAGCCTGAACAGAAGCTGGCAACCCAAAGTCACAACAATCTCTGAATCCAAGGATTTAACTAGCATGAACATGGCTACCTTGTTTGGGAAGCTAAGAGAACACGAGCTAGAACATGGAAGATTGAAAGATGAGGAAGAGATTGAGGAGAAGAAGTCCATAGCATTGAAAGTCACAAGCAAGAAAGCCTCAAAGATTGCATAATCAGAGGATGATTCAGATGCTGAAATGGACAACAACGAACTGATGTCCATGGTGGTAAGAAAATTCAATTGACTTATGAGAAATAATAGTCAACTTACTAACCATGCAGATAACAGCAAAGCCAAGAAAGATTTCAGATCAAATGCAATTCAATGTTATGAATGCGGCAAAGAAGGACACATCAAGTCGGATTGTCCAGATCTGAAGCCGAAGCAGAAAGTCAACAAAAGGTTCCCTCAGGATAAGAACAAAAAGCAAAGAAGAGCTTACATTGCTTGGGAAAACAGTGATTCAAATTCGTTAAGTGATGAAGATCTTGATCGAGAAGGGGAATCGAACATGTGCTTCATGGTTGGAACATCATTGGGAGATCTAGATCTAGATGTCTTGACATTTATCTCTATTAACTTGCCTCAAACTTTGGTCATGGACAACTCAGCTTATCATTCATCCCATAGCGAATCAACTCAACCTTTATCCTGATTCAAATCGGCTTGACCTTCAACTCAAGTCGAATTGACTTGACCATTGGTTGAACCTACTCAGCTTGGTTGATTTAGTTCTAACTTCTACCACAAATGACTTGACTAGTCATTCATCCTGGCCCAAATCGACTTGTCCTTAGGCCTAAGTCAAATTGGTTCGTACTTAGACCCAAGTCGAATCAAGTCAATCTTCTATTTGAGCTGAATCGACTCGATCTACAGGTTGGACCAAATCAACTTGATTTTCAGCTTGGGCCGAATCAACTCGGCCTTTGACTCAGACCAAATCGACTTAGTTTGATTTTCGACTCAACCAACTCCACTTGATCTTTTATCCCATCGATTCATGAACTTGATGTCTGAGCATTTGTTGAAATCTAGTTCATTTGTTTATCTCGAATATTAAAACCATATTGAGTTGTATTTATGGTTTTTAGTTTGTTTTATAGTAAATTTATTCCCTTTGATATGGGTGCTTTAAAACCTTATTTTTGTGTTGTTTTAGTCTATTGAAAACTAATATTTAATTGGATAAAACTATCATAACATCAAACTATTGATTTATGTTTCCAAACCGTTAATTGCAATGACATTTAGAGACAATTTTTTGGAAATAAAAAACTCTTAAAATTTTTTGCTAACAAGAGAAAATTTCTTGAAGATTGATTTGCAAGATTGTACAGAAAGATAAAAATATGTTGGAACTCACTCTTTGGAATCGTTTCCTGCTGTAACTTCAAAAAAATATTTCTACCTAATTTTTTCAGATGATTTTGTTCAAGTTTCCATTTTCTAGTTCTTATTGATGTTCTTAATAAGGATGATCGAAAGTTTCTTGTAAAAGAGTTTCACAGTACTGTATAAAAGATGAGGATTGTATTTTCTTATTTCTTTTATTATAAATAATATTTTGACACATACATAATTTTTATATTAATCTAATAGTATTTTCTTTTCAATTACAAAATATTATTTTACTTTTATAATATATATATATATATATATATATATATATATATATATAAAATGTACTTCTGCATCATTTATTATTATTATTTTCTTATAAAATATATTAAAAACTTAAAATAAAAAATGTGTCATCACTTCTCACTTAAAGGGTGAAATCGTTTTTAAGAGAGTATAAAAGGCAAAGAGTAATCTTTAAACATTACTAGGTATTCTTATAATTAGAAAAATGATTTTTTTGACAAATTTAAGTTTTTTATATTAATTTGATATTATTTTTTTACTTTTTACTCTCTTTTTCTTTAATATAAAAATTTACATTTTTATGATTATTTTATTTTTATACTTTATATTAAATAAATGTAAATGTATCTCATAATATTATTACCTTATTATTAATAAGTCAATCTATCATTTTTAAGGTAAGTTTATATAAATATCTACATTTTTTTCTTAATCTTTATCACATTTATTTTGTTGTGCTTGTTAACATTACATACTTATTTTGAATATAGAATAAAAATATAACATCTCAAAGAACTTGGTCAAAGTATTTTTTTTAAATCAATTAATTCATAAAAATATAAATTTATTATTTTTTTCTTAAACAATATTGCAAATTTTTTATTCATTTGTTCCACTTTTCCTTAACTCAACTTCTTTTAAAAAGTAAAAGGTCTTAAGTAAATGTTTGCCTAATGAATCTATTAGGAATTCTTTTGGATTTATTATGAAAAAGAACATCTATCTCTAAAGTAAAACTAAAACAACTACGTATTTTTTTTATTTTCTTATTCTTTGTCCCAGTAGTGTAAATTGAAAACAATACTGTTATAAACTTTTATATATTCCTTATTTATTTTATATTTATCTTTCAACTTACGATTCTCAAAAACCATTACAATTTCCAAGTGAGAATCACTCAACCCAATAAGTTGACCAACTTTTCTCCACAACCTACTTTCTTCAACAAACATCACTACATCTATTACTTATAATTACCACACCTACTCCAACATTATATACACTATCTTAATATGTTCTACTTTGATTCACATACCAGTAATATTAGATACATAACTACAATAAAATAAATAACAAGTTCAAATTTTATGAATATTTTATTCAATTTAAATTTATAAAGATATTTTAAATTTTATTTTTAATATGATACTATTTTATTAAAATTTAATAGTAAATTATATAATATTATAATTTGTTTTAGTTATTATTTTAACTAAAAAATAATTTAATATAAGTTTGTAATTCAAAACACTTAACATTAATCCAAATTTAATATACTATTCATGAAGAACCAAAAGCATTTTAGTTGCGGGTTCTCTTACTATTGATTTCAAATATAAAGTTCTTTTATTCACAGGATCTTTCATTAAAAAAAGGCAAGATATTTACTATAATTTTTTTATTAAATAATTAATTGTTTTTAATTTCACATATCTTTATTTTCTGTTTCTCTTAAATGAAAATATGTCAGACTTTGATTTTGTTAGATTTTTTATCCTGGAGAAAAGAACACATACCGAAGACATTTTATTTTATGTTATTTTTTCAAGTTGTGTGCAAAACGTTTCCCAATTTCTTATCTCTAGTGTAAAACCCGAAAATAAAATATAATAAAATGAGTTATAGGAAATAAATTAGTATTGAATTGATTGGCATTCAAGGGATAAATTAATTTAAATGATAATTTTATTGAGTGGTTTTGTAAATAACGTTTCAGTAGTTTATATATTTGTTTGTGTGCTTAATAATCTCTGAAATTGTGATTCATTGGTGGTTGGGTTATGTTGTGCTATCCCTGTGTAAGGTGAATCCCAATGGCCCAAGTTTTAAGTTATTATTGGTGTTCCTTTTGTTTTTTTTTTACGGCTAAATGTGGGGCCCATTATTCTGTAATAGATCGTGTCAAACTAACTTTTTTTCTTAGGAAAATATTAACTATTCCTGGTTACGGAAAAAAAAGGGAGAAAGGATAGAACCCAGTGGAGTTTTTAGGGTTTTGGAAAAAGGTTAAATATTAGGAGAAACGGCATTGGATAAAAAAAAGGAAGGAGGAAGATTGAGAGAGGCTAAAAAGGAACTGAGAACTCTTGGACAGTGAGAGAGCCACCAGGGAGAGAAATGTTATCCTTTTTAGTTGTGTTTGTACATGTGTTTTCCTTGTAATGGTCTGGAAATGGAAATAGAGGTTTGTGTTGTACAATTAATGTCTAAAGTAGTATCTGGAAAGTATATTGTTAAAGGTTTGAAAAGTGCAGGTTGAATATTAATTGGTAGTGGCTACCATGGGTACTTGCGTCGCGAGAATAACATCAAAGTTTACTAGTGCAATGAAGGGAAACAACCGTGGTTGTTTTTTACTATACGTCACGGTTTTAGAACCGTGACATTTACGAATGAGGTAAAATGTCTGGGATTTTAGGCCGCGGTTCCAACCGCGGTAATAACCTAGGGATATAACAGCGGTTCTTTATTGAATCGCGGTCAAAACCCTTTTTTTTTTAAAAGACAATTGTCTAACCTTTTGGCCGCGGTTCCAACCGCGGTAATAGACCTGTAATAGACCTGCTGGAACCGCAGTCTATTCCCCTTTTTTTGAAAAAAAAAAAAATCGTCTAACTTTCTACCGCGGTTTTGGCCACAACCGCAACCTATTCTCCTGAAACTTTTTTTAATAGCAGGTTTGTTTTTGTGATATCCACTATCACAAAAACAAACCTGCATATCAAGCAATCACATAATGTACACAGATTCAACGCAGATTCAACACAATAATCAATATTTACATCCAATTTAGATCCATACGTAAATATTCTGACTTATATATTCTACAAAATTATAATAGAAAAAAAATTATTCATCATTTAACAACAAATTGAGGTTAATTTAATTCAATCATACAATCATTAAATAAAAAACATTAAAATAATCACATATATTCAACATAAAAATAACATTGTGAAATAAAAAAAAATTAACTTTAAAATCATACCATCATAAAAAATTATACAATCATACAAAATTCAAGGATACAAAATTATATGATCATTCAATCACATATTCAATCATACAAAATTATACAATCTAATAAAAGTAAAATTTAAACATTAATATAAGAACTTGATAGTGTGAAAAGCTAACAAGGATGAACAACCCGCGATCAAAACGCTAGAAAATTCAACTCTAAAAAATTCAAACCTGCAAAAATATACAAACAAATATTAGTTTTAGAAATAAAAACAAACATCAAAACAAAATTTACCTCTAAGGGGAAGAATCGGAAAAACCCAATAAAAAGACGTTTCAAATGATTTTGATCGGTTAAAACTTTTTCCCAACGTTGACAATGGCCACGACACCGAACAAAAATGGGTTTAAACGGTGAAAAATGATTGAAAATGGAAGCAGAGGATCGCGTGACAAAGGAGGCTCTCAAACTGTTTGCGTGTGAAGAAGGATGACGATGACAATGTTCCTATGTGTTTTATGTTTTTAACCTACGCAAGGGAATAGACTGCGGTTCACCACTTAACCGAGGCCTATTCTCCTGAAAAAAAATATTTCAAAATACATCTGAAATGGCATTTTTGAAATTTTTTTTCAAACTTTATGCCGCGGTTCACCGCCAAAACCGCGACCTATTCCCTTAAAAATTTAAAATTTATTAAGATAAGGGAATAGACCGCAGTTTCCCTAACAACCGCAACCTATTCCCTGACTCCAATTTTATTTCACAAATGCCTTTATGGGAATGTCAAAAATTTTGCAGAGGGAAACCGCAGCCTATTCCCCCTGCAAATTTCTGACTTCCCTCCAAGTCAGATCTCAAAAAAAATTTCAGGGGAATAGACCGCGGTTCTGGGAACCGCGGTCTATTCTCCTGAAATTTTTTTTCAGAACTGCTTTTGGGGAATGTCAGAATTTTGCAGGGGGAATAAACTGCGATTCCCCTCAGAATCGCGGTTTATTCCCCTGGAATTGTTTTTCAGAATTGCTTTTGGGGAATGTTAGAATTTTGCAGGGGGAATAGACCACGGTTAACCTCAGAATCGCGGTCTATTCCCCTGAAATGTTTTTTCAGAACTGCTTTTGGGAAATGTCAGAATTTTGCAAGGGAAATAGACTGCGGTTTCCTTCAGAACCGCGATCTATACTGTCGATATAATTTCAAAAATGACACAGCGCAATATTATGCTTCGGTTTCTATTGAACCGCAGCATAATGTGTGCGATAAAATATCGATTTTTTAATAGTGGTTGTTCGTGTTATAGTTTCACTACGGGGTTTTTTTTTCTAGGTGGTGGTGTTGTGGTGGATAAAATTATTGGTTATATGTTAGGATGAGTTTGATTCATGCATTAGATTTTTTACTGTGGGCATGAGTTCATAAACGAATAGTTCAAATGGGTAGGGCATACCAAATGTTAAGGAAAGCTTGACCAATAATTATGAAATACATTTTTGGGTCATTAAGAGTGTGGTGGTTGACAACTTTTTAGTTGTATGTGTTTGTTAATATTGGGGTTTATATGGTTGAATGATGGAACTTGAAAAGAGAGGGTTGGAAATTGATGCAGAAGTGATGCGTACGGGTTCATGGATAAAAGAAAAAAAAAAGTGAATGAATGTGTGAGAATGAAAAGGAAAAAGGGTTATAAATGTGTTAAGTTAATATGTTGAATGGGGTACATATGGATAATTGTTCGTGAATGTTGAAAAGAAAAGGTGAGATGAATTTAATGCTTGTAAAATGTGGATGTGTATGAAATGCATGCAATATGTTTTACGTGAAAGAGAAAATCTAAGATATAGTGGTGGACCTACGTGGGCTCCACTTTGGATGGCACATTATGGTTTGTCACGTGGTAGGTGAGTTTGTTAAAAAGGAGGGGTATGAAAAGTAAAATCCTGACTTAATCTTGGTTTAAGGTTGACTTGTACCTTGGTGGAAATTGTTGCAGGTATCTTCCTTACCATTTGTCTTCTCTCCATACTTCATTGAATCGGGTTTGTTGCCTTTCCTCTTGTGAGAGGGTAGAAAGGCGGATCTCTTCGTCTTTAAGAGACAGTGGAAGAGATGAGTCTCTTTGTCCTAGAGGGATGGTGGAAGGGACTGAGTATTCGAGTTACCCTTTCCTCATGTGAGAGGGTAGAAAGAGATGACTGTCTCGTCCGTAGGGTTTTGGCTCATGTTGAGTTCAATGTCTTGATGGACATGTTGGAGCAGGGGAGACAGGTTTGAAGCTGCAGTAGAGGACCATTTGAATCGATTTGTTTCGATAAAATGAAATATACGTGGAAGTATAGAAGATGACAAGAGGCCATAAGAGAATTTGGTATAGGCACGGGTTGTCTTTGCTAGACAGGTGAGGTCGAGCTAATGGGAATGGTACATGGAAAAGGGAATGGAGTAGTGGTATGATGATGGTTGTCATAGTCTTATTAAGTATTTATTAGAAAGTGAGTTTTTAAGCCTAACTAACCCCACAAAACTAGCTTGTAAGGTGAGGTTTGCACCTCACTTATATATTATAAATTGGTCTTATCTCTAGTTGATGTGGGACTTCCAACACACCCCCTTCACGCCGAGGTATAAACATCTTGTGCGTGATAGTAGAAATTGGGTGGTCCAATAGCGGCCCGATAACGGGTGGAAACAGAAATGCCCACTTAGAACTTGCTAGGATAGGCTCTAATCATGGCTCTGATACCATATTAGAAAATGGGTTTTAAAGTCCAACCCCACAAAACCGACTTGTAAGGTGAGGTTTGCACCTCACTTATTATAAATTGGTCTTATCTCTAGTCGATGTGGGACTTCCAACAGTATTGATGATTGTTGAACGTGATAGAATTATAATAGAGACTTAACAACTGTGATATAAATGTTATATCGATTGATTGAAGGTTTATTCTATTAGCTCACCCTTGCATTTTCTTGTGGTTTTGGTTTTCACCTGCGATAATTGTATGACTCAGATTGTTATACGGGAGCAGATGATAATACAGATAGTTGGTAGATGCTTAATTGTGACAAAGATAGAGAGACTTGAAATTTTTTTAATACAAACTATATTTATAAAGTTGTTGAATAAATTAATGTTTTAATTTGTCTTAATTAGTTGTTTTGAGTGTTAATTACATATATTTAAAAGTTTTAAATTAATATTTATACGGTTGTTTCAATTATTTATATTTATTTACATGTTAAAACGATTGCCTTGAAGTGTCCTAAATTGGGACCTTACATCTAGAAACCTAACATTTGTGTTGCAAAGTTTAATAATTTTCCAATTATTTTTATAAAGTTTTTAAAATTTCCACTACTTTAAAAATTTTAAATTAATTTATTTTCAGAAAATAAAATAAATTAAAAAAGTTATAATAGTATAAATAAAAACAATCATCTGTACAAGACTAAAACTGACATGTTTTATGATACTACAGTTAGTTTAATAAAATGGAAAGGAAGAAAGTGTACAAAAGCCTATTGTCCCTGACACTAGTACAAAATTCGGTTTATACAGCGCACATTATGCCACGGTTAGGCAGAAACCGTTGCATAATGGTGCGCGGTGGCAGTTTTGTAAATAAATGTACACTATATGCCGCGGTTCTCTGTAGAACCGCGGCCTATCCCTTATGAGAGAGGGTATATGCCGCGGTTCGCCTAGCAACCGTGACATATTCTCCTGCCACGTACTGACATTCCCCAATCGTCAGCCCCTACAATAAATTGGCAGGGGGTATATGTCGCGGTTCCACCAGCAACCGCGACATATACCCCCTGCCAACTACTGACATTCTCCATGAGTCAGCCCATGCATTAAATTGGCAGGGAATATGCCGCGGTTCGTAGCAGGAACCGCGGTATATTCCCCTGCCAATTTAATGCATGGGCTGACTCATGGGGAATGTCAGTAGTTGGCAGTGGGTATATGTCGCGGTTCCCCTGGGGAACCGCGGCATATACCCCTGTAACCTCCCAACTGCCTTTTGGGGAGGCAGTTGGTATATTCAAAACGACAGGGTATAGGCCGCGGTTTTCATTGTAACCGCGACATATACATGTATATGCCGCGGTTTAGCGGGAACCGCGGCATATAGTTCAAAAAGAATTTCAAAAATGTCATTTTTATTATTTTTTAAGCAGTATAGGCCGCGGTTATCTGATGAACCGCGGCATATGCACTTTAGAAAATAGAATGCAGAACAATTTCTTCTCCACGATTTTTCTCTCTGAACGACGAACGCCAAAACGCTGCTGCCGTCCATCCTCGTCGAAAAATCTTTGCCGCCGCGCCATTCCGGCGTCCGTCGCGCCCCTGCCGCCGTCTCGCGTCCTTTGCCGTCGCGTCCTCTGCCGTCGCGTCCTCTGCCGTCGCGCGTCCTCTGCCGTCGCGTCCTCTGCCGTCGCGCAAGCCTCTGCCGCCGTCGAGCCATCCTCTCTGTCGCGCCATCTGCTACTCCGGGTACGTTCCATTCTCTGATAATAGTGTTGTTTTATATTGAAATGCACGGTTTGAATATGTTGTTGTGGCTTTGATGGTTTTTGTAAAATTTGTTGTGGTTTTGGTGGTCCAATAAGAGACAAAGTATGTTAACTTGTATGGGAAATGATTGGTCCAATAAGAGACAAATTTTATTTAATTTATTAATATGTTATGAAATTTTTTTAGTAGATTTCTTATAAAATCAAAATTATGTTTGAATGATTTCTATAGACAAGATATCATATGTAATTAGTTGTGATACAATGTCTGAATTGATCATTTCAATGATTATTAATTGTATGATTGTATGACTGAATTGATTGTATGATTGAATTGATAATCTTATATAGATATTCTATAATTTTAATTTTGTAAAATTTAGGAATGGATCGAAATTGGATTAATTTACCACGTATTAGTGTTGAGTACGAGAGAGGTGTAGAGGAATTTATACAAGTTGCACAACGTAATGAGGGGAGAAGTGATGATGAAGTGAAGTTTAGATGTCCTTGTGTGAACTGTTTGAATGGGAGAAAGTTGAACGCAACCCAAATTAGAGAACATCTTATCTGTGATGGTTTCCTAAGATGTTATACAACATGGATATGGCACGGCGAAGAAATGTACTTTCCGACTGACTCGCAAACTGAAAATGTTACTGATTCCACCATGGAAGAAGATCGACCGGATGAAGACAAATTGGAGGACATGATCCGCGATGTTGGCGCAGAAAATTTTGCCAAAACTCATGTGTATGAGATGATGTCGACTGATGCGGAAACACCTTTGTATGTCGGTTCAACTAAGTTCACACGTTTGTCAGCTGTGTTAAGACTCATGAATTTGAAGGCGAGCAATGGATGGACTGATAAGAGTTTTACAGAATTGTTGACGTTGTTGAATGAAATGTTGCCAGATGGAAATACACTACCCACTCGTAATTATGATGCGAAGAAAATTCTCTGTCCAATGGGTATGGAGTATAAAAGGATACATGCTTGTCCCAATGACTGCATTTTATATAGGAAAGAGTTTGAATTTTTGACAAAGTGTCCAAAATGTGGCTTATCACGCTACAAGTCAAAAAACAATACTGAAGATAATGGTCAGATACAAAAAAATGGATCTGCTTTGAAAGTAGTTTGGTACCTTCCAATAGTGCCCCGACTTAAGCGTTTGTTTGCGAATCCCAAAGATGCTAAAAACCTTAGATGGCATGCAGATGAGAGAAAAATTGACGGGCTGCTTCGTCATCCAGCTGATTCAAAGCAATGGAAAAATATTGATCAACAATTCCCCGAATTTGGTAAAGAGTGTAGAAATCTTAGGCTTGGTTTAGCCACTGATGGAATGAACCCATTTGGTAATCTGAGTACCAATCACAGTTGTTGGCCAGTTATATTGATAATTTACAACTTATCTCCTGCATTGTGCATGAAGAGGAAGTACATGTTGTCTATGATGATATCTGGTCCAAAGCAGCCTGGAAATGACATAGATGTTTATCTAAGCCCACTAGTTGAAGACTTGAAGTTATTGTGGGTTGATGGGGTTGAAATATTTGATGCATTCGCTTCTGAGACTTTTGTGATGCGTGCAATGTTATTTTGCACCATTAATGACTTTCCTGCTTATGGTAATTTGTCAGGATACAGTGTCAAGGGTCATAAAGCATGTCCTATCTGTGAAGAAAACACTGCAGCTCATCAATTGAAACATGGAAGAAAGACGGTGTATCTGCGTCATCGGAGATTTCTAAAACGTAATCATCCATATCGAAGGTTGAAAAAAGCATTCAATGGAGATCAAGAGAGGGACGAAGCACCAAATCCACTTACTGGCCTTCAAGTTCTTGAAAAAGTTAATAAAATACATCATGTATTTGGGAAAACATCTAAGAAGTCATCTGTAACGACCCCTTGGAAGAAGAAATCAATATTCTTTATTCTTCCATATTGGTCAAAGTTAGATGTTCGACATTGCATAGATGTGATGCATGTAGAAAAGAATGTGTGTGATAGCTTGATTGGTACACTACTCAACATTCAGGGAAAGACAAAAGATGGAATGAATGCTCGTTTGGATTTGATTGATATGAAGATCCGAGAAGAGTTGGCACCCAAGGAGATTGGTAAACGTACTTATTTGCCCCCTGCATGTTACACAATGTCTAGACAAGAGAAAATAAGTTTTTGTCTTTGTTTAAAGAGTATCAAAGTACCACAAGGATACTCTTCAAATATCAAGAGTTTAGTGTCGATGCAGGACTTAAAGCTTGTTGGCATGAAGTCTCACGATTGCCACGTTTTAATGCAACAATTATTACCGGTGGCTATTCGTGGAATTTTGCCCAAAAATGTGAGGCAAACCATAAACAGGTTGTGTTCATTTTTCTCGTCAATATGTAGTAAAGCCATCGATCCTACAAAGTTAGATGAACTTCAAGGCGAGATTGTTATCATCTTGTGTCAACTAGAGATGTTTTTCCCTCCATCATTTTTTGACATCATGGTACATTTACTTGTTCATTTAGTTAGAGAAATCAAGTTGTGCGGACCGGTATACTTAAGATGGATGTATCCTATTGAGCGTTATATGAAGATTTTGAAAGGGTACGTTAAAAATCCATATCGTCCTGAAGGTTCGATGATTGAAAGGTATATTGCTGAAGAAAGTATCGAGTTTTGTTCAGATTACATGACATCAACGAATCCGATAGGAGTTCCTCGCACATCATGGTTGAATAAATTTTCTACAAGTAAAAGCATCCGAGGTGTGAATGTGGTGACAAAAGATCGCGAAGAATTGTTGCAGGCGCATCTTTATATATTGAACAACACAGATGAGGTGATCCCTTTTTTGGAAGCACACAAAGCCATTGTTAAGAATAAAAATCCAAGACAATCAGAGAAATGGCAGTTGATGGAGCATAACAAAACATTTATGTCTTGGTTCAAATCTGAAATTGACAAAGAGCCACATTCTTCTCAAACTTTATTGTGGCTTGCAAATGGTTTGAAGTTTGATGTCGTGTGTTGTACAGGTTATGAAGTCAATAATTGCACATTCTATACGAAGACTTTGGATGACAAAAGCACAGTACAAAATAGTGGAGTCAGTTTAGAAGCTGAGTCACTTCAATTTTCCACATCAAAAGATCAATCTCCTGTACTTGGATCAATGAGATATTATGGTATAATAGAAGAGATATGGGAGGTTGATTACACCAAGTTTTTTGTTCCATTGTTCAAATGTAAGTGGTTTGACAATAAGAGTGGTGTAAAAATAGATGAATCAGGGATGACACTGGTTGATTTTCGAAAGGTGGGTTACCGAGACGAACCGTTTATCATGGTTCATCAAGCATCTCAGGTTTTTTATGCCAAAGATCCTGCGTCTGACCATTGGTATGTCGCTCTTCAAGGCAAAAAACAAATTGAAGTTAACGAAGACAATCTGATTAATATTCATATTGCTGACAACCATTCATTTCAAACTACAACAAATTTGGACGACCAATCTCTAGTTGACGACGATGATGTACATGCAATTCGATCAGATCATGATGAGGGAATATACATATGATGAATCCATATCTTTATGTATGAATTTTCAATTTCTGTAGCGGTATTTTGTTAATATCACATAAGTTTTCCTTTTATATATTTCCAATGATTACCATTACATGTTTTGTTAAATTAATATTTCATGTTGCTATTTATTTTGACAGATATATGGCTGATCATCCACAAACTTCAGGGGATGAGGCTCCCCCTACCAGATCCACTAGAGGACCCACTAGGATGAAACAACTTTTGATCAGAAAGAATAGTGGTGAAAGAACTCCAGTGAATGTGAACGTGGTCACGGGTGTGGCAACTGGCCCCTATGCAGATGACTTCCGATCATACCTTGGAGTAGTGGCACGTGATAGGATTAGTATTCTCACTCCATCTTTTGATAATGTGTCCGAGGTTGATCGGAACATTATATGGAACGATATATTGGTAAGTTAGTTAATATCATTTGAATTAAAATTTGTTTATATTGATAATTTTGTACTAATAAAACTTTATTATGTTTATTTCAGCTGACATTTGACATTCCAAATGTCGCAACACTTAGAAATAAGTGTTTGTCAACTGTTGCTGAAAACTTCAGAAACTTTAAAAGTAAGTTGACATCAAGATATATCTTTGGACACCTTAAACATAAGTCTCCATGTAGTTCCTATAAGTCCATTGATGAGGAGACTTGGCGGCTTTTTAAAGAGAGTCGGATGTCAGAGGAATGGCAGGTTAGTATAATTGATATTATTCAATTCCTATTAACAAGTGCTCATAATTGATATATCATATGAACTAATTAATTAATGTGTATGTGACAGGCAATTAGAAGCAAAGCACAAGGAACAAGTGCTCATAACAAAAACCCCCACCTATTATCTCGTGGTGGGTATAGGAAGCTTGAGGAGAAAATCCTCAAGAAAAAGGCAGATGCTAGACCACCATCTCAGGGTGGTAGCCCCCCTCAGCCTCCTTCTCCACCTTCTAGACATGAAAAATGGAAGTTGGCTCGTATGAGACCATCGGGCACCTACTCTTCCGACACTGCACGGGAAATTTCTGAAAGAATTGTAAGTAATCACTGTTCCTAAAATAAGAATAATTGTAATTATACATACTACATTGAACTTTTTAAAGAATAATTGTGTTTTGTAATGTTACAGGACTCCTTGGTTGAGCAGAGCTCCCAAGGTCAATTCACTCCAGAGGGTCGCCAGGATATTCTTGCTGCTGCGATTGGACGACCTGAGCACCCTGGACGTGTACGTGCTGCTGGTCCTGGAGTAGGAATTAAAGAATATTTTGGGAGCTATTCTCGTCATCCTTATGCATACAGCGAAGCAGAAAGAGAAAGGATGACACAAGAGATCACAAAAAAGGTTCGAGCCGACCTTACGGACGAGATCACAAACAAGGTTAGGTCAGAGCTCAGGGCTGAATTGTTTAGTGAGTTCAGCTCCATGTTCCAGCAGCAGTTTGAGACCTATGGCATGCGCCCGGTGCCATCTCCTGTACAGGAACAGGAACATGTTGTGCCTCCCACAGGTAAACTTAATAAACATTTATGTGCAATTATTTCTATCTTTTGTATAATCTAACATTTACTGTGACAGGGAGAAGCGGGAAAGGAAGTTGTTCTGCACCAGCCGTCCCAGGGGATGACATGGACGATGCTAGTCCATGTCTGCTATACATTTTAGACGATATCGAGACGGTCCTGGTAGCTCGTGGAACAATGTTTAAGGCAGCGACTGTTGTTCATGGTGAACAGCTATCAGAGGATGAGGTGAAGGTCTCAGTGGACGAAATGATATTACCTGATGCCTTAGTTCCTCTGGCCACAGATGAGATTTTCACTGTGGAACAAGCATTCAAGTCCTTTATCGCTTGGCCTAAACATTTGGTTGGTTCAGTTTCTGACCCCCCGGTATGGAATTCTTCTTTACACTTCTCAATTTTAAAGTTTGCATGTTATTGATGTCAAAACTTATCTTATTTTGGTTCATTGCAGGCAGAAGAGAAGATTCCTCTATCTGAGGATGATCCTATTGGTTCATTGCAGCTACTTGCTGACATCCTTGAAGATAAGCCTTTGGAGGTTGAATATGATTCTAATGTATTTGGGAGAGTCTCTGAGGTCCCATTATACCTTCATGCCTCAGATGTCAGAGAGCTTGCTTCGGGAACACAAGAGTTGAATATTACAATTATTCAGCTATGGATGATGTAAGTCTATGAGCAATTATATATATATATATATATATATATATATAATTGATTTGTATATCAAGTATCATTTTCTCAAAGTTACCTTTTGATTTCAGGTATTTGTGTGGGACCAGGAACAAGTTGGGGCACTCTGATGATTATGGATTTATTGATCCCCAATCCATTCACGAATCAACTGATTTTGATCACATCAACACAAATCTCATCAGAAATTTTGCAACCGGCAAAAAAGTATATTTTTTGCCTTATATATCTAGGTAAGTGAACTTTGTTAACATAATAAAATTCCATGTGAGATTTTAAAAAATAATAGTTAAGTTATTATGAATTTCAGGCGCCATTGGCAGCTTCTTGTTGTTTCTATGCACGAGAGCTATGCTTTAAGGTTCTGCTCATTGCACAGGCCTCCTCCCACAAATCTCAGACAACTAGTTGATTGGTAAGAACGTCATTGTTTGGACTTTCTTTTTTATATAAATGAATGCTAAAACCATTTTTTTATATATAGTTCTATTCCAGCAAGTATGATGATGGTTGGGAGATCAATTACACACACTAGAAAGATTGCATGGATTTCTCTCAAGGTTTGACATATGGCAAAACCATACTTTCTTATAGTTGTTTTGTTTTAATGTTTTTCACTAACTATTTACAACTGTGTTGATATGTTGTAGTGTAACAAACAGAGTGGGTCATATGAGTGCGGATACTACGTAATGTATTGGATGACCCAAATTATTCGATCTCATATCACAAGAGGCTAGGAAACGGTAATATTTAACTTTAACAAATGTTGATTTTTTCCAAAATTTAGAATTCAAAACACTAATTAATATAAATTGTCTTGTGCAGAGGTTCAAGACGACTACACCAGTTCCTGAGAAGCCACTATCATTCATCAAAAAAGCTGCTGCAAAGTATATAATTAGATTATATAATAGTTCTTAGTTACTAGATTTAAATATTGCATTTGATTAGATTGTATTTAATTAGACTTTGTACTTTATTTAAAGTTCAAATACATTTCAACATGTGATTGATCTGTTGTAAATGATATAGACTGTTTATTTGATATGTAGGTCTGTTTGTGTGGTAATGGATACCACATAAACAGACCTGTTATTTTAAAAAATTGCAGGACAATATGCCGCGGTTGTTACCACAACCGCGGCATATAGTGTCTCGTTTTATTTTTTTAATTTTAAATACACTTTTTGCCGCGGTTGTGGTAAGAACCGCGGTATATTCCCTACATTTTACCGCGGTTCCAACCGCGGCATATAATGCTACGATTTAAATTTTTTTTAAAAAAAGGGGTTTAGGCCGCGGGTGTGGTAAGAACCGCGATCTATTCCCCATACTTTTTACCGTGGTTGCAACCGCGGCCTAAAGTCCCAGACTTTTTACCGCGGCTGAATATGCCGCGGTTCGGGAACCGCTGTATAAGAGCGAAAACAACCACTGTCGTTTCCCCTGACTGTACTAGTGTGACGTTATTGTGTACAAATAAGTGCATATGTCTGGTGGTTAATTGCTTGGTTTCTTCAGCATTTAGTATCTTGTTAGTTTTTAAAAACATTTCTATTACCTCTCAATGTAATATAATTACACCAATCAATTTTTTTGGCAGGAATTCTCTTTTTTCTTCTTTACATGCACCTATCAATGCTGCTTAAAATGATACTTTTATATTATTTTATTATAAAGAATAAATGTTATGTAAAGTTACTTATATTTAAAGTTTAATAACTTATTTTTTTTTCTCATATTTCATTAAATGATTTCAAAAGTATACAAATAAAAAAATAAAATTTTATGATTTGCCAAGGAAAAATGGCGAAAGAAATGGAAAAGAGGTGAAAATGAAAATGTTTAAGTTTAGAGAAAGAGAATAAAAAAAGAAAAAAAATTATGATATATTTAAGTAGATTTAATTAATGTGGAAAATTAATTAGATAAAATAATAAAATAAAAAATATCGTTAATTTAATGTTAATGAGAATGAGAATAAATTAAAATTAAAAATAATCCAACACGAATAAATTGAGGAAACAAACAGACATAAAGTATAACAGCAGCAGCATATCATATATTAAAGAAAAGATTAGTACAATCAAAATTAGGATAATAATATTTTAGTGTTAAAACAATTGAACTTTATAAAGCAAATCTGTTTGGAACGACATCAACTTTAATTTTCTTCTCTGCCAATGCCACGAGTAATACTTTAGCATTTATATATATATTCAAAGCTTTTAGAGAATACATAAAAGTTCAGTGATTATATTTAGTCTTAATAATATGGGTTTAGTTATCCATTGTTATAAAAAGCGCAATCTTATAAAATGAAAAATGAAAGAAGAAAAACATACAAAAAGAAATAAGAGTTGCTCCCACAAGTCATAGTAGAGCCATAACAGACCTTTCTACGCTCCAAAATTCATTTTTGTGCCTTCAACAACCAAAGACCCATCAATCACATGAAGAAATGAGGCTCAACTGGCTACATCTTCTACTGCCCAGTGATGGTCTTATAAATCCCAAGTTTGCTCTTTGTGATACGCTCACCTCTGGACACTCAAAGTGATTGTTATATTTTCTCTATGTAATATGCTCGCTCAGTGGCAAGGAAGTGGCGCTCAGCGTCACCTACACTTTGAATTCTAATTTTTTTTTCCTATTTCTTTTTTTGATTTTATAGATGGTCTTTCTATTTCAAAATTAGATATAAAAAGTGGAGATTAGAAATATAATTTGACTAGTCTAATACAAAATGTAAATATTTAAAAAAAAATAAGATAAAATTAAGGATTAAACAAAGTTATAAACTAAAGAAAAAGTGATTCTGTCAATAAAATATAACTAATATAATGATAAAAGTTAAAATTATCAGTTGACAACATTAAATATGTAAATACTAAAATTATGTTTATTAATGTTTCAATAGTGTAGATACTTAATTTATTGACTTGAGTTAATCTATTTTGATTTTAATGAAATCTATATTTATATAAAAAGGATTTTACACATTTTTTTTCAATTCTTACCGTTTAAGTAACTTTTATTTTAAATTAAAATAATTTTATTTCCATTTTTATCCTTTAAATTTAATAATTGTTAATTTGAATTTAATTATTTTTTGAATCAAAATAATATTTTATTATTTTATTTTTTAAAATCATTATTTAATATCTCATTTTAATAGTGTAAAACCACTAAATAAAATGTTACAAAGATAATAACTAATAAGAAAAATCTAGAGATCTCTAAAGGAAGAGATTTACATCTGTTTAACGAAAACCTAACCACATCGTTACTTCACCTTCACCCTGCATTAGATCAACTAGAAAGACATTTTTCTAAATTCATTTAAGGTGATCATTGCAAATGAGAAAACAAACACAAACAAGTAACAAAAACAAAAAGGGTAACCTAATATTATAAAAAATAATTCATTCATGTAATTATAAAACATCGTACAATATAATTCATTTTCATTTCAAACAAAATCTTAGCGTATATATGATTTCTATACTCAATCGATCCAGATAGATGTAGTAGTGAAACAATTGCCCCCATATAAACAAAGAACACCAAACCATGTTATTCCTCACTACATAATCCCCTTCTCTCTCTGAGATCCCCCCAAAACTACCACTTATAGACAAAGAACACCAAACCATGTTATTCCTCACAACATAATCTCATTCTATATCTGAGATAAAATGATTATTTGAGTGTCAGGGTAACTTTCGAGACTGGGTCCATTCATCAATACTTCAAAAATTTCCTCCATTAATTCTTTCCCAATTACATTTATCCATTTATAAAACCTCATATAAACTTTATAAACTTCATCATACAATTCCATAAATATTCCATAAATATTACTAAACATTCATCAAAGTACTAAAAAGCTTAACATGATACAAGAAAAAAAAAACACAAACAAAACCAACAAGAGAAGAGAGCACCCAACGCCAACACCATTAAAAAAAGTACCGCTGAGCGCCTTCTAAAGCATTTTGTTTCTGGGTTTGCACTCTCAACGTCCAAAGGAAGCGTTCAACGCCCAAATTACAGTATGCTTGTTAACACCCTGGCAAGTGTACCAGATCGTATCAAGTAATAAAAATCAGTAATCCCAATATCGTTCTTCCCAGAGGACTCTTAAGGCTTCACCTTTCGTGTAAACAAATTATTTAAGACTTGAGTAAAAGAAAATTAGTTTAAATGGTTTGAATGAAAAACAGAAATAAACATGCAAATGCAAGAATTCAATTGACTAAGAGAAACTATGAATGAATGAGGTTGTTGGGGTTTACAATTTCATCTTATTCACCCTCATATATCTACTCTTCTTATTTACTTTGCTTATTTATCATTTTGCCATGCAAACTTTCTTGGTCTACCCTTAACCCAATCCCTTGGTGAAAAGAGCCTATTACTAATTACCGGTTTGTTATCCCTAGCCTCCCCTAGTAATTAATAATGCATGATAAGCGAAAGCAAAATACAATTGATCGTCCTACCTCTATCCCTAGGTGGAATTAACATAATCAAGGAATTCTCCCCAGTTCATGACATTATTGTACGTCCCCGTATCAATAAAGACAAACAACATCTACCGAATGAGTTAAACGGTAAAAGCATTAAATACAGGTAAAGAACCCAACAATTGATAAATCAAGCATATGCAAGCATATAAAGTAAACAAGAATTTGGATATATGAGAGTTTCAAAAGATTACATTGTTTCCCAACAACAAAGGGTTTAATTCACCATAGTCATGGTGAAACTAAATGAAATATATTGGAAGAATGGAAAAGCAAACCCTAGATTTCATAAAGTGGAGCCTAAGCATCCAAGAAATCTCCTCCAAAGGTGTAAAGTTGCTGTGGACGTTGTTCTCTACCAAAAGAATTACATTTGGATTCGCACTAGGGTTATATATAAGCTAAAAAGATAACAGAAAGATCTCAAAATCCAAAATATAAAAACAGACAACCGCCCAGGCGCCAAAATTGGCCACTCATCGGTTTGCCTCAACACACGTCACCGCCCAGGTGCCTAAAATGACCGCTGAGCGGTTTGCCTCTTGTCGCTCTGGACGCTCAGCGTCACCGCCTGGGCACCAGACAGTACTTTTCCTCGAACTAGGACGCTCAGCGGTGGAATTTATCGCTGAGCAGTTCACAGACTCTTCTTTTCTTCCTTTTTCTCCTTCATTCTTGAGTCTATGACCTTCCTACTTCATTGCCATCTTCAATTTTCATCAAAAACCCTGCAAAACAAACATAATATCTCTAGAAACAACTTTTGACTCTCATGTGACACAACTTAAGAGTCTTACTTGCTTCTAAATTCATTTTAAACTACAAAAATATAATTTAATATCAAATTTATACATGAAAAAAACGATTTTGAAACCGTTATCAATGACTTGACAATCCTGATATCGATCTATACTTTCCATCTACTATTCTAAAACAGGAATAAGAAAATGCATATATATGAACAGTATCTATATCAACCAGAATTACAGGGATAAACAAACAATCAATGCAACTTTCTTGTCAACAACAATAAAGTACTGTATGTTATAATATAAAAATCTAATAAATAGCTTATTAATTTCATCATATCACAACCTGTCCCTACATTTATTTTGACAGTCTGTTACTTTCCTCACATTTAGCCCTTAAGCTTGAAAATTGCTCCATTTCTCGCATTTATTTTCTTTAAGTTTGCGTATTAAAGAGACTTGAAACGTGTGGTTATGTGAGCCACGCATTTATTTGTCGGCAACTTCTGTAGAAACGTCTCACACTCTCTTTCTCTCTCTCTCTCTCTAATATATAAGCATGTACATGCAATTCCAATAGCACGCACCAGCGTAAAGATGGTAGCCATTGTTGCTTCTTACAGTGTCTTTCCGAGTAAAGAAACTCCCAAAGGTCAATTATGGTTATCAGATAATGACCAAGTCGTGCGTTCAGGTCACACACCCACTATCTATGTATACCAAGCAAAACACAATGATGGCACCACCCAGAGGTTGATAAACTCTCTTGCTCAGATTTTAGTGCCCTACTACCCACTTGCTGGCAGGTTGAGCTTAGCAGAAACTGGTCGAATTCAAGTGGATTGCAAAGCCAAAGGAGTGACTTTTATTGAAGCCGAAACAACAGAATCATTGGCTCATTATGGAGACTTTTCACCTTCTGATTCTGTCAGGGAGCTTGTTCCAAAGATTGATTACACTCGACCCATAGAGGAAATTCCTTTGTTGCTTGTGCAATCCACAAGATTCCATGGTGGTGAAGGTTTTGTCATTGGAGTGGCTTTCTGTCACCCTTTGGCTGATGGGTTTGGTGGCATTCAGTTCATCAATTCCTGGGCAAAACTGGCTCGTGGAGAGACACTTGAGCCACTTGAATTGCCCTACCTTGATAGAACAATACTCAAACTCCAACACTCACCAACATCACCGTGCTTTGATCACCCCGAGTTGAGGCCTCTACCACTAAAACTAGGAAGCTCTGACATCAACGCTGAGGAAAGCAAGAAGACAAGGGCTGTGCTACTGAAACTAACGCAAGAACAGGTGCAGAAGCTGAAGAATGAAGCGAATGAAGAAACCTTGCAAGAAGGGGTGAGAGCTTATAGCAGATTTGAAGCTATTGCAGGTCATATATGGAGATGTGCAAGTAAGGCTCGTGAACTTGAAGAGAAGCAAGAAACGGTGGTTCGGTTCAATGCTGATATCCGTAGCAGACTGATTCCTCCTCTTCCTAGGAATTACTTTGGGAATGCTTTGACAGCAACAGTGTCACCGAAATGCTATGTTGGAGAAATAGTGTCAAAGCCTTTGAGGTATGCTGCAGGAAAGGTAAGAGAAGCGATTGAAAAGCTTAGTAATGAGTACATAAGGTCACAACTGAGGATTGTGTTAGGTGAGGAGCAATTGGATTGCATAAGGGGTTTGTTCTTGGGAGAAGGAGAGCGTAGAAATGTCCCTTTTGCAGGGAATCCGAATGTTCAAATCACAAGCTGGATGAGCATGCCAGTGTATGAAGCAGATTTTGGATGGGGAAAGCCTGTGTTTTTCGGGTTGGCATATGTTGCTCCGCAAGATAGGGCTGTGATTCTTCTGAGTCCAGATGGTGATGGATCCATTATTGTATCCATGCACTTCCAAGAACCACATTTGGAGCTTTTCAAGAAATTCTTCTACCAGAGTTTGTGAAATTGACCTGCATCACCAAAACTATATTCAGCTTTTGGCACTGACAAGTTTTATACGTAATTATGATAATGTTTTCTGTTGGCATTAGTTTACTTTGGATTGTTATTTCTTCTTCACGCACCGGATGATGTTTTTATCTGAATAACTACATATAATAATTGTTTAGTTTTTAGTTCAACTGGATGGTCTTAAATTGATTCATTAACTCTTGAGTAGAGGTACTTGGTACATATTTGTCAATTTTATTTTTTTTTATGTTAAACTTAGATCTGTTCAGAAAGTAATATCACATCAATTTATGAATGGAATTATTAATTTCTTTTTTAAGAGTCATGTTGTCTTTGTCACCTTTAAATATCAAATATTTCTTTTGAAAAGATTTTGCTTTGTTGCATTTTCTTTTTCAATTCTACTATGGCAAATTTTTCTGACATTAACTCATTGTGTTTGCATTGGAAAGTTAATTTATTATATACTTAGGTATTTTAAATTTGAATTATAAGATATTTAACATTTCAGTCCACTAATGTAAAATGGACTTACATCGTTTTTCATTGTTAACCTGAAAAAAACAAGTTAACTTAAAAAATAATTGGTAATTTTCTATAAATAAAATAAAGAGTTTGACGTTATATTAAAAGGAACCACGTCATATCTATAATAGATTTTAGATTACTGAGAGACTGATTTAATGATATTTAAAATATTAAAATATCTAATTGGAAAGGATATTGTTTGTACCTTTTAGACGTGTAATTAAAGAGGGACCAGGACCAATGATTCAAGGCGGATTGACGTTATATCCCATTAGACATTTAATTATTGGGAGGCTAACGTCTGATAATATTCAAAACATTAAAAATTTTAGCAGGAAAAAACCTCTCTTGTACCTCTTAGACATCAGATTCTCTTACCATTTTCTAAGTTATATTGAAATGTTTTTTTGTTTTCTTAAGTTTTGGTAAATTATAAATTTTAAAAAAATAAAAAAGGTAACATTCACATTTGTCACTAACAAATCTCTTAGAAATGACGCCAATTAGATGTCAGTCTGTTGTGATATTTGTTAAAAAGGACGTCAGACTTTTATATGATTGACATTTTTGGACGTCTGTTTTTAATATTAACGATAATTTTAATATTAACGATAATTTGACATCCCCAACTAAGTTGTTGATGTTTCGTCTGACGTTAAAATTCGAAAATAGTAGACGTCAAAAGTTATTTATGAGATAGTAATATTTTAAATAATATCATCTTAATTAAGTTAAGGATACTCAATTAACTAGGTTGAGAAAAAAGTGTAGAGAAAAGGCAAATTTAAAAGAAGAGTTTGTAATCTTAAATTTTCTAAATGACATTAGTGTAGGTAAGAGTTTTTGCACAAATTATTTTATGTTTTGTTTTTTTTTAATCGAAGCTTATTTTTATATTTATTTTTTTTTAAATATTATTTTAATTTATTTGTATCCTTGCTTATTTTTCACAATAGAATCATGGTGTTCCTCATCAACAAATAGTGTCACCACTACTTTTTCTACCTCCATATTGTATAACAGAGATTAAAAAAACATTTACATTAGGAAAAATGAATTATAAAATAACAAAAAATGCAAGATGAGATAAAAAAAACCTCTGACCACTTTCGAAATTGGAAGAAAATGGATGTACATAGTGACAACGCGATGACACACTTTGTGTTGGCTACGAGGAAGGAAAGGAATGAGAGTGGAAGAATGACAGTGAAAATGGCAGCATGTTTGAAACCAAAGAAGAGAACAAAATGACTCTTGCAGTGGAGAACTGATGTAGTTACACAAATGGAAAAACTTTTATGAGAATGTAATTTTAATTCTAGGAGACGAATGGACCTTGGTTCTTTAAAAGAACCCAAACATATACCAATATAGGCTTCAATTATTTTAGAGCCAAAATCTATAGTTGTGTAAAAATTTCAAAAATGTTACTGTATTTTGAAAGATAGTTTTTATTAAAACTGAAGCATATTAATTAAGCTATTTTAAAAGCTTTTTTACACTAGTGTAAATTTTGAAATTTTTTATTTTTAAATTATTTAAAATTTTCATAAAATTCTATAATTATAACTTTTTTTTTTAATTTCTTAATTAAACAACATATTTTGATATAAAATATTTCAATTTTTCTATACAAATGAATCGTCATCTTGAAATATTGTCCAAAAGTTGTGTCAAAACACATTATAATTGTTTTGTGTAATTTTTGTGTTATTTATAGAAATAATACCATTTGAGGGTTAATAATTAATATGTTTAATATCTATTTTGGTCCCTCGGTTGGTTAGGGTTATTCAAAGTGGTCTAACATTTTTTTAGATGTAGAAATAAGTGGCAAGATAAACCCAATTGGCGTGGCAATGTTAAAAGTCTTTGGTCTTAATTAAGCCCTCTCTGTTACAATTAAATTTACTTTACCTTAATTAAACCTCAATTTCCTATTATGAAATCCTAATTAAAAACTTTTTCCCCTCTCAGGTTCTCCCTCTCTGTTTTTAGGTTCTCCATCTCTGTTTTCTGGTTCTCGGACACACCCTTGAGGTGTTCCTACAAGTTTCTTAGGATTTTCTTCTTGTCCTTTGTCTTGGTTAGGGGTTGTCTTCTCCTTTTTTAGTTAGGGAACATGATTGGTTGGGTTCAATCTGAGTTCTCTTATTTGGGATTTCTTCATTTTGATCTTGTGATTTGGGACTATGGTTATGTCATTTGGGATTTCTGTTCTTGATTCTTGTCTACAAATTTTGATCTCGCGATTTAAGACTAGGGTTTTGATTTGAGTTATGTTATTTGGGGTTTCTGTTATTGATTCTTCTCTACAAGTTTTGATCTTGCGATTTAGGGTTAGGGTTTTTATTTGAGTTATGATATTTGGGATTTCTATTCTTGATGCTTCTCTACAAGTTTTGATCTCATGATTTGGAGCTAGTGTTTTGATTTAGGTTATGTTATTTGGAATTTTTGTTTTTGATTCTTCTCTACATGTTTTGAACTCGTAATTTGGTACTAGGATTTTGATTTGGAATTTTGTAAATTTTTTGGTTTAAAGGGTGATGATGGTTGCGGTTTATGGTTCTCCAGTGGTGGTTTAGTTTGGGATTTTCAGTGGTGGTTTGGGTGCGAGCAACTTCTTAGTTTAACAAGAAAAAGATAATAATCTATAAAAATAACTTTTTCACGTCATTAACTTTTTTTATTTTAAATTTACAATTCAGTTGACTTTAACGGGTCATCCAATCAATAATTGGATAATTGTTGGTGAGAGAGATAACTATAAACATAAAAAAAATAGAATCATTCTAAACAAACCTAACAATATATATTAAACCTAATTAGTATAAGGAATATGAAAAAATATAAATTTTGTGAATACTAAATATAACAAAAATTAGGAAAAGAATATGAATTTGTTGGTAACTCCAACACCGATATCTATACGTGGGTGGGTAAAATGAGTATTTCTAGCGGTGTAACATAATTGCTTTAAATTCTTATTGTGTATCAAATGCTGTTTTAGGTTGGTAATAGAGTACAATTTTTTTATATATTCCAATTCAAATTTCAGTCTAAAAAATCATTTAACACAAAACAAAAAATTAGCGTTACTGGGTTAATACTATATTTTTATTAATTTATATGGAAACGAAAATGTATCAAAGAAACACTGACAAATTTTAATTTCTGTTAAAATTTAAGGATTTTAAACATATTTAAAAAAAAAATTATCTACATGGTTCCTTTACAAAATTTCATCAAATTTGCCTTATTCTTTAAAAATCATATAAAATTAGCTAAGAACTTCAAATACAACAAACCATAAAGTTCTGAAAATTTAAAATTTAATGCAACTGCCAAAAATAATATCCAAGAATAAAGGTTGTATCCAAAAAAGTAAATAAAAGTGAGATGAACTAAAAATATAAAATTAAAGTAAATATATATAATAAACTAAAGTTAATAATAAAAGAATATGACTTAAGAGCTAAAAATAGGACCATATTGAAAATGTAATAACGATACAATAAAATTATTAAATAAAGTTATAAATGTATACAAAACATATATGATATCAATAACCCATCGATTTATTGATCATGCATATAAATTTTGGTAATATGCTCTAACGAGACAAGTTTATTTTACCAAATTGATGTAGTATCTTGGCTATTACCCAAATCGATTAACTTGTACGAGTTTACGCTTATTTATAAGCTGTGATTACAAAAATTATATCAAAATGAAAGAATTGTATTTTTTAACCATAATATTTTTATTAAAGTACTGCTTCAAATCATATTTTTGTTTTGTTTTATTATTTTTCTAACAGAAATTGTGTTTGGAAATAAACACGATTTCTGTTTAATAAATATTCTTTTAAAAACCATATATATATATAATAAATATATAAGTACAATTAAGTTAATTATATACACTTTTTTTAATTTGATTTATTTGTTCTTTTCAAGAAAAATAATTATCCAAATGACGATGATGAATTAAAATAATAAAAACTAAGTATTAAGAGTTTAGAACATAAATAATTATATTTCTTATTTATATTATGTTAAGATAAAAAATTTAATTATAAAATAAGAAATATAAATTTTGGAAATGATAAAAGAGTGATAGTTTAATTAAGGATATTGTTTATTTAAAAGAAAAGATTTAATAAAAAACGAAGATAAGAGGAACTGTTTTTATTGATTCTTTTGGATGACTCTGAATGTTACTGTGATGTTTGTAATTTAATTTCCTTATTTTGAAAAATATCTGAACTGGTAATTTTGTTGCATTTGGTTTTCTTCTTCCAATTTAATAAACTATAAAATTATGCGGTGGGGTCCACGTATGGTATTTTAGTGTATTGTAATTTTTTTATAAGGTGCTTGTTGGTTAAATAAAATAGAAAAACGTTTTTTTAACAACTCAGTTTTGACAACATTTTGACAATGACACATATCATATTGTCACGGGGTGTTTTTTGAATTTTGTTTTAAAAAGTGGATTTTGTCTTGGAAGGGTTTTTTTGAAAAGAATATTGAGAAACCTTTTTGGCACTTTCATTTGAGAGAGAATAATCAAAAGAAACCCTGAAACCCTTTTCTCAACTCTCTCCACCATTCCTTAAACCCTCAAACATCATTTTCATTTCAAGTGTTCTCTCTTTTGACTGTTGTTCCTCTGTCAGTCTCGCGATTTTGTCTTCGAATCCTGAAACTCTTTTCTCTTCTTCCTTCGTTGCTTGGAGATTTCTGAAGTCTCTCTCTCCACCATTAAAGTGCTCTGTCAGTCTCACGCATTGCGTCTGTTGAAAAGGGTTTTCCCTTTGTACGTGGTTTGAGCATGGTTACGTTGGCGTCATTTCTCCAAAGGTTTCTTTTTTTCGCAGGTTTTTTTTTTCGCACACACCTGTGGTTTCGTGGTTTGACTGTGGTATCCTTTTTCGTCATTTTGTCTGTCTCTGTGTCACGCATTGGAGGTGTTTATCCATTTCCCCCTATTTTGTGGTTTCACCGTGGTTTCTAGAGCGATATTTCTAGCAAGGTTTATGCTTTTCGCACACGCCGTCGAGGTTGGTATCACCATTACCCAAAATACTTGATGTATTTCGGTGTTTATACCTTGAGTTTGTTTATTTGACATTTCTATGGATGAGGCAACATTACCTCAAGGTTGCAGGTCTGAAGAAGTAGGAGATGAAACCGAAAATGACAAAAGTTGGGAAGTAGCTATTGAGGAAAAAATTAGAACAAACAACTTGAAGATAAGAAATCTAAGTTGCGACTGAAACACTTTGGTGTCCCTACAAAAATTGATCCATTCACCCAAGTTAAGATTAAACAAAGGATTGGAAAGGAGGTCATTTCGTCATTTGGTTATGAAAAAAAACCTTGAAGGAATATGGGTTTCCAAAGATGATGTTGGAAATGAAGAAGAAGAAGTAGGCAATGAAGAAGAACAAGTTCGTAATGTACAAGAGATTGTTGATAATGGAAGGACTGGTTTAGCTAAACCTTAATCTCACAGTGTTCTGGTTTTTTATGATGACAACACATTATTAATAACACATGTATTGTTATGTGTTACATGTTCAATTCTTTATTGTGAATGTTATCTTGAAGAACATGTTTGTGTTGATTTTCGTATATGTATGCATATTCACTGATTTTCTACATGTTATATCATTTGTGATTGCATAACATATGTTTCAGAAAAGAAAACCACATGCACTTTGTTGACCTTATATTGTGTGGCAAAACTACAAGTTTTAAGTCGACTTTATTATGAAGTAAGTCAAATAAAACTCATGACTTTGCACAAATTTTCTAAAACAGTGTTGTGAGTTATTTTGCAATGAAAAGATTTTCAAAACTGATTTGAAGTGTTTAAGTCGACTGCATGCGTAGGGAATTCGACTTAGTTAGTTAATGTTTTGAAATTCTATTAATGCTTATGAACTATAACAGCTATATTTTAATTCTATGTTCAAGCATTAAATGCAAGTCAAATGAATTAAATGCGTAATCAATTTGGTTGATTTGACTGCTGCTAATTGATTTAACTGTTATAACTATCTAGTGACAGTCGACTACATTAGTGGCAAAGTCGACTACAGGAGCGTCTGTTTTATAGAAAACTATAAATAGACGTGATTCTATAATTCAAGGAGAATTTGGTTATTCTAACAATTTCATGTGCTGTTTCAGATTGTGACCTCTGTGAAAACGCTCCAAGAACTCATCAAGAAGACGGAGGAGATCTTTCTTTGAAGAGTTTCTTTAGGAGGAAGTAATTTACGCTTACTGTTTGATCAAATTCTACACTGCTGGTGTTCATCATATTGATCAAGAATATTATCAATCTATTGAAGATTGGATTGCCCTATTGGGATTACAGGAAAATAACTTGTGGAGTTTTGGAAACTTTGAGGATTGTTCAAAGTGGGTTGAAGATTGAAGAAGAGGGGATATCTTGTTGCAGATCTTTGTGTTGTTGCCTATACTTTTAGTTAGAGGGTTAAAGAGATTGTCTATACTTTTGACGTGGAGGTCTCTATAGAAATCTTGTGTAAAAACCTTGACTAATATAGTGCATTGACTTCTTGGTTGTGGAAGGACACTGGATGTAGGCATTGAGCCGAACCAGTATAAACACTTTGTGTTTCCTTTCTCTTTCCTTGAACTCTTTATTTTAAGTCGACTTTACATTCTGCGTAGTCAACTTTACTTTTCCTTTGCACTTAAACTTCTTATTCCTTACAATTCAAGAAAACTTTGAAAGGTTTATACTTTGCGAAAAAGATTTGAAAAAGACTCTAATTTCAAACCTTTGGTGAAAATGCATCTACAAATAGACCACCACTGTTTGCGGGTGAACACCATCCCTTTTGGAAAATTCGAATGCAAACAGGCCATTTTTCAGCCTGACTGGTGAAGGAACCAACCTGGTTAGCTACCAACACCCTAGGTGGGTCCTCCCTTCACAGATGAGTGACCAAAGTTAACATTGGGGGTTCTCTACACCATCAAACATGGCCAACAAGGATGATCCTTCTTCAAAACCTTCAAAATTCAGTGATCACGAACCAAAAACTACCCTGGGGAGTGCAGTCACCAGGTTTGGGTAGTAGGGAAGGACTTTCTGTATATATTCTTCTTTTTCCACTGGTAAGCGATTACATGCTCCCAATAATCGATTACCAGGCCATTTTTCAGCCTGACTGGTGAAGGAACCAACCTGGTTAGCTACCAATACCCTAAGTGGGTCCTCCCTTCACAGAGGAGTGACCAAACTTGACATTGGGGGTTCTATATACCATCAACCATGGCCAACAAGGATGATCCTTCTTCAAAACCTTCAAAATTTAATGATCACGAACCAAAAACTACCCTGGGGAGTGCAGTTACTAAGTCAGGGTAGCAGAGAAGGACTTTCTGTACATATTACTCTTTTTCCACTAGTAAGCGGTTACATGAACCCAGTAATCGATTACCAAGCCATTTTTCAGGCTAACTGGTGAAGGAACCAACCTGGTTTAACTACCAACACCCTAGGTGGGTCCTCCCTACATAGAGGAGTGACCAAACTTGACATTGGGGGTTCTGCACACCATCAACCATGGCCAACAAGGATGATCCTTCTTCAAAACCTTCAAAATTCAGTGATCACGAACCAAAAACTACCCTGGGGAGTGCAGTTACCAGGGTTGGGTAATAGGGAAGGACTTTCTATACATATTCTTCTTGTTCCACTGGTAAGCGATTACATGCTCCCAGTAATCGATTACCAGGGCATTTTTTAGCCTGACTGATGAAGGAACCAACCTGGTTAGCTACCAATAACCTTAGACAAACTTTCAAATAATTTTTTATAACAATTAAAAAGGAAGAAACTTATAAAATAGTACCAACCAACAACTAATATGAAAATATATATCATTACTAGAATAACTAGTGTATATATTAACATTGAAAACAATTCTTTCATTACATTTAAAGGTATCCATACATTAGAATCTTCCAATACTACAGTTATCACTAAAATACAAAAATCAATCAAGTTTGGGACTATATATCATGTGTAGGGAGTTCTACATGCCATATTCTTGAATCTCTTTAGACGTCTTCCTTCATAACGTCTTCCTCCTTCACTTAAAGTCATTGTAGGAGTTGTGCTCTTGACAAGGTGTACTATAACCACCAACATCTTTATTCTTCTTTTCAGCCAACTTAGCCTCCAAAGCAGTTAACTCTTTTTCAAGTTCTTCAATTACAGTATCTTGTTCCTCTAAAGTAGCCATAATAGCTTCTTTGTGTTTGCTACTGCGTCTTGGCTTTTTTTCTTCCTTCATATCCTCTCCATTTCTATTAAGTGATGCTTTCACAAATGAATCCAACATCTTTTTGCTCGATGCACCAAAATCATCAAGCAACTACAATATTAACAACAATTACAATTCTATAACACCTTTAATTCAAACAAATTACTAAAACAATCGCGGATATACCACACCCGTATCCATAGCACGTTTGATGAACTTATCTCCAACATTTATATTCATCCAATGCAATACTCTTGGGTATTTGTTACAACATCATTGGAAGGAATGAAATGATCACAAAACCAAACCTAAAATAAAACAAACAGATCATAATTAGTAATCTCAATTCATTACCCAACCAATAACTATTTCAATATCAATCAATGTACACAATTTACCTGCAACATGTATACACAACCATCAACATAGACATTGGTAGCACCTTTTCCTTCTTCAACGCCATTGAAGCTTTGCATAAAATGCTCACTAGATAATGGTAAACTATACGAACCCAACAAAAAATACCCAAATCATTTATTCTATCAACAATTTCAAAAAAAATTGGAAAGATTGTTCTGATACGATTTGCAAACAATACCTCAAAAATTCCTATCAAAAGGTACAAGATACAGAAATGAAATAAAGGCAACTTTTTATGTTCTTTCAAAAGGAAAACGTATATCACCTGCAATTCATGTTTCCCATCACCAAAGTACTGTCGACAATCACTCTATATAAGTTTGTTTTCATTTAACTTAATATTGTCACCAACTAAACCCAACCCTAAGCTTAAGCAAACATTTATTTCCTTGAATTCCACAACTCTTTCCCCAAAACAAAAACTATTGGAAAATATGTTGGCTTCTTTCTTCACCAAAACAAAAACTATTGGAAAACTATTGGAAACAAGTTCTTTTCGCAATCTTGAAATCAAAGTCTTAAAGCTTTTTAAACTTTCTTGAAATGCAAGCAATCAGAATATGTATGCAGCGGAAAATATGTAGTTGATTGCGTAAAGAATAAATTCGACTATAATGTAAAAGATAAGGGATAGAGAAATGAAAACACAGGTTTTTATACTAGTTCGGCCAACAATGCCTACATCCAGTGTCCTTCCAACCCAGGAAGCAAATGCACTATAATGGTTGCGGTTTTTACAACAAGGAATCTATAGAAGACCTCCACGTCAAAAATATAAATCTCCTCTCTAACCCAAAACCAAAATATAGGCAATAAACCAGCAAGACTTACAGCAAGAATCCCCTCTTCTGCAATCTTCCAACACCACTTTCAACAATCCTCAAAGTGCACTATCCCCTGCAATCAACAAGTCAAAAACCATCTGTCTTCACGGATGCCAAGCCGCACAAACAATTCCAGCAGTCTTCATAGGATGCCAAGCCTTCACGATCAATAACAGAACACCTTCTTGTGCAGATATTGATCAGACAATGAATGTGCAGTATAATCTCCTCTTTGAATCTCTTTCAAGAAAGATCACCACCGTCTTCTTGGAGAATTCTTGGAGCTAAGAGAAATCTGAAACAGAATTATGAAAATGTCATTTCATCAAAGGTCTTTTTAACAGACTCATGTTAAGTCTATTTATAGATTTTTGTTAGTCAGATGATTTCTCAGTCGAATACGCCTAATTCAGTCGACTAGATTATGACAGTTATAACATATCAGTCAACATAGCAGCTTTCAGTCAACCAAAAACAAACCACATTTAATACAGTTGACTAAGTCACCAATGCTCAACTAACTTTCAAAAATATAGCCGTTAGAGCGCAAACGCATAACAAAATTCCAAATCAGACAACACATACAGTCAAATGTGTAGCACACATATTCGACTATCAACATGTAAAACATTTTGAAATTCTTTTCTTCTCAAAATAATACATACCACTGGTTCTCAAAGTCTGTACAAAGATTTTAGCAAAGTCGAATCCATTAGTAATGTAGTCGATTGTACTATTACTTTGTCGCACAAGAATAAGTTCATAAAAGTGCTTGTGATTTTCAGCTTTAAAACATGTGCAGTAAAACATATGAAATGATGCATAGCACATAGCACATAAAGCATGTAAACACGTTCTAGATATATATCAATCAATCAACAAAGGAACATGTAACACAATACATAAACATGTTCAACAGATATCACAATCAATCAGCATAAGAACATGTAATGCAGCAACAACATGTGCTTATTATTAAGCAATGTGTTGTCATCATCAAAAACCAGATTGATATAAAAATTGTGTTCTCAACAATCTTAACAATCTCCCCCTTTTTTGATGATGCACAACCATGATTAATAACGAACCATGTTTGCACACTTTAATACACAACAGAGTAACAAAAGAAATATAACACAGTTATCACAGTTCAAGTACTCTGCATGTAACACAGATAACAACAAATAATATCAAGCAAATTATGCATGAGATAGAATAACTAATCTCCCCCTTTCATATAGCATCATAAGATCATAAATTCTCTCCCCCTTTGTGCATTAGCAAAAAAGGTATGCTCTAGATATTTTGCTGAATAATCGAACAAACAGAGATGCATAAAAAAATATTCAAATTTTCAAATGCAATGATGATCCCTATATCACATTTAATCACATGTAAATGATAACTCCCACTGAAATGCAGGCATGTGAACTAAAAATGTGTAATGAGTGATAGTCCCCCTGTCATTATGCATATGTAATAAAATCATATTAGATGCACAATGCAACATATCACAGATTGAACAATCAGTTTAGCACATAGTTGTATCAAAGACAAGATAGCAAATAGTTTAGATATGCAATGATACAATCTTCAACAATCTCACAATATTATCTCAAGTAAGATATTTCCAACAGATAATAACAGAGATAATAGCAGATATATCAAAATAAGCAATCAGTAAATGAATAACCAAATTCCAGAATTGGAATTTATAACCCTGTTATGAATAGTCGATTGCATTATTTTCCCAGTCGAATACATTGCTTTCCAAAGTTGTTGAAATCCATTTGAAGTTCCCAAAGTAATGTTCTTCCTACAAAACCTTTCAAAGATCTTTCCCAGATCAAGCATTTTTAGTTAAGCAAGAAATATAGTCATAAACAACAAAAGTCAAGCATAGTTGACTTCAAGTATATTCCAGTCGAGTCATTAAACATTCAACATATCAGATTCAATTAATCAAGTTAAAGCAGCTGAATTAGATTCAAACTAAATTTGATTTCATTTCTTTGAAAAAAAACAAGATATTACAATGATGAGCACAAACAAGAAGTAAAAGAGAACACAAAAGATGGCAATCTAAGCCATACAAAACTAAGATTCTAATCTAAAAGACAATCAGTTTTTCTTCCTCTTTTTATTCACAAAATCTCCAAGTATCATATCACTGTCACCGGAACTAGTGCTTCCTTTCTTAGTCCTCTTACTCTCAGTACTCTCACTTGTCTTCTCAGAAGTGCTTGCATCATTAGACACAGATTCTTCAATGGATTCCTCTTGGTGTTGTGTCCTTGTTTTTTGTTCTTTCAGCAGCTTTATCACAGTTCTTAAATCATTCAACATAATCCTTTCAAATTCAGATCTTGCTCTGTATTAGCTACCAAGAAGAGATTCTAATTCATTTTCTTCATTAGGAGCCTCATTTTTATATATCCAACCTTCATCAGTTTTAGTCAAATGCATGAGGCGCAAAGTAGTCTTGTCAATCAAGCTTGTTCTGGAACTTGGTTTGCTTGATTCTCCAATGCAATTCACTCCATAATAAACGAGCACTTTTGACTTGAATACATAGTATGGTAACTTAGCAGATTCTAGTTTGGTAACCTTCATCATGTTGTCATATATTGCTGCAGGCCAGTTAACTTGGACGTTTTCTTTTAAAGCTTTCAGCAGAAACAAATCTTCTGTAGTAGCCTGTGCATGGTTTCCACCTCTTGGCAACAAAATCCAAGAAATGACTAGAATAGCAAGTCGATCATCCATTTTCATCCCACCAGTTTTGTAATTGGAAAAGTCTCTGCATTCATCAGGGTTCCTCAGAGTATTCTGATACTCAGTGTATTTATGGAAACCCTCTATTCCCAGAAGACATTTTTCACCTTCAATCCTTAATCCCGCCAGATTATCCATATTCCTTTAGTGAGTTTGATATCAACTCCTTTTACCTTGGAGCACAGAATATAATCTTCAACCCTTAGATTGCAATAGAAGACTTTGACGAGGTCAGGATACCAAGGATCAGCCATTTCCACAAATTTCCTTAATCCTTGATATCTGAGCCACCTTTGAAATTCAAAACCATCATCCTTGAAAAACTTCACTTTTAGAAATCTGTGAGGTATTAAACTTCTCATTTTCCAACAATCTAGGAACTTTGATTGCATATCATCATCACTAATCCACCCATTTAGTTCAGGAGCACGCCTGGTACGCTTTTGCCCTAGTGTCTTGACATGCTTCTTCTGTGCAGAGTTTGAGGCCATTTGAGTAGCAGATGATGGCACGAGACACAAAGAGTAGTTGAGAGAGTCAGCGACTAGTCAGATAGCCTAGGGCCAGCATAGTTGTAATGAAGCTTGCAAGTTTGATTTCAGATGAAATATATATTCAGGTTTTAGAGGGAAAAAATTGATTTCATTTTCGCACCAAAATAAAATTTTAATTTTAGACCCAGTGTTAAACCCCTAGCAAGTGTATCAAATCGTATCAAGTAATAATAAGTGGTAAGACCAAATATCGTTCTCCCAAAGGACTCTTAGGCCTTATCTTTCATGTAAATTGATCTTATAAGACTTGAAAAAGAAATAATTTTGTGGTTGTATGCAAAACGAAAATAAACATGCAAATGCAAGTGATTCAATTGGCAAAGAGAAGATATGAATGAATGGAGTTGTTGGGGTTTACAATTTCATCTTATCCGCCCTCTTATATCTACTTTTCTTATTTAATTCGCTTTATTATCTAATTATCATGCATACCTTCTTTTCCTACACTAAACTCGATCTTTGGGCGAAAAGAGCCTATCACTAACTATTATTTTACTATCTCTAGTCTCCCAAGTAATTAGCAATGCATATATCACAAAAGCAAATACAATTGATCGTCCTACCCCTATCTCTAGGCAATATTGCTTAATCAAAGAATTCCCTATCAGTTCATGACTTCCCCGTACGTCTCCGTATCAACAAAGGCAAATATCTTCTTACCGAATGAGTTAAACAATAAAAGCATTGAGCATAGATAAGAAACCCAACAATTGATAATATAAGCATATGAATAAAACAAGAATTTCAATATAAGAGAGTTTCAAAGGATTACATTGTTCCCCAACAACAAAGTGTTTAGTCCACCATGGACATGGTGAAACTAGATGAAATTAAATGAAAGAATGGAAGAGTAAACCCTAGATTTGATAAATTGGAGCCTAAGCATCCAAGAAACCGCCTCCAAGGAGTGTAGAACTGCTCTGGATGTCTCTGCCTGCCAAAAGAATTACTCTAAAGATCGCACTAGGGCTATTTATAACGCATAAAAGTAACAGAATTTAAGCCCAAGCCCAGCATTCCACCGCTCATCGCCTAATTTGGCCGCTCATCGGTTTCCCTCTAATCGCAGAACCGCTCAGCGGTCCATCTCACCGCTCATCGGTTTGCCTCTAATCGCCTGGACGCTCAGCGACACTACTTTAGCGAGAGGTAGTGACTGCTCCCTCGAATCTGGCGCTCAGCGCTGGAAAATAACGCTGAGCGGTGACTTTGACTCTTCTTTTCTTCCTTTTTCTCCTTCTTTCTTGAGTCTAAGTCCTCCCTTTTTTACTTCCATCTTCAATTCTCATCAAAACCCTGCAAAACAATGCAAAACAAGCATAATTTCAGTGGAATCTTATCAAGATGCATACATGCTTCTATTCAATTTAGTTCACATAATCACATACTTTTCCACAGATGCTCTACTTATGAATGATCAATCCACTAAGCAAGATGTAATCATACAATTTATTAATCCTCTCCAAGCAAGTGTTTCACTCAATCACTCAAGTGTTTAAGAGGTCTCTCCATCTCTCTGCTATTCACATATCACATGAAACCAAATTTCCCTTCATCTACTAAAATCAACATTCTCACATACAAATGTCATAACAAGGACTTTTCCAAGGCTTATAATGAAGCTGGGTTAACAAGGAAAATTGGTTTTTCTGGAACACAAAATCCTTGAGTTAAGAGAGTTATTTTAACATCCAAAGTTCAAGCACAAACTCTCTTTTTAACCAATCTCACTCATTCCCAACTTCTTTCCTTTTTCTCTTTATTTTTACATTGAGCTCATCTTTCATGCTTTTTCTTTTCTTTTCTTTTCTTTTCTCATGCTTTTCTTTCATTCAACACTTGAGCTCAATGCCTTTCTTTTGCCTTTCAATTTCCCCAACAACCCCAAACTTGAACTTTGGCAATATCATACAATTATTCTCAACCCAACTCAAGGTAAAAATTTTCAAAGCAAGGGTTTTCATCCTGTTTCAAGGATAAGGTTCAAAAAGGATAGAACACATGGTTCTCTTTTCTTTAGGTTAATATTTGGCTAAGAATGGCTTCAAAAAATAGCCTTGATCATATGACATAAACATGGAATTCAATCAATCATAAAGATTCAGGAAATACCATTCATGCTTCCATATGAATAACACATATATCAATGAACACTCTGGAGCTCAAAACCTCACACAACTATGCTTTCACACACATAATTCATACACCCTGCTTAGCATCATAACCACAATCATAAATCATCACACATATGTTCACATAGCTAGTGAACCATTCACCTGTATATCAACATGCAACACAAACTCAATCGTCATCCACATCCAATCATCATTGAGAAAACACATCATGCAATAACAATCAAGTCAAACCATAATCAGAAAAGGTGTTCAAGCCAAGCACAGACACCTACACTACTAAACAGAATTCAACCTATTCTAAAATATCAAAGTACAAAAGTGAAAGATAAAACCCCTATTCTAAGCACTGGCATCCATCAGTAGATGCCATATCACTCCATGTCGTCATCGGAGTCCTCATCCTCTTTAGTCTCTACATCCTCAAAGTAATCATCCTTGTCATCATCCTCCCTGACTAGAGCTTCAGCTGCTTCAGCTCCACTCCCCTGTGCCTACTCTAGCCAAGCCACTCTATTGTTGAACTCATCCATTGTCCACCTATGAGCAGGAGGTGGGTTGTACATGCCTATGATCATCTCGGCAATAACAACCTGTCCTTGGGGTGGAAAGACCTTGAATGTATGCAAAATTCTTATAACTGATGATGGATGAAACCAAAATGCAGTGCTCTCTCAAAAACCCCAAACTTGGATTATGAATGATGCAAAAGTGATAGAGAATGGATTTTCTAAAATGCAACAATTAAACCCTAAATACAATTCCCACTCGCTTTACTCACTTATGCAACAATTAAGCCCTAAATGCAACTAGAACAATATTAAAACACGCAACAATAATAAATCAATCAACTGGGTTGCCTCCCAGGTAGCACTTGTTTAACATCACCAGCCTGACCTAAACCTTTCTAGCACCCATAAGTAAGTGCAATCCTTACCAACACCTTTCAGTAGGTATACTTACATGTATCCCTCAGTAAAAATTAGCATCCCTCAGTAGATGCTACCCAAAAATTCTTTAAAAATCCAAGAATTACATGTCCAAAATAAAACTAATATATTACAACAATTGGGATGACCCCCAGCAAACACCCATCAGTAGGTGTTGATATTCTTCTTACTTGATATTCTTTTCTTTTTCTTCTTCCTGCTGAATCTCTTCAAAAAGTTGATCGAACCAAGCACCTGTTTCCATGTATCAATCATAGGAACTTTAATCTCCAATTTTTTGAAGATCTCCATAAAGCACTTAAACTTCTTTTCCTTCCTATAATTTATCTTCTGATGAGGAAGGGGTTTTGCATATGATCTTTTCTTCTTTCCTCTCTTCCTCTTTTCCTCAATTTTTTCCTCCCTCAACTTTCTCTTTTTATTTTTCCTTGATTTCTTTTTTTTTCGCACTTTTTTTCTTTTCTCTCAACAATTTCTTTTTCCTTATCATCATCTTCTTCTTCCTCACCCAACTTTTCTATTTCTTCTCCCTCTACAACTCTCTCTATCTTTTCTTCCTCTATCTCTATTTTCTTCTCATCAACAACCTTATCACTTTCAGAGATAGTAGCTTGGCATTCCTTTCTAGGGTTAACTTTAGTATTACCCCTAAGATCCAGAGACTTTACTATGCAAGAGAGTTGGTTCTGCCATAAACGTTGTTCAGCTTCCCCCAACGTTTCTCTTGGAAAAGATGATTGTTGCTGCCAAAGACATTGTTCGGCTTCCCCCAACGTTTCTCTTGGTATAGAGAATTTTTTCTGTCATAAACGTTGTTCGGATTCCCCCAACGTTTCTCTTGGTATAGAGAATTATTTTTGTCGTAAACGTTGTTCAGCTTCCCACAATGTTTCTCTTGGCAAAGATGATTGTTTCTCCCAAAGACGTTGTTCAGCTTCCTTCTCTCTTTCTTCAAGTGTAGGAGAATATTGTTGCCTTTGACGTTCTACTTCTTCAAGTGAAGGACGATATTGTTGTCTTTGACGTTCTCGTAACTCCTCACGTTGTCGCATCTCCTCAATACTTTTGATGAATGATATATTCATACCCGTGATCCGCTGAAGAAATTCGTCGTCAGAATTTATGTTCTCCTTGAGTGGAGTAATTTGTTGCTCGGCAGCTTGCCCAAATTGGCTTTGATCCATGTATGAGTAAGGTTCCCACCAGTGGTTGAAATCATTTTGGTAGAATTGAGTGCCCATATAATCAAATTCTTGTCCGTACTGCATCCTGCAAACATTAGGCACAAAACCCTAACAAATATTTATTAGAACAAAAATAAAATAAACATAAAATCAAGTCAAATTTAATCAAATTCACACTACTAGAAAAGTTAAACCATGAGTCCCTGGCAACGACGCCAAAAACTTGTTAAACCCCTAGCAAGTGTACCAGATCGTATCAAGTAATAATAAGTGGTAAGACCAAATATCGTCCTCCCAAAGGACTCTTAGGCCTTATCTTTCATGTAAATTGATCTTATAAGACTTGAAAAAGAAATAATTTTGTGGTTGTATGCAAAACGAAAATAAACATGCAAATGCAAGTGATTCAATTGGCAAAGAGAAGATATGAATGAGTGGAGTTATTGGGGTTTACAATTTCATCTTATTCGCCCTCTTATATCTACTTTTCTTATTTAATTCGCTTTATTATCTAATTATCATGCAAACTTTCTTTGCCTACACTAAACTCAATCTCTCGACGAAAAGAGCCTATCGCTAACTACTAGTTTACTATCTCTAGTCTCCCTAAGTAATTAGCAATGCATATATCACAGAAGCAAATACAATTGATCGTCCTACCCCTATCTCTAGGCAGTATTGCTTAATCAAGGAATTCCCTATCAGTTCATGCCTGCCAAAAGAATTACTCTAAAGATCGCACTAGGGCTATTTTTAACGCATAAAAGTAACAGAATTTAAGCCCAAGCCCAGCATTCCACCGCTTAGCGCCTAATTTGGCCGCTCAACGGTTTCCCTCTAATCGCAGAACTGCTCAGCGGTCCATCTCACCGCTCAACAGTTTGCCTCTAATCACTTGGACGCTTAGCGGCACCGCTTGAGCGAGAGGCAGTGACTGCTCCCTCGAATCTGGCGCTCAACGCTGGAAAATAACGCTGAGCGGTGACTTTGACTCTTCTTTTCTTCCTTTTCCTCCTTCTTTCTTGAGTCTAAGTCCTCCCTTTTTTACTTCCATCTTCAATTCTCATCAAAACCCTGCAAAAGAAGCATAATATGTGTAAAAACCACTTTTGACACTCATGTGACTCAACTAAGTATTTTACTTGATTCTAAGCCATAAAGGTTATGTTTTGATATCAAATTTAAGTATAAAAATAACGGTTGTTAAACCGTTATCACCCAGCAATACAAAATATTCACAGTCGAATACTCAGTGAGCTTAGTTGATAGGGTGTGACAGAAAGTGTTTCAAAGACATAGGCAAAAGCATATACAGAACATAGTCAAATGAAATAAAGTCATAGTCAACTAATCATCGTGAATGGTTTTTCAGATTCATTCAATCAATCAATCAGACAGACAATGTATTCATGTAATCACACAACAACCAACAATCAATTCAAGCATAATGCAGTAGATTGATATAGATTTACCAGTTGTAGATTCTTAAGACAATGATTTTAATCCAGATTGATCCATCCTTGAGATCACACTGCATCAGCTTTGTATCCTGTAAAACAGATTAAGATTTGGTTGTTGGTACCCATTTAACTTTGGGTCCATGATTGTTAGTCCTTGTTACTTGTTCCTTTGGTTTCCAAACATATAATTTTTGAGGAACATCAACATTTCTGTAATAACAATTTCTAACAGTATGACCAACACAATTACAATCGAAACATGCATTCTTAGGAGGTTTGCTTAAATCAATAAATCTCTTAGTATTGGTTCTGCTAGATTGAGCTTTGTAACCTATTCCTTGTCTGTAAATAGCTCTACCAGATGATTTTAGTATAGCATCTAAATTGTCTCTTCCTTGATTAAACTTAGCTAGCGTGCTAGTTAAGTAATCTATCTTTTCAATATGTGAGGACAATTTTCACCGATTTTATCTACTGTAATAGTTTCAATCTTAACATTTTTAGAAGATAACAAAGCTTCATTTAACTCTTTTTCTAATCTTTCATTCTCAACAACAAGGTTATTAATTCTATACTCATAGTCTCTTCTTTCAGAGCTTAGTCGATTTACCTTGTACTGTAGTCGCATGGCTTCAGCATGCAGTTCTCTGAATGTTTCAATTAGTTGCTAATACTTCTCTTCTATTGGTAGCTTCTCAAATTCTTCATCACTATCACTGTTATTACTTGATGTTCCAGCCATGTGGCAAATGTTGGATTCCTCATCTTGATCAGCATCCTCATCACTTGAGCTTTCAGAATCTGAGTTCTCCCAAGCAATGTATGCTCCTTTTCTTTTCAGATTTTTGCCTTTAGGGAATCTTTTCTTTCCTTTCTGCTTCGGCTGTAATTCAGGACAATCAGGCTTGATGTGTCCTTCCTTTCCACACTCGTAACATTGGATAGTGTTTTGCTGAAGCTATTCTTTTTACCTTGACCTGCATGGTTAGACAGTTGACTATCATTTTGAATAAGTCGACTAAATTTTCTTACCATCAAGGTCATCAATTCTCTTTCGTCCATGTCTGTTTCTAAGTTATTCTTGCTTGAAGCTTTCAGAGCAATGGACTTCTTCTCTTCAATCTCCTCTTCATCCTTATATCTACTGAGTTCCAATTCGTGTTCACGTAACTTGCCAAACAAGGTAGCCATGTTCATCATTGTGAGATCTTTGGATTCAAATATTGCTGTAACTTTTGGTTGCCAATTTCTGTTCAGACTTTTCAGAATCTTGATATTGATTTCTTCCTTATCAAAGACTTTCCCGAGAGCCATGAGAGGATTTACAATGTGAGTGAATCGTTTCTACACATCATAGATGCTTTCACCAACTTTCATTCTGAATAATTCGTACTCTTGTATCAGTGAATTCTTTCTTGCTCTCTTTACTTCATCAATGCCTTCATGAGTTACCTCTAAGACATCCCACATTTCCTTTGTGGATTTGCATTGAGATATCCTGAAAAATTCATCAACAGTTTTTGTAGGCACAAAACGTCCATTTAATGTGGCATCCAAAATTCCTTTGTCTTGCGATTCAAGAAAGATTTGCATTCTAATTTTCCAAAATGGATAATTTTCACCAGCAAACAGAGCTGGTCTGTTTGTTGAAGCACCTTCACCAAAAGTTTGAAAACAGGAAGCCATCCTCAGGTGTATAGTCGAATCAGAGAAAAACAGAGTCGACTAGTTTTTCAAATATCTTATGAAAACCAGCTCTGATACCAATTGTTGGAAAACAGGTTGGCTTCTTTCTTCACCAAGAGGGAGGTCAAATGGTGTTGTTTCAAAAACAAGTTCTTTTCCCAATCTTGAAATCAAAGTCTTAAAGCTTTTTAAACTTTCTTGAAATGCAAGCAATCAGAATATGTATGCAGCGGAAAATACGTAGTTGACTGCGTAAAGAATAAAGTCGACTGTAATGTAAAAGATAAGGGATAGAGAAATGCAAACACAGGTTTTTATACTGGTTCGGCCAACAATGCCTACAACTAATGTCCTTCCAACCAAGGAAGCAAATGCACTATAATGGTTGCGTTTTTTACAACAAGGAATCTATAGAAGACCTCCACGTCAAAAATATAAATCTCCTCTCTAACCCAAAACCAAAATATAGGCAATAAACCAGCAAGACTTGCAGCAAGAATCCCCTCTTCTGCAATCTGCCAACACCACTTTGAACAATCCTCAAAGTGCACTATCCCCTGCAATCAACAGGTCAAAAACCAGCAGTCTTCACGGATGCCAAGCCGCACAAACAATACCAACAGTCTTCACAGGATGCTAAGCCTTCACGATCAATGACAAAACACCTTCTTGTGTAGATGTTGATCAAAAAATGAATGCGCAGTATAATCTCCTCTTTGAATCTCTTTCAATAATGATCATTACCGTCTTCTTGGAGAATTCTTGGAGCTAAGAGAAATCTGAAACAAAATTATGAAAATGTCAGTTAATCAAAATTCTTTTTAACAAACTCGTGTTAAGTATATTTATAGATTTCTGTTAGTCAAATGATTTCTCAGTCGAATACGCTACTAATTCAGTCGACTAGAATATGACAGTTATAACAAATCAGTCAACATAGCAACTTTCAGTCAACCAAAAACAAACCACATTTAATACAGTTGACTAAGTCACTAATGCTCAACTAACTTTCAAAAATATATCCGTTAGAGTACAAGAGCATAACAAAATTCCAAATCAGACAACAAATACAGTCGAATGTGTGGCACACATATTCGACTATCAACATGTAAAACATTTTGAAATTCTTTTCTTCTCAAAATAACAGATAACACTAGTTCTCAAAGTCTGTACAAAGATTTTAGCAAAGTCGAATCCATTAGTAATGTAGTCGAATGTACTATTACTTTGTCGCACAAGAATAAGTTCATAAAAGTGCTTTTGATTTTCAGCTTTAAAACATGTGCAGTAAAACATATGAAATGATGCATAACACATAACACATAAAGCATGTAAACACGTTCCAGATATATATCAATCAATCAACACAGGAACATGTAACACAATACATAAACATGTTCAACAGATATCACAATCAATCAGCATAAGAACATGTAATGTAGCAACAACATGTGTTTGTTATTAAGCAATGTGTTGTCATCATCAAAAACCAGATTGATATAGAAATTGTGTTGTCAACAATCTCAACAAAAACCACCATTGCATCAACCCATCTAGCCAATAATTTGTTTAAAATATTCCTACCAAGCCAAACATTATCATTTAGTTCTAAAAACATATCGACATGGCGTCTCCGAAATACTTGACTTCTACTCCTCACTCAAAATTTGATTCAAAGTAGTAACACACTTGGTTTTAAAAGAATGACGAACACTCAACTGCATAAAAATAAAATATATTTCTTGTTACAAAAAACCAAATAAAAAATTACCAAAAGAACCCAAAAGAAAAAACTAAAGCCTAAATGAGAATAGGGAAACAGAATAACGCAATACCTTGTTCGAAGCACCAATGTCAGCGGAGGAATCCATTGCACAAAAAGGTGAAAACTTCAACACAAACGAAAGTTTTCGGTTCGTCCAACATAAACCACACCGAAGGAGAGAGTTTAGAGAGAGCAACGACGAAGATTGCAGAAGGTAGATGGAGGAATTCACCAAATGGAGAGAAATCGACAAAGTTTGGAGAGAGCAATGAGGGAGATTGGTGAATGTAAAGAGAGGGATGCACAAAATGGAGAGAAAAAAGAAGAAAGAAGATACAAAACCCTAAAATGAAGCCACTACGAAACGCTTAAAGGTGTTTTTGGAATAATACATATTACAAAGATAAACCCTTTTTCACATCAGATTTTATTAAAAAAAAACTTTCAAACTTGGCCAATAAATTGCTGACACATAACGTTGACAAAAAGTTATCAAAATTTAGCTGTTAAAATATCGGCTTCCAATAAAATACTATATATTATATGCATGAAACCAATGTGACATCAACTTTTCTTTCTCAACTCCAAGAACCAATTACGTTTTCTCTCACTCTGGAGTGTATAGCGCAAGGCATATTTTTTTTTCATTGGCAATGATGTAGATACTTATTATAATATAATATATAGGATCACGATATTCTAACAACGCAGTTTTGACAACAAATTGACAACTTCACGTGTCAGCATTGTATTGGGTGATTTGAAATATATATATATATATATATATATATATATATATTTTATTATTTTTTCTTTTTTTAAATCTAATTTTGAAAAGGGGTCAGGCCTCATTTTTTCATATTCCAAAATTACCCTTCTTCATTCAGCACTTTCCCCTCTTTCCAATTTACGGTTTTCATTTCTTCATTTCAACTTCTCACTCTCTATTTGGTGTTCTTTTCTCTGGACCCGTTGAGGAATCTCTCTCGTTCGTTGAAGAATCTCTCTCAACGTTCAACAACTTTCGTCGTTAGTGGCCCCATTCAAAGTCTATCTTTCTCTCTCGAGTTCGCGATTTGGGCGAGTTACGTTCAGCGATCTCTTTGGTTGGTCTGTTCGTTGAAGTCTATCTTTCTCTATCGAGTTCGCGATTTGGGCGTGTTACGTTCAGCGATCTCTTTGGTTGGTCTGTTCGTTGGGGTTTGTGCCGAAGCTATGGGTTCATCCTCTGGTGACATTTCTTCTTCGAACAAGGTATGAACTTTTTCCTTTTTCAGTATTCGTATTTTGGGGTTGGGTTTTTGGTTTTGCTTTTGTTTGTCATTTTGTTGTTTTATTCTTTTGGGGTTGGGTTATAACTTATAATGGTTATTTGTACTAAAAAAACATTTTTTTTATTTCTTTTGCAGTTGTTTGTTCGTCATTCATTGAAAATGAAGCGTATTACTTCTTTGAATGACATGTTGAGTGAGGAGCACAAGTCCATTATTTCAAGGACGCAATTTCGATGGTTTTTAGAACTACATGATAACCTTAATATTGGAAGGAATATTTTAAGCGATTTATTGATTAGATGGGTTGATGAGAGAGGTGGTTTTAGTTTTGGAGAAAAAATTGTTGAATTCAAGGAAGTAGATGTTACCTTAAGCTTAGGGTTGGGTTTGGTTGGTGACCAGATTAAATTGAATGAAAACAAACTTAGAAAAAGTCATTGTTGGAAGTACTTTGGTGATGGAAAATATGAATTGGATATGATATACAATTTTATTTTGAAAAAACACAAAAAATTCCCTTCAATAGATGTTTGTAGGTTGTACATTTTGGTAGGAATTAGTGAGGTATTGTTACATAATCACAGTAGAACAATATTCCCAAATTTGTTTGAAATTGTTGATAGAATAAGTGATTTGGAAACTTTCTTTTGGGGTCGTATAGTGTACCATTATCTACTTAGTAGTTTCTGCAAAGCTTGTACAGCGTGAAATAGAGGAAAAGGTGCAACCATTGTCTATGTGGATGGTTGTGTATACGTATTACAGGTTAATTTGTTACATGGATTGTTTGTTGGTTGTGAATTAAGATGACTAATTATGACGTGTATGATGTATTTTAGGTTTGGTTTTGTGATCGTTTCATTCCTTCGAATGTTTGTGTACATAAATACCCAAGAATTTTGCATTGGGTGAATATAAATGTAGGTGACAAGTTCATTAAACATGTAATGGAGACGGGTGTGGTATGTACTTAAGTGTTTTATTACATTTGTTTGAATGAATGGATTATGTAATGGTAATTGTGATTAAATTGCAGATGCTTGATGATTATGGTGAATCAAGGACAAAAAAGAGTGATGCATATGTGAAAGCATAAGTTAATCCAACTATTATTTTGTATGGATAATTGTATTTCGAACAATTATTTTGATTGGTAATAAAGAAAGTGCTTATTTCAATTGTGATTGTCATATTCATTCCATGTGTTGTTTGGTAGTAAATATTCATCCTTTGTGCTTGTTATAACAAATGTCCAATTCTGTCACCCCTATGTGTAGGGAAGACCCACTCAGGGTGTTTATAGGTTGACATGTGACTTTCTTCACCATTGTCATAGGTATGATGTTGTAGTAATCGATTACAGTGGCCTTGTAATCGATTACCAGTGGAAAAATCAGGATTTGTACCAAATGTCTGTCAACGATACCCAACCATGGGTGAAGGGCTCCCCAAAAGTCCTTACTAGAGGTTTTTTAATGTTCTGTGGATTGCTCAACCCTTTTGGTCATGGAGCAAGGTGTTGACAACAAAAAAATTTAAAACCCGGTAAGTCCTATGTGTTGGGAAGACCCACTCAAGGTGTTTATAGGTTGACAGGTGAGTTCATGCACACTTGTCATAGGTCTGATGTTGTCGTAATCGATTAAGTGGCCTTGTATACCTTTTCGTTGGCAGTCCGAATGGACATAGGCAACAACCCAAGTTCGTCCTTGGATTGAAATATGCCGTAAGAAATCCAAAAAACACAAGTTTTCCTTATGAGGAAACTAGCAAAGGGAGAAGGTGCACTACGCTACACAAAGACACAACAAAAAAACCGCACCAAAACACAACGAAAACTCTTTTTAATCGGTTCAAATGAGAGATAATACATCAAAGATTAATTTAATCGAAGTAAAAACAACTTTAAATAGTTAAAAGGAGAGAAAACTTACCTGGAAATGCAGAGCAGCAGAGAGAAAAGGAAAAGACGATCAAAGTGTTGGTTCGCAAATCGTTGGTTCACAGTGTTATTTAACAAGAAATTGGACGTCTGTTGTACACAGAACCGACGTCTACAATAGCAAATACGTCGGACGCCTGACTAATATGACACTCATTCGATTTAAAAATTAATATTTTTGTTGTATATAGACGTCGGCTTGGTGGGATAAGATGTCTCGTGGGAGGAAACGAATGACTTTTCACATACTTGATAGGATTATAGACATCGGTACCTGATGCAACTGACGTCTAGAATTGTATATAGACGTCAAAGTGGCGGGATCCGACGTCTATAGGGTTGAAAAGAGTGAATATTCACCTGCCTAGCAGACATATATGCGTCAGTTACAATGAGCCCGACGTCTATATTTCTGACAGGTTGGTGAGGAGCATTAATTTTCGCCATATAGACGCCGGTGCCCCGTCATTGTGGCGGGATCTGACGTCTATAAGGCTGAAAAGAGTGATTATTCACCTGTCTGGCAGACTTATAGGCGTCAGTTAGCAAAGGCCGACGTCTATATGTCTGATAGGTAGGTGAGCAGCATTTAATTTCCGCCATATAGACGTCGGGGCCCCAAACGAACCGACGTCTATAAGGCTGAAGGAAATGACTTTTCACCTAACGGTCAGAAATATAGACGTCAGGTTGGAAGGACCGACGTCTAAAATTCTATAGACGTCGGAGATCGACCTAACAAATGCCTATATTTCCAACTTATTTACGGAAATGCCACCGATCATCAATATACGTCGCTCTGATCCTTAACCGACGTCTACCGTGTGACGTTAAACAACGTTTTTGCACTAGTGAATCTTTTTTGTTATACTTATCTAATTATTATATGAACAAAACTCATTTAATGTTTATATTGGTAAATTTATCCAATGTTTTTTGTTATATTTATCTAGTGTATGTTGTTAGTCTCATCTAATCAATGTATGTCTTATATATATTTATAGATTTATCTAATGTGAATATAAATGCGAGGTATATCTAAACTAAAAATGTTAAAATTATATTTATAGAAAAAAAAAGTTTATAATAGTGTGTCTTGTTAATTATTTTAATAATTAATTTATTAAGCACTATGAAACTTCACCTATTCTCTTCAAACCATCAATGGACGGACTATGAAACTTTACAAAAAATTAATTAAGAAAACCTTACTGAAATAAGAAAGGACAAAGAGACTTCAAAAGTGTGGTACTGTGAGCCATTCAATTATTCATAGTCATATCCTACAGACACTTCTCATAAACTTCCACTCTCTCCCTCCAAATGTAACCTATATTTTAGCAAGTATATGCAACTTCAAAAGCATATTGTGAGCCATTCAATTATTCATAGGCATATCCTACAGATACTTCTCATAAACTTCCACTCTCTCTCTCTCTCCAAATGTAACCTATATTTTAGCAAGTATATGCAACTTCAAAAGCATACAAGCAAAGAAATGGTGACCATTGTTGCTTCTTTAAGTGTTCTTCAATCATCTTTGTCAGAGTGGCTTTCAGTCATTTCTTTGCTAGTTTTGAGTTTCACATAAACACTCCATAAATTCCCACATCTCAAGAAATTCATCTTGTTTCTATTCTCGTTAGCATTTTTACAACACATTATGTACAAAAAGAATACTTTGACACGTTGAATCTTTTTTACACTCATTTGACACACGGTGGGGCCCAAATTCTGTGAATATGCTTGTCAACACCCAATTTCGTCTGGGTGACTAAATAATATACTCATTTTATCATTCTATCTTATTTTTTGGCTTTTCATCATTTTTATTTTATTTTTATTTTCATTTTCTTTTTATTTTATTATACTTCTCCTTTTTATAATTTTCATTTTTAATTTTTGTTTTTACTTTTATTTTTAGTTTTGTTTTTAACATAATTAATATATAGCTAAACATAATTAATATAGTTCCCAAAACAAAAAAGAGAAAATGAGAAAAAAAAAACAAAGGAAATTAAAAAAGAAAAACGTGGAATCCTGGCTTTGTCGTTTGTGAAAAAAGGACAGTGTTAGCGTTGTAAAAGGACGCTGCAATTTGGTTGGGAGGGGGATAGCAGAGACGTTTTTGGGATTTGGCAGAGCAGAGCAAAACGGTTACTGAGGAAGTGGAGCAAGAGGGCTGAGAGGAGAACGACAAAGCAAAAAAGGGACACAGTGTTACGATTCGATCGGCCATTCACTACTGAGAGTTATCATCCTTTCCCTAGGAGGACATCTTTGGTTCCACCTGCAGAAAAAACAGAGGGCGCTAGCCAGAGGGGAGAGTTCACCGGAAGAAAGCAAGACAAATCAGTCCCTTCAGGTAAGTTTTCTATCCCATGTTAGTTAGTCTATTGATTTTGGGTATGAATCATCTACTTGTTATGATGGTTGTGTGCTAGTATTCACGTACTCAATATACTTGCATTTGTATTGTTGTTCTTTTTGTTGCATTGACTGCTCAATGTTCCTATCACCAACGTATCTCCACCCCCTTTCCACTTGGGCTTAAGCCCAATCTGTTATTAGAAATAAAATGGTTTAGACACCCTTTTTTTTATTTAGGCATCTCTACACCTCTTTTATTTACTTATTAATTTGTTTGTTTTTATTATTTCACTCTTTACTTTTATTTTCATCTTTATTTTTATTTTATCTCTTATTTTATCTCTATTTTTATTTTATTTTTCCTTTTTTTAAATATTTATCTACTTTCTAAATAAAAAAATATTAAAAACAATAAAAAAAAATATTTTAAAGGTTCAAGCACGTGTGTGATCGCTCGCATCGTCCTCGTGCTAAGACCTTTTCTTTTATAACAATAAAAAAAATGTTTTAAAGGTTCAAGCACGTTGTAATCACTCGCATCGTCCTCGTGCTAAGACCTTTTCTTCTTTTAAAACAATAAAAAAATGTTTTAAAGGTTCAAGCACGTATGTGATCGCTCGCATCGTCCTCGTGCTAAGACCCTTTCTTCTTTTATAACAATAAAAAAATGTTTTAAAGGTTCAAGCACATGTGTGATTGCTCGCATCGTCCTCGTGCTAAGACCTTTTTTCCTTTTATAAGAAAATATCAAAAAATGTTTTAAAGGTTCAAGCACGTGTGTGATCGCTCGCATCGTCCTCGTGCTAAGACCATTTCTTCTTTTATAACAATAAAAAAAATGTTTTAAAGGTTCAAGCACATGTGTGATCGCACGCATTGTCCTCGTGCTAAGACTCTTTCTTCTTTTATAACAATAAAAAAATGTTTTAAAGTTTCAAGCACGTGTGTGATCGTTCGCATCGTCCTCGTGCTAAGACCTTTTCTTCTTTTATAAGAAAATATAAAAAAAATAATTTAAAGGTTCTAGCACGTGTGTGATCGCTCACATCTCCTCGTGCTAGAAAACCTTTTCTTCTTTCTCATAAAAATACCAAAATACAAAACATCCTTTTTTTAAACATATCTTAGCTAGAACTACGTAACCCTGATTTCTCATTTTGAGAATATGAGCAAGGTCAATCCTTGTCAGGCACAAAAAAATAAAAAATATTTTTTGTTTCTTTAGAATTTCATTTTTAGGGATAATTAAACATTTTGAAAATCACATCACCTTCGTGTATTTAATTAAAGGTACTTCCTTAGGGCAGACATTGTAGGGTGCTAATACCTTCCCTACACGTAACTGACTCCCGAACCTAGAATCTGGTTTTCGTGGACCTTGCCTTATCTTTTTATGGTTTTTCCGTAGTTTCCCAGAATAAACTATGGTGGCGACTCCAAAACTTTTTCAAAACTCGTTTTTTATTTTTGCATCGTCGTTCCGTCACGATTCCGGTTGCGACAATGCTGAAGGGTGATTTGGTCATTTATGCGCTAAATGAAATGTTGTGTTTTAGTAAAGTCTTTCTCTCTCTGATTTCACTTTGTTGTCTCTGATTCCATTGGACTCATTTTGTCATTCACTTTTGCAGCATTTCATTTTTGAAGAGCAAGTGTTCGTGCTCTGCCAACTAATTCCATAACAGTAACACAGATTCATATCTCATCTAACACTTATCTTAGTTAAATAAATAAGTCAAGTACTCGTTATTGTGGAATGGCACCATAGATGATGAGCATAAATGAGGTATACCCCATCGACAAACAGGAACATCAAGTCACATGGATATTTGAAATCATTAATGATGACAAAAACAGGAAAAGGAAAGAAACCCAATAAATACATGAAGATGGAAAATGGTGAGGAAGACTGTTAGGGAATGAAGAGTGTATGAGAGGAGGAGGAAGACTGCTTAATTGGTAAGATCGTTCGGACCGTTTGGCCTTAGATTGGCAAGAGTGTTCGGTCGTAGACTGGTAAGAGTATTCGGCCTTTCCAGGGTAAGACCGTTCGATATTAACATATATACCGTTTGGCCCTTCACTCCCTCCTCCCTTGCAGCCATCGTTCGGTATTAATCTATATACTGAATAGTAACCTAAACAACAAGCTTAATTCCCTTCTCTTATACTTTTAGCTTCCTAACATTACCCTCCCTTTCAACATCCAACATTATGCTTTTCCTCTGACATCGACGTCAAAGGTCAACACTTTAAGCTGACACCCTTCGGCAATGGAAGACGCTCTGCCCTGGCTCTCCACTTGTCGTGAGAATGTTGCACTCATGTTGGGCTCTCTTGTCAACTCTTTCGATTGGAAACTCCAAAACAACATGGAACCTAAGGATATGGACATGGATGAATCGCTTAGGGCAATTCCTGTTCAACTCGAAAAACAACCCAAACCCACCACGGCCAATCAAGTTCTTAGATGAAAAATTATCAATGGCTTTCTCAAGCTGGAAAGTCTCAAGCTTTGTCCTCATGTGCTTCCTGTCGCACCACACATAAAGCCCCAATAGAGAAGCCATCACCAGCGACTCTTTCCCCCACAACCCCCCATGAATAAACCGGAATGCTAAAATATCACATACAAAAACTATAGAAGCTACGAGAGAAAGAAAATTCAAAACCCCTACCTCAAAGCCTCACACGACAGACGCGAGATAAATCGAAACGCCAACCGGAAAACTCCATAACCCTCAACTTCACAGCCATCAAAAACCTCCACAACCAACGATTGAACCGCCTCAAACACAAAAATGGGAACCAACTGCGATAATGAAAAACGATGGAGAACGTTTTTTCAAACCAAACCTGTAGTGTAAGGAGATGTAGTGTAAGGAGATGGTCGGTCAATGTAAGGATATGGTCGGGCAGTATAAGGAGATGATCAGTCAGTATAAGGTGATGATCGGTCAATATAAGGAGATGGTCGGACAGGTGACGACGAATAAGTGTATAAGAGGAATAATGGGGTGGATCGGGAAGGTTGGCGAACCGGTCGGTCGGTGAGGGCAAAGAACAGGCATAGGATGAGGATTAATGGATTACTGAGCGAATATTGCAGAGTTCTGCTGCAGCGGTTACAATTGAGGAGCGAATCTTGCGGGATTATTGGTCAGCGGTTACAGGTAGTTAATGCCCATTACTTGAGTCTAATAATGCCTATAAATACAGGAATATTAGTCAGGTATTTCATTTTTGGGATCTAATTACATTTACACTGAGTTCATTGTGACTTTGCTAATTTGAGCGTCGGAGTGCTAACGTGCAGGTCACAACCGATAGGTGGTAGGTGTGAGAAGATCTTCTAAAAGATACGGCAAGGACAGTTGGGATTGTGTTCGGTTTTGGGACCTTACATCCAAAACATTTTTGGCGCCCACCATGGGGCCCGAGACTTCATACATAACCCAGACACGATCGCAATGGCGGGAGAACCTCATTTGCAGTTGGTGCAAGAAATGCAAAGGCAGATGCTAGAGATGAGAGCAGAGTTGGTGGCGATGCGGGCTGAACGAGGTAATGGGGTAGGTGGACACTCGACTCAATCTGTTAATGTTGAAACGATTCATTCGGAGAATGAGGAAGAAAACAATAATACAACTCAAATAAATGTAGTAGGGGGAGAAAATAATGCTCTTGGACCTGATGACCAGCATGGGAGAGGAGGAAATGAGAATGGTAGAGGAGGAAACAGGATAGGAAGAGGAGGGAACGGACGAGGAAGAGGAGGAAACGGCCGAGGTAGAGGAGGAAATGGACGGGGTAGAGGGGGAAATGCTTTTTGTGGAAGAAGAAATGGTGGAAATGGAGGGGTGGGATATGAGGGAGAGGGAAATTTTGATGATCAGGATGATGATGAGGAACAATATCTGGAAGCTTCAGGGGCTCGGGATCCACTGGTCGATAACCGTGCGTTTAACGATCAGGCTGAAGGGTTACATCCTTTTACTGCGCGAGTTATGAGAGCGGCAATGTCGGATAACAAGGTGTTACCAGGGGTGGAAAAATACGGCGGTTCCATTGATCCTGTTAAGCATCTCCGATCCTTCGTTGATGTTATGGCAGTGTATTCCTCAGACGAATTAGTCTGGTGTAGGGTTTTTTCCCTATCGTTGAAGGAGGAGGCACTGGATTGGTTCCATTCTTTACGGCCCCAAACGATAGACAGTTTTGCCACGTTGAGGCAGCTGTTTACCCGACAATATGCATCAAGTAGAACACCAGGTGTAACTTATACGACTTTGGTGAGGATGAGACAGGGAAGAGATGAATCTCTTAAAATGTTCATGGACCGGTTTAATAGAACGGCTAGGCAAGTGAGAAATGCAGACCAGAGGCTGATTGTAAGTGCATTAACGACTGCTTTAAGACCAGGACCATTTGTAGATTATCTGTATGTAGAGGAACCTCAAACAATGGATGAGTTGCAGAACAGGTTGGCAAGTTTCATTCGTATTGAGGAAGGTAGAGCTCATCAGCGGGGGGGAGAGGAAATGGAATCGATAATCCGAACGGGGAGGGACAGGAATGTCAGACGGACGTTCGGGAGAACTGATAGGAGAAGCGGTCATCGAGGGGGGATCAACCCAGGGCTCCCCAATACATTCATCATACACCACTAAATGCTCCCCGAGTTAGAGTGCTTGAGGAAGCTTTAAGAGCTGAGTTGTTGACAGCGGTCCAAACACCAACGCCTGTAGGTGCTGATGAAAGCAAGTACTGTTGATATCATCAAAACAGGGGACATACTACAGAGGATTGCACTACCTTGAAAGATAAGCTGGAGATTTTAGTTCAAGCAGGCCATTTGCAGAAGTTTGTTCAACGTAATAAGGGCGCGTCTTCGAGTGGCATCGGACGGTCATTCCCTCGGCAGGATCCTCTTGGGAGAAACAAGCAGAGGCAAAGCCGTAGTAGAAGTAGAAGCCGGGACCGCTCGGTTAGAGGGGTTATTAATACGATATCGAGAGGATTTGTAGGTAGTGGTTCAACTTCGACTGCTCAAAAGAGACACTTAAGGAGTTTGCGTAGTGTCAACTTGGCGAGAGTTCAGAAAAGATCCATGCCTGCCATTACCTTCTCAGATGAGGATTTCCATGCTCCTAACTTGGAGCAAGATGACCTGATGGTTATCACAGCTATGATCGCCCGGTATCAAGGTGGAAAGGTTCTGGTGGATCAGGGGAGTTCTGCTAACATACTATATTGGAAAACTTTTAGGCAAATGGAGATTTCGCAGGACGCTATTATGCCCTTCAGTGAGCAAATTGTGGGGTTTGCTGGGGAAAGGGTGGACACCAGGGGGTATGTGGATTTGAGAACTAGCTTGGGGAAGGATAAAAAAGCTAAGGAGATCAAGGTCAGGTTTTTGTTAGTTGATGCGGACACTTCTTATAATGTTCTTCTAGGACGACCATGCCTGAATGCTTTTGGGGCTATTGTCTCAACTCCTCATTTGACATTAAAGTACTCGTCTGACAACGGGGTGGTTCGCACCGTTCGGGCTGACCAAAAAATGGCCCGTGAATGTTATGCAGCAGGGTTAAGGGTGAAGCCAAGAATTTCTGAACCTTTAGATAAGCAATCGGAGGTGGCAATGACGGAGTTGGATCCTAGAACACACTTGGAGGAATGGGTGGAACCGATGGGGGAAGTTCGTCTGTTTGTTATAGGAGAAAAGGAAGAACAATTTACTACTTTGGGGCGCGGTCTCACCAAAGATCAGGCCGAAGCGATAGGAGGTATATTGCTGAAGAACAAGGATTTGTTTGCATGGACAGCAGCAGATATGCCAGAAATCCATCCTGATGTGATATCTCACAAGTTGTCTTTGTTCAAGGATGCCCGACCGGTGGCGTAGAAAAAACGAAGGTTGGGAGAGGAGAAGAGGAAAGCAGTAGACGAGGAAGTTGGAAAGTTGTTGGAGGAGGGATTCATTCGGGAGGTCAAATAAATTACGTGGTTAGCTAATGTGGTGATGGTGAAAAAATCAAATAGAAAATGGAGAATGTGTACAGACTTCACAGATCTTAACAAAGAGTGCCCAAAGGACACATATCCTCTCCCTAGTATTGATAGTCTAGTAGATGGAGTCTCAGGGTATGAGGTCTTGAGTTTTTTAGATGCTTACTCAGGATATAATCAGATCCCCATGTACCGACCGGACCGGGAAAAAATTGCTTTTATAACGGAACGGTCCAATTATTATTATGATGTCATGCTATTCAGGTTGAAGAATGCAGGGGCGACATACCAGCGGTTGATGGATAAAGTCTTCCAAAACCAGATAGGTAAATGCATGGAGGTTTATGTGGATGACATGGTGGTGAGGAGTCGGTCGGTAGAAGAACATGTCCTAAATCTAAAGGAAGTACTTGGTCAGGTGCGAAAGTTTGGAATGAGGTTGAATCCTTCTAAGTGTACTTTTGGGGTTTCAGCAGGGAAATTTTTGGGATTTATGTTGACCTCACGGGGGATCGAGGCAAATCCGGACAAGTGCCGACTGGTTTTGGAGATGAGGAGCCCGCGAAATTTGAAGGAGGTGTAAAGACTGATAGGACGTTTAACGTCATTGTCTCGATTCATCCTGAAGTTGGCTGAGCGCATCAAGCCAATTTTGAAGATTATGAAGAAGTATGCGCAGGGGAAATGGAATGAGCAGTGCGAGAAAGCGTTTGAGAAGGTAAAGGAAATTCTCACTAAACCACTGGTAATGAGACGACCGGATCGTGGGTATGAGTTGCAATTGTTTTTGGCAGTTGGAGAAGAGACGATTAGTGCAGCCCTGGTATAGGAAACTCCAGAGTTTAGACCGATATATTTCGTGAGTAGAATTATGAAGGATGCGGAGACGAGGTATCAACGGCTGGAGAAGGTGGTTTTAGCTTTGGTAAATGCCGCACGGAGGCTCAGACCATATCTGCAGGGAAATCAAGTTGTAGTTCGCACAAATTATCCTATCTCAAAGATTTTGAGAAAACCCGATCTGGCTGGAAGAATGATAGGGTGGTGGGTGGAACTTTCTGAGTTCGGCTTAAGATATGAGCCAAGAGGGTCAGTAAGAGGACAACATTTGGCAGACTTTGTGGCAGAGTTACCTACGGAGGATCAAACCGATTGTTCATGGAGACTCTTTGTTGATGGGTCATCCGAACGACAAGGTGGAGGCGCAGGGATAGTTTTGGAGGGCCCGAACGGTATAGTGGTTGAGCAATCACTAGTTTTTCGATTCAAAGTTAGTAACAATCAGGCCGAGTATGAGGCTTTGTTAGCGAGAATGGAGCTAGCAAGGGATTTGGGAATTGAATTTCTTGAGTGCAGAACGGATTCACAGTTAGTCGAGGGGCATATGAATGGAAGCTTTCAGGTTAAAGATGAACAACTATTACAATACTTTCACAGGGCCAAACAACTGGCCACCCAATTTAAATCCTTAGAATTGAAACATATTCCAAGGGAGGAAAATGCTAGGGCGGATAGGTTGTCCAAGTTGACTACTGGGAAGGAGAAGGGGCACTTAGCTTCCATGATCCGTCAAATTGTAACTAAACCAACAATCGAATGCTTACAAGTAAGTTGCATGGCCGATCGGGAAGATTGGAGGAGAGAAATAATTCTCTTTATTAAGCAGCAGGAGGAGGGAAAAACTCTTCATCCCGACGAAGCTAAGCAGATTGCAAGATATGTCATTGTGGGTGAAGAATTATACAGAAGGGGATATGTTACCCCACTGTTGAAGTGTTTGGCGAAGGATGAATCGGAATACGTTATGAGGGAGTAGCATGAGGGAATATGTTGTCGGCATAGTGGCGGCCGGTCACTTAGAGCCCGAGCATTAAGAGTAGGATTTTATTGGATCATGATGGAAAAAGATTGCCTAGCCTTTGTACAAAAGTGTTTGGCCTGTCAAAGGCATGGGAACGTAATTCATGCCCCAGCCACGGAATTGCACAACTTGGTGTCGCCGTGGCCCTTTGCTCAATGGGGAATGGATATAGTAGGACCTTTCCCGGTCGGTCGAGCGCAGATGAAGTTCTTGTTGGTAGTAGTGGATTACTTCACCAAATGGGTGGAGGCTGAGCCTTTGGCAAAGATATCTGCAACACAGGTTCAGAAATTTGTATGGAAGTTAATTTGTAGGTTTGGTCTGCCGAAATTCATCATCACGGACAACAGACGCCAGTTTGTGGATAACAAACTTGTTGCTTTCTATAAAGAGTTGGGGATTACTCTTGTGACAAGTTTCGTAGAGCATCCGCAGACGAACGACCAAGTGGAAGCCATGAATAAAGTTATAGTTCAAGAGCTGAAGAAGAAATTGGGAGGAGCAAATGAGGCTTAGGTAGATGAGCTTCAACAGGTACTTTGGGGATGCAGATGTTCACCTCATAGCGCAACGGGGGAATCACCGTTCAACCTTACCTATGGAACAGATGCAATGTTGTCGGTCGAGATAGGAGAGGTTACTTTGAGGAGGCAGTTAACCGATATGGATCAGAATGAAGAGTACCTCCGAAGTAATCTTGATGTGTTACAGGAGAGAAGAGGAGTGGCCGTCATTCGGGTAGAAGCTCAAAAAAGGTTGGTGGCCCGACAGTATAATACCAAGGTAAGGCCAAGGCAATTTGTGGAAGGAGACCTTGTATGGCGAAAGGTAGCAGAAGCGAGAAGGGAGGCTGCGCATGGGAAGCTTGCGGCCAATTGGGAGGGGCCATTCAGAGTAAGGGAGAACTTAAATAATGGGGCGTATCGGTTGGAATCTTTGGATGGGAAAGTCATCCCGAACACTTGGAATGATTCTCATTTAAAATTTTACTTTAGCGAAGCGTTGTATGACTTTTCACCATTATGAATTAAAGATGAATGTTGTTACTTCCATTATATGATTTATGTAATGGTTCGGGAGAATTTTTGGCAGGATCGGGGTAGAAGTCAAGCAAATGACTTCGATAAATCTCAGGATGTCAGAAAATTAACTCCTGATCGGTTGGAGGGAGGAGGAATGAAGTCAGAAAATGGACTTCGATTAATCTCAGGAAGTCAGAAAATTGACTCCTGATCGGGTGGAACGAAGCGAAGTCAGAAAATTGACTTCGATGAATCCCAGGATGTCAGAAAATTGACTCCTGTTCGGTTGGAGGAAGGACGAATGAAGTCCGAAAATTGACTTCGATGAATCTCAGGATGTCAGAAAATTGACTCCTGATCGATTGGATGAAGGACGAATGAAGTCAGAAAATTGACTTCGATGAATCTCAGGATGTCAGAAAATTGACTCCTGATCGGTTGGAGGGAGGAGGAATGATGTCAGAAAATTGACTCCTGATCGGTTGGAGGAAGGAAGAATGATGTCAGAAAATTGACTCCTGATCGGTTGGAGGAAGGACGAATGAAGTCAGAAAATTGACTTCGATGAATCTCAGGATGTTAGAAAATTGATTCCTGATCGGTTGGAGGGAGGAGGAATGAAGTCAGAAAATTCACTTCGAAGAATCTAATGAAGTCAGAAAATTGACTCCTGATAGGCTGGAACGAAACGAAGTCAGAAAACTGACTTCGATGAATCCCAGGATGTCAGAAAATTGACTCCTGATCGGTTGGAGGGAGGATGAATGAAGTCAGAAAATTGACTTTGATGAATCTCAGGATGTCAGAAAATTGACTCCTGATAGGTTGGAGGGAGGAGGAATGAAGTCAGAAAATTGACTTCGAAGAATCTCAGGAAGTCAGAAAATTGACTCCTGATTGGGTGGAACGAAGCAAAGTTAGAAAATTGACTTCAATGAATCCCAGGATGTTAGAAAATTGACTCCTGATCGGTTGGGCAACAAATAGCTACCGGATAGTAGTAGAATTTTGTTGATCGGGGAAAACAGTGAGTTACGACATTCTAAACCGACTAGCGCATTTAAGAAAGCATGAAGCAAACCAAACAAAACTAGCGCGTTTAAGAAAGCATGAAGTAAAGCGAAATAAAGTGTTTTTACATTACCGGACGGCAATTACCTATAATTAGCAATATGAAATTGTGAAATATAAATGTTTGTACAATACGTAAGTCTGGTAAAAATTTAAGCCTAAGCGTCAGGAGATGAGTTTGTAGCAGGTTCGGTAGGGCTCCCTCAGGGACGGTCGGGTTGGCTGCAGGTATCTCCTCGGTGGGGGACGACACTTGAACTGATAGATCTACAAGCTGACCGTCCACATATACCTTCATGATATCAAAGTCGGGGTGCTCCAAAGGAGTGTTGAAGAAACAATGGCATTGAGCAATCCCCTGATTAAATCCAAGCTGGCGTTCCTGGCAAATTTCGTCTTCCAGGGAGGCGTTTTCGGCTACTAATTTTTCTCGTTCGGTAATGAGGGCATCTCTTTCTTTTATAAACTCGTCACGATGGGCAGTGGCTTTCTGCAAATCTAGCTTCAAAGTATCGACTGATCGCCTGAGGGACGATACTTCACCCTGAACATTTTTCAGGGCGTTAGTGGCCTTTACCCGTTCGTCTTCTGCAGCCTTAGTCAGTTCCTCGATGCGAAGAGACAAGACAGTGTTCTCCTTCTTCACTGCCTCTAGATCCTTATGGGCAGTTTCTAATTCAGTTACCAATAACGGTTTATTTGTCCCAGCGGTATAATTCAAACAAACATTGGCCCGAGCGATAAGCTCATAGGCCATGTTCAAAGACTCACTGGGAGTCATCCCTTTGAAAGGTTTCCTCTCTTCAGCAGTGAGGTTGAATTGTAGAAGATCAACGACGTGAACGTTGGGGTCCAATGGACCGGTCAGCAAGGGAGTGTTCATTTTCCTCCTCTTCGGAGGTGAGGGAGTCTTGGCTTGGGCAGACTTCCTTTTCGGTTTATTTTTCGCAGCTTCAAGATCGGTGGGTTTGGTGTCGGCTGGAGGAGTCTGCATATTCAAAATCTTCAGGGCCGGATTCACCGAGATGGAGGGGACAGATCCCGCGGTACCGACCGGTTTGACGGAGGAGGAGGTACCCTCACCGGTCTGTCCTGGCTTCTTTTTTCGAGCCATCATCCGTGCAAATGATGAATGCTGCTCCATCCCTCCAAAGAAATCTGCAGTGAACAACCAAATTTAGACAAGTTAATATTCACTGATCAACGAAAGGAAAAGAGAAAAAACTTACCAAACACTCTAGCACGTAGAGTGTCGGTCCCGAGCAGATCTATGAGCTTGCGGGATAGGGCCTTCCGGGGTAGCAGATCGATTTGGCTTATTACGTCTAGCTCGCCCTCGGTCATTTCCGTTTTGGCCCATGAGTCCACCCGATTCGGGTTTTTTGTCCAGTAGAATGGGAATTTCGGACGGCCGTCATCAAAAAAATACTTTGGCCGACCGGGCTCCTGTATGGCTATTTTACAAAAATTTGATTTGAAGTCTTTGTAGGAAGAGTTAAAAGAGGTGAACAATTGTTTATCCTTCACGGGAAGTAATGATACCCAAGATCTGTTAGCTTATGGTAAGGCACGAAAGAAGTAGAGAAAGGAAGCAGGGGTCGGGGTTAGAAGTAAGCCGGTGCAAAGTACACTGAAAGCTTGCATGAATGCGCACCTGTTCGGGTGTAGTTGGGCTGGGCATATGTTTAACTCTCTTAGCACACCCATTTGGAATTCAGAGAAGGGGAGCCTATCGCCTAAATCATGGAACAATGTGATGTACACATAGAAAAAATCTAATTCATATCCCTCCCGACCATGACAAGCTCGTTCATTCGAGCGACACACAACAAAAGAATAGTCATCGACATCACTAAAGTAGCTAATATATCTACCCGTTCTAACAAATGCCTTATGGAGGCGGTGGAAATGAAGTAAGGAAGATAATTTCGCACCTCGTGAGGGGCCCAGCCATACCCCTGCACTGGGGGGAGGAATGATAGAAGACCAGGCACGAGAATTGTCTACATTGAATTCTACCTCTACATTCTCACCGGGAGAGCAGGATGAGCTAGCAGAGGAAGAACCGGATGATCATGATGAAGCGGCCACATCGTCGGCATACCCCCGACCTTCGTCTTTGGACCCAAAGGATGATCGAGAAGAGAGAGACATTACCTCGAAATAGAAGATCGGTTTGGAGTAGAATAAGATCAGTAAGAAGACTCTGAGAGTGACAAACATCGCAAATGAAGAGGGGCCATCCACCTATTTATAGCCGCAGAAAACAGTTTCATAGATTCATCGTAGCCGTCCATTGCGATGCGATCCAAGGGCAGAAAACAAATGTCTTTTCGAATCCAACATCGAATGACAGGCGAACCCATCTACACCCTTCATATCAGGCTGATCATAAGGTCAGGAAGTCATGACTCCTCGATTACCACCCTCATTGGGGAGCGTTTAAACCCCTTCGCTTATGTCAATGCTTGGGGCTTGGGGGGCTTATGTAGTGTAAGGAGATGGTCGGTCAATGTAAGGAGATGGTCAGGCAGTATAAGGAGATGATCGGTCAGTATAAGGATATGATCGGTCAATATAAGGAGATGGTCGGACAGGTGACGACGAATAAGTGTATAAGAGGAATAATGGCGTGGATCGGGAAGGTTGGCGAACCGGTCGATCGGTGAGGGTAAAGAACGGGCATAGGATGAGGATTAATGGATTAGTGAGCGAATATTACGGAGTTCTGCTGCAGCGGTTACAATTGAGGAGCGAATCTTGCGGGATTATGGGTCAGCGGTTACAGGTACTTAATGCCCATTACTTGAGTCTAATGCTTATAAATATAGGAATATTAGTCAGGTATTTCATTTTTGGGATCTAATTACATTTACACTGAGTTCATTGTAACTTTGCTAATTTGAGCGTTGGAGTACTAACGTGCAGGTCACAACCGATCGGTGGTAGGTGTGAGAAGATCTTCTGAAAGATACGGCAAGGACAGTTGGGATTGTGTTCGGTTTTGGGACCTTACATCCGAAACATGGGATTTTGGAGTGACAACGGAAACAAGACCGAAACCCCTATTGACATTTTTCCACTTTTACTCTCAATCAGTATGCAATTTTTTTTTAAAAGCTGACCTGGACCATGTTAAATGAGTGTAAGTGACACGTATGCGTGTCAAGCTATTACTAGTCCATTATGTAACCTCAACGTAATATATGTAAAAAATAGAATCTTCTTACTCGTTTTCTTTTTTGTTTAAGGAGAACACTTAATAAGGAACAAAATCATAAATAGTGTGATCTTGCAAACATAAAACTAGTAATTCTTATAAAGTTGTAGAATTTATGTTTAACTCAATTTTCACAAGTATATTTATATTATAATTTAACTATATTTCTAATCAACCTAAACTTTTTAACACTATACTTAGTTTTATCTCAAAGTTTTAATTAGTGTTATGTGTCTATGCAAATTTGACTGAAAAAAGTGAAGTTATCTAAATGTCATAAATTACCTTCATATAAGTCTTAAAATTTGATCACCTCGTAACGTATAATGATTAACTTTTGAATTCTTCACCTTCATTATGCAGACTCATTTATTTTTTAACTTTTCATCTTCTTAACATCAAAGAATATTTGAGTTGAATAATCTCTAACAAGTGACCGTCCAATATGAAGAACACAAATAGACACACTTGCATAATACAGAATCAGTTTCTATTTAAATTCCACAGAAAATCTTCATATCTCACATTAATATCCACCAGATGAAAAATCCTTATTCTTTCTCCTTATGTAACCACTGCATAATTATTTCCACCCTCTTCATCTCCCCACATATCAGCCGTTACTAACACTCTCCCCACTATATAAATCCCACACAAGTTTTCTCCAAAAACCATCCACACTAAGCAAAAAAACTCACCTTGTTTTCTGCTAAAGCTAATGGCTTTCTCTAGCATACCCTTTGTTCTGACTGTTCTTGTGATTACTGCAATGGTCTTAAATGCATCTGTTGCTGATTCTAGAGCACTCTCCGACCCATCTACCCCTCTAAGCCTTGCTCTTAGGTTGAAGGTGGAGGGTGAACCCTCGAACTGTTGGGAATCACTGTGGCGTATGCAAGCATGTAGTGGAGAAATCATAACGTTTTTTCTCAATGGTGAGACCTACCTAGGGCGAAGTTGCTGTGAAGCTATTAGGGTTATTGGACATGATTGCTGGCCTAACATTGTTGGTTCTCTGGGGTTTACCTCTGAAGAAACTGATGTGTTGGAGGGATATTGTGATGAGGCTGTTCATTCACCACCACCACCACCACCATTATCAGTAGATCCTTGAAGGGGTTTGAAACTATGTGTCAAATTTAACTGAATAACAATGTCATTAGACATTCATGAATCAATAATCAAATTCTATGTTTGTTCCTTTTCTAATATATTATCTGCACTCCCAGCATATAATATTGTGTTTCTTTGCAGAAACTTTTCTCTTCTTAATATATTATCGTTTGATTTATTTCATATTTAATCGGTAGAATCTGAAATCCTGCAAAAAGTGAATGATAAATGTAGTTTAAAATATTATACTAATTTGTTATATCAAAATCCTGTGTTTAGAAATACTTTTCTAAATAAGTGTAAATAGTTTTTTAAATAAATATATCAAGAAGTATGTAAAAATCTATTGTTTAAAAGAAGGAAAGAATAACTAGTACACTTGGAATTTAGTGTTAAAAAGTAGAACTTTTTATCATTTTATAAACCTATCTGAATTCTACAAACTAATTCAGATAATTAAGGCAGGTTTTGTGTTAGAATTTGATAACGTGTTAACAACTTTTTTTTAATATTTTTTTATAATAAATTAGGTGATACTATTTTATTAGTTTGTATATTTAAAAAATTATAAAAAAAATTGTTAAAAAAATATTTTTCTTCGTCAAATTCAGCTTGTGGCATGGAATTATTCCTTTCATGACCATCTGGTGGCTTTTTCATATTTTTGAAATAATTATTTTGTAAATTACTAATTTTTTAAATTAAATTTGCCTAGCTTAGGCTATAGAATAACATTCCTATTTTGAAACTTAATTACTCAAATTAAATCAATTTATGTTTTCATGAACTTAATTTGATTAGAAATTAAAAGAATATAAACTGAATTAAATATTTAGTTGTTTATGCTAGAACTAAAAGAAATTTGTCTATTAAAATGAATTAAAATTTACTTCCATTTACAATTTTATTCAGATATAATATAAGTAAATTTTATTAACTATTTAAGGTAACATTTCTATTTTTTAATTATCACTTAATTTTCAGAATTTTATTGTTTCTAAATTTTTATATGCTTCATAATTAATTAGTTTTATAAGGAAGCTGAAGTAATTTTATTTGTGTAAATATATATTAACTCTGGATCACAATTTAGTTTGAATGAAGAATAGGAAGTGATTTTTGCATGAGAGCAGCATAGAGAAGAAGATTCCAGGTATCAGGAACACCAGGAAGACACCAATGGCTGCAATCCAAGCCTCTATGCCCTCCATTACCATAAATAGAAGGGTGGCCATCTTTCCTCAGCTGTGAAAGTGTAGTAAGGTCCAACAATTCCACTGTCTTTTTCATGGATCTTATCACTTTCTGTAAGCTCATCTCTGCTGGAACTGCTCCTCCTGGATACTTGGATCCCAAAACTGGCCTACTTTCCCTCAAACATGTCTGTCCTGCATGTTCACCCCACTTTTCTGCATTCTCATGATCTGGAGAGACCCCTTGGAAGAAAACCCTTGTTTCTGCAGGGTTAACATTCTCGTCAACCCATTTGGCCCATGTTTTCATTGCTTTCTCATATGCGACCAATCGATCCATGTCTCTAACTGTTTGATTTCCATCTTGAATGAAATCCCATCTGCAAAATTATGAGAAGAAAGAGATAAAGATGATGAAGATAGTGAAACAAGCTTGTGTGGTTTTACATACGGTTGTTTTCTTCCTGTGTGAAGCCACCAATGCCAAGAGTCAAATATCAGTACATCTACTCCTTTCCACGTTTCACCAGCTCCAATTGAATATAGTTTTAGAACTCGACCATTTTTTTCTCTAACAATGTCTACCAGAAATGCATTGCGTGAGAACATCAACTTCACACCATAGGTCTGCAAATTCTCTCATACAGTATTTAAGTTATGATGACAGTTATTGTCCCAAGAATTCAACTTGAAGTTAGATTGCCACATAAACAAGTTTCAAGTTTCAAATTATGAGGATAACTCAAACCCAATTTGTTTTTACTATTTTTTTCTTCTGTTATGTGTCTGAATAATTAACAACATATGTCATCATTGTTCAATGATGGAGAAACCACACCAAAGAATTAAATCAATCCTTTTTAATTTTTTGTCAATACCATTGGAGACTCATACATAGTTAACTAAGAGACGGTTGTTAGAATGTATCATTAATGTATGTTACATAGATTGCATTGCAATAACCATTTTTTGACAACAATGTTATATTTAATTTCAGTATTATCCATGCATTAATGCATGCAAATAAAATTTATTTGGAGTTAAAATTGGAAGCACAACTACCTTGTGTTGTGACACAGCTAAATCTGCTGGTATGAATGTGAAATTGTGCAGATATGATAGGCTTGTGTTGTGAAAAGTTGGTAGAAAGAAGAATAAGAAAGATAGAAGTTGAATTTAGATTTTTTTACCTTGTTTATCTCAAAATACACTTATATATACTGATTTGAAATTTAAAAATTAATTAAAAAGAATTACAATATATCAACCTCTTTTAATGCACAGAAAACCCATCAGAGATAAAAGTTATATAAAAAGAGATGTAACCTTGAAGGTGAAAAAGGAGACACCACCATTCCTGACTAGTGAGTATGGAGCAGATGGCAGAGCTACGTGAAGCATGCAAGTGAGTGACTGCCATTGGTTCAAACTCAAAGAGTCACCCACAAACATCAGACTCTTCCCTCTCAGTCTTGTTAAGAAATCTTCACCATTGAATCTGCACAACAAGTTTCATTCAGAGTGATGATAAGTGGGTCCAACACATCTTACATATCTTTCAAATGATTTTTGTTTGGACCTAAAATGTAGCATATGATCCTAATTGAGGACAATTTTTGTTGAAAGCAACCTCACAGCAGCATTCTCTTAATGGAGGAAGTCTCTGCTGATTCAAAGCACTGAATTTATGAAGTAGTTCTAACATACAACCCTAACAACCTTATTACCTAATTTTTTTCTTTTATCTATAAGAAAAGATATATAAAACTAAAAACAATTGGAGTGTTCTAAAAACAGTCAAAAGTAAGGTTTCAAACATAAAAAGAAAAACATAATGAAAGTTTTACAATAAGTTCACAGTTTCATTGCATTCTTGTCATTATGACAAATTGTACATGTTGCTACAGTTGCAGTTGTAGTGACATTAATCTTAAAAATTTGTCAAAACCATAAACATAATATACTATTATTCCTTAATGGATCAAATATGAATAATGGTTTAGAAGAAAAATCTGAACAGTTTAATGAATTAACTGGAGATGGCTGGTTCTGACATAACGCTGACCATTGGTTTAGTATATTGTTTTTTTCTTCCCTTCTCATTTTTTAATAAGAAACATTTTAAGTCAATAAAAGTATTTATGAAATGGTAGCAATGAAATGGAAATTTGTCCAAATTGAAGTTATATTTTTAAGGCTAAAATCTTTTTCTTTCCTCAAATTCTTATAAAAAATTCAATTAAATCCCTATTTTTTATTTGATTTAATAATTTAGTTTTTTAGTTTTTAAAATGATTTAATTAGATATTTTCATTATATTAATTTTAGATTTTTTTTATAATTTATATATCAAATCACTCTACCTAAAAAATAAAATAAAATATTTAAAATGAAGTAATTTGATGCATAGATTATTATGGAAATCTAACGTCTTTCTAACATAACGTAATGGAATCATTTTAAAAAACTAAAAGACAAAATTAAATCAAATAAAGATTAAGAATCTAATTAAAAATTTTATAAAAATTAAAGTACAAAAATGGATTTTAACCTATTTAACATAAAGTATGGAAAGAGTGTGAAGAAATAAAAGTAGATACACTATCAAACTCTTGTTCAAGATTTCTAAAATCACAAACAAAACTGAGTGATGCAGCTTACTTGTAAATGTGATTTGCTACCACATATCACTAGCTCTACATTTGTCATAAGAAACAAGTAAAAGGTCCTTTCATGGTTCAAATATTTTCCCTTTTAAGTTCTCACATAGTGTTTTTTTGAGTTCTATTATTAATTTCAATGTTCTTGATTTTTATTTTTACATCATAAAGTCAGTATTTGACAAAGGTCTTTTACCAATATAAGGTTCACTTATATGAATTAGTTGTTAATATGTACTCTTCATATATTTCCAAAAACAAAGGGAATTTCATTACTTGAAGAAAGAGTACTAGTTATAAAGATACTACCTTGTAATTCAATGTCAAGAATTTTTCTTTCTATATATGGAAGGACATGCCAGAAAATGAAAATTTCTATAATTTTTCTCTTGTCACTGTAATTGTTTTCTGCTTCTAACATGGCAAAAAGTTTAGTAACAAGAAAGCTTTGTTATAGTTCAAAATTACCAACAAAATATGAAGAAAGCAAGTAGAAGTGACCCTAATAGAGATCATTCATTCAGAAATCATTAAGAAAAAATCACACAGTCAAGTTAAAAGAAGAGAAATCTGGGGGAATTCTGTGCAAAACATTTTCCAGACATTCTAAGTGCACTTTAGAGGGTGGAATATAAAAAAAATTGACACCTATTAGTTTTTAATTATGCAATATCACTATTACTTGTGGAATATAAAGATATTTAATAAAAAAATTAACTTGATATTTTAATTAATACTTGTTATTTTATCTAGGCTTGAACCTCCACAGAGAAAAAAAAATTACTGGCTACTGAGGACTTTTGTCTTTCTCTATTGTCTTCTTCCATTTAAAACTAAAACAGAAAATTCAAATGTAACTTTTGTATTTATACACACTTTTAATACAATATTGTGATACAAAGAGATGAAAGGTAAAATTATTATTAAAAACTGTGAAATAATTGGAAATAACCCCTATTTTCTCTCTCAGTGTAATTTATTTATTTTTTTTTATTAAATAATTTTATCTTTCTCTTTCTCTAATAGAGAGTTCCTTACTTTCTAACTTTCTTATGTAGAATACATATTAATTCTGTAATTACTAAAAGTAATGTTATTTATTATAATTCTTATGATTAATATTAAGTAGTACTGTCTCTACTCCTCTTTCATTCCTCCTTTACTCAAAAATATTAATACATCTATTTTTAATATATTTTTTATTTCTTAATAAATATTAACAATTAATTATCATAACACTTGTGTACATATATATATATATATATAATATACTTAATTGAGTTGCCATACTTGTTAATATAATTGGTTTAAAAAAAATGACGAAAAACGGAAATAGAGAATATAAAAGAAGTTCCAAATTTTAACATATAATATTTTTAAAAGGGAAATATTAATGTCAATTTGACATAAATGTATTTCATAAATATTAATTGAATACAAAAGAAATATATGACAAAACTATTAATTAAACGTTTTAAAATATACCAACTAAAATTTTCATAAAGTTATAACATTTATTATACCCAATGCGTTTAATAAATAATTTGAGAAATTTTAATTTAAGTAACATTTAATGTTGTTGTTACAGCATTTATTAATATACTGGGTTTAGCAATTTCTCTTATCTTTTGGTTTCAATATATATATATATATATATATATATATATATATATATATATATATATATTCTCTTAATTGAATATGTGAGAAAGAATTTCTCTTAAACGGTGGGTTGTTTTTATCAGCAAAAGAACATATAAACTTGAAAGTGGCTCGACCCTTTTAAGAAAAAACCAGAACTCCTCTCTATGATGGTGGATGCAGTGTAAAAGTCAACATATCATTTAACTGAAAAGAGATAATTCTGGAAGCAGAAAAAACATGAAAGAAAACCATGAATCTGAAGCAAAAAACATGCATTGGTGAATCTATGTCCACCAGAATGAGTAGTGAGAAAAACAATAAAATGGCATGCACTGATAAAAAGAAAAGAGACAGAAAGAGAGAAGAAGGCAGACATGTACCTCGTTATGTTACACCCCGTTGGTTGCCACCTATAGTTGAGATAGAACTTATCTGGTCTGCCATTCTTTTCACAATCAAATGCCGGCTCTATAAAGGGACACATTGAGCTATGATAAAGAGGGTATGAATCATCATAAACCCAGCTTCCTTCGAACAAGTTGCAACCATTTTCTGCAGATCTTACACCATGAATGAGAAGGGTAAGAAACAATACAACAGATATGGAGGAAGACCACCCCATGGAGCTGAAACAATTGTGGAAGAAGAAGTGTGGTTAAAGGTGTGCTCAGAAGGAGTATTTATAATGAATATCGATAGAGGGTAGTGTGTTTGGAATTTAAGTTTTGTAAATATGACGCAAGATGATTGAAGAAAGCAGTTTCAAAACTTTGTTTGTGCTGTTTTCTGTCAAAGAATCAACTATGCCGCTTGGGCATATGAGAGAAGAAAAAATAGCATTAATGCATTTTAATTAAGACTTACCATCAATAACTTTTTTTCCAAGATAATATTTTCTTTTAAAGAAAAAATCCCTAAATAGATTTACTGAGTATTATTTTTCCAAATCAACCTATTTACTGTATTTTTTAGTTTTTTATTTAATTTTTTTGTTTTTCTAAATGAGAGAGCAAAATAAATTAAATAATAATTATGCAAAAATAATTTAAATAATTAATTAAAAAACTTGATTTAAATTTTAATTACTTTGTGAAAAGGGATGACATAAAGAATAATTTATGATTTTTTTAATTTAATCTGAAATTAAATTTGTTATTATTAATTTCCTGAAAAATAAAAGTATAATAAAAAAATTATTTATGATCAATGATAATAATGTTGTAAAATTTTAAATTTATCTTTTATTTTTCAGTCATCTTTCTTACAAACCATTATAATAATAATAATAAATTTTAGTTCAAATTATTTTAAATAATTAATGTCATCAAATTTTCTTTAAATAATATATTTTTAAAAACGTTCTCAAATGGATCTAATAGAATATTATTTCTTTAAGGGGAGCCAAATTTAACTAATTTTCTATGTTTGGTCAGAATATTTTTTTGAAATTCGGTTCTTTATAAATCGAATTTTTAGAGGATTTTTTTCTTGTTTTTTTTTAAAAATAGAAAGATAAAATTAAAAAAATAAACGTTACAAATTAATATTCAAATGACAGAAAATAAATTAAAATTTTTTAGATTAAATTTTAATTATTTTGAGAGAAGAAAAACTAAAAAATAATTTAAGAGTGAATAACTTTTAGTTTTGTAATATTAATTTTGTGATAAAATTTGTTATAGAAAAAGATAAATGAGAAATACAAGATAAATTCAAAATTTAAAAACATTATTATAATTGTATTAATATTTATCATAAATATTTTATATTATAATATTTTATTTCAACGTATCTATTTCCTTTTTTATAAATGGAGATTGCAAAATTATATATGACACATAAATCCATTTAAATGGGTATTGTTCCAATTTGTTTACATTTAGAGAGAATTTTCGTATTGATTGAGTTTGGGATTAGATAATATTTTATTTTTTTGATTAGGAATGAGGATAAGATAACTTGATATATACACATCTCATCTTTCTTTTTATACCTTTGCTAATATATATATATATATATATATATATATTATTTTTTCCTCTTTTCTTTCAATTGTTTACTTGATTTCATATTTACAAAATTCATATATATCTTTAACATATTTTTCTTCTTATCATAAATTCAATTTTATTTATTTTATAATTATATTCAAGTATTATAAACAAAATATATTTTAAGTCTCACATTCCATTATTTTACTCATTTTTAATATTTTTATTTATTACTTATTTTTTTTCACATAAAAAAATTTAATTTTTAATTTCAAGTGTTCAACAGTGTAAGTCATTCATTTACAATGTAATAGAAATTTATTTTGTTTTTATTTTCTTTTATTCCTTTTGTTTTATCTGAGAACTTTTGTTTTACTAAAATAAATTTGATTATCTCTCAACGGTTACAGCTTTCTCAAATTTTTTTTAAGATATTTGTCATTTTATCGTATTCTTGATTATAGGTTTTTTTTTATATTTTATTTGATGATATATCAAATTGTTTTATCTTTTTTACTTTTTTTAATACTTTTATCTACTGTTCTTTTTTACTATATAAAATATTGTTTTCAATAATTTTTTAATTTTTTAAATAAGTATAATTTTACCACTACAATTACATGGAAATTTTTAATTTATTATAATATAATAATTGAATGTTATTGTTATAAATCTTCTTTATTTCATATAACATAGATCGAGTTCAAAAAAATAAAATATGTATGTCTAAACTTGAATTATTATTAATTTAATATTTTTTTTGTAAATTCATTCAATATAACATTTATCGATATATAAGAAAAGAGATTAGTAAAGAGAGATTTGAAATATTTTTAAACTTAAATGTTTGTTTTTTTATAATTTTTTAAAAATACTTTTTAACTTTATCAATTTTTTTCCCTTAATGTTTGCAAAATTTTATAGATGTTTTGGTTGTGAAATTTTATTTACGTTAATTATGAAATTATTTTATATAATTATTTCACTTCTATTCAATTTTTATTTGGTATTATGTTAAAATTTATACCATTATAATTTATTTCTAAATATTTAATGAATATGAGAATATCTCTTTTTAATATTAATTGATATGTTTTCTTTGATTTTTTTTACTTTTTTTTATAAAAACAATTAATTGATATTAAAACCATAGAAAAAGAGTATGATAGAAAAACGAATAGGGATGGAAAACATACATGTACCTGCAGATATTCGTTGATAAAATCTACTGCAGATAGTTGGTACTCTCATATATTTATTATGTATGGGTAGCCGGTAGTGAGAATTTTAATACCCACTTATAAATGGGTCATGTGCGGTACTAGTGCAGAAATGACTTTTAACGTCACCCCTTAAACGTCAGTTAGGGTGGGACCCGACGTAAATTATTGACCTGTGGCATTTTCGTAAATAAATCAGACCTAGAGACATTGGTTAGGAGGGGCCCCGACGTCTATAATATTATAGACATCGGGGCCCTTCCTAACTGACGTCTATAAGCCTGACAGGTAGGTGAATAGTTATTCTTTTCCACCATATAGACGTCAAATCCCGCAACCCCCGACGTCTATATACGATTATAGACGTCGGGGGCCCTCCTAACTAACGTTTATAAGTCTGACAAGTAGGTGAATAATCATTCTTTTCCGCCAAATAGACATCAGATCCCACCACCCCGACGTTTATATATGATTATAGACGTCGGCCCCCCTGCAACTGATGTCTATAAGTTCAATTAGACGTCGGTGCCCCTAGTAACTGACGTATATATTCCCTGCGAATATTAATTTTTAAATCATAAAGACATCATATTAGTGAGGCCCCCGACATCTATACTATTATAGACGTCAGTTCCCCACCACCCGACGTCTATAGGTTCTTATACTGGAAAACGTGAACCCGCGGGCAATTATGCTCATTAGTCATCGTCTTCCTCCTCACGTTTTCTCTCTTCAGCATTGCATTTCCAGGTGCATTTTCTCTCTTTTGGACTGTTCAAATTTACTTTTACTCCGATTAAATTAGTCTTTGATGAAATATCTTCCATTTGAACTGATTAAAATTCGTTTTCGTTACGTTTTGGTGCAGTTTGTGGCGTGTTCTTGGGCGACGTTTTTTACCCTTTTTGGCCTACGTTTTTGGCTGTGCAATCCTCCATTTCCCTCCATTGGTTTTTTAATCTGCTAAAAAGGTTAGCTTCTTTGTTGAAAACTTTTATTGTATGCATGTTATTGTCTTTTGTGTATGCATGTTATTGGCTTTTGCATTTGCATGTTTTTAGCTTTTAGGTATGCATGTGTTATTGGCTTTTGAATATGCATGTGATAAAGTTTAGTTGTGTTATTATAATTGACATGTTATATTATAAGTATCAAATCATTGAGTGAAACTTAGTTCCCTTTTGAAATTTAACACAAACGATTAATCTTTTAATCGTTTGTATTAAATTTTGAATTTTCTGACGTCTATATAGACGTCTATTATATACACATACGACGTCTATATATAGACATCTGTTGTATACACATTCGACGTCTATATAGACGTCGGGTATATCCAGTTCGACGTCTGATTAACGTCACCCACAAAGACGTCGGATCTGGATCTAACGTTAAAAGCCCAAAATAACAGACGTCTAAAGTCCTTTCTGTACTAGTGCGGATATCATACTATTCATAGGTGTCCATTACTTGCAAAAAGTTAAAATTAATTAATATTTTATTAACTTTTAAATTTAATTAATATTAAAATTTATTATATTTTATTAAGTTAAATTTTAATTTATATTTAATTTAATTTATATTATATTTTTTATTTTTGTTTTGTAATTTTATTTTAAAAATTTATAAAATATTTTTTTTAATATTTGCAAGTATTCACGGTGTGGGTTTCAAAATATCTACAAATATTTTTTAAATGAATATCTGATGGATAACAGAACGGGTAACAGGTGTATTTTTTTTGTTGCGAATCGGGTTGTGAGTAAGCACTATTTATGTCTAAGTCGACCATAGTAATATCTAAATATGGAGATATACTCATTATCAGATGAGAATGAGACAAAAATCTTATATCAATTGGAGGATAACAATATTTTTACTTGGGAATGAATATGGTATTATGAAACTCGTCCCGCACACACCTTCTTCTTATCCTTATATAAAAATTATTCTTCTAATTTTGATTAGACAACATTTTTATTTGTTTCTTGTTGGAAATTTTTAGTGTTTTGGAAGATATAAGAGATATTAGAGATATATTACATGAAAAAACTTGTTATTTTATTTGATTCATATATATATATATATATATATATATATATATATATATAAAAGTAACCTAATATAAAATTTTTAAAACATCTCAATATTAATTTCTTAAGTCTAAATAATAACTAATTTTTAAAATTGAAAGATATTTCTAAAAATAAAGGAATTCCTAAAACTAATTTAAATAAAAAAATATTAATAAATATTCTCAACATCATGTGTTTATTTAAATTTCAAATTTAATTCTCCTTGGTGTTTGATTTCTTCAATTTTTTTTTTTGTAATTTTTGTTTTTCGTTTTCTTTCATAGGATTACATCTTCATTCAATTTTGCATCTTTCATTGTATTTCTTCTTTTATTAACCATCATCTTTGTTAAATGTGAATTTCATGATAATGTGACATGAACTTTTGATGAATGTTAAAATGTGGATCTTCATCTACTTTCTTCACTTGAACATCAAATTTCTTCCAGACATATTCATCTTTTGATTTTGATCTTTCTTTTATATTTTCTTCATTTGTACTAATTCCTCACTCCTCAAAAAACCAAATCTTTTGTCTTTTGCATGAACTTTGAATACTTAGCATTTTTATCACACAAAATTTGTTTTCAAATGAGACCTTAAAACTTTTCTCTAACATTTGAGTAACACTTAACAAATTTTAAGTAATCTCAAAAATATATAAGACATCAAAAATTAATTTGATACTTAAATGAGTGTTATTTGAAATTATTTTTATACCTTTCACAACAAGTTCTTCATTCCCCATCCTTACTTTGGAAATATATGATTTGTTGAGCTTTTTGAAAATTTTTCGGTCATGATGTGATTTGCAGAATCACTATCCGTCATCCAACCTTTTGTAGATTTTTTTATTGTAACACATAATGTTGTAAGGAATAGTTCCTCTTGTGATTTATCCTCTACAATCTTGTGAATATTGGGATTTGCATTCATTTTCCATATGTCCCAATTGAGTGCATTTGTGGCATTTTATATTTAGCCTCCACTAACACTTGTTGGGTTAGTGATTATTTGTTTGAGTATTCTTTAATCATGTCGCTAGTATGAAGAAAAGTACCTTCAATCGCATGATCTTATCTCATTAATGTAACATAGGAAAAACCCTAGAAAGGGGGAGGGGTTTGAATATTGTTTTAAAACTTTTTTTGCAAATAAGTGTTAAATGTTATTGCAAGGGTTAGACGATCTGCCAGAGTGTTGAATACTTAAAGATTTTCAAAAGCATTTGGAAAGCTTTTAAAAGGAAAGTAAAAAGGCAAACTTATTTTTATTATACTTGTTCGCTCTAAACTGAGCTATGTTCAATTCTCCCTCAATAGCTCTTAAGGGGTTCAACTAATCTTTCAAAAGATTACAAGTGAGTTTGACCACTCCTAGTTTTAAAATTAACCCAATTGGTTAGATGAGTTCCACCACTCTTAGTATAACATTAGTTCAACTGACTAGAACGTTTAACTCCATTGAGTTAAACTTACAAGTGTTTTAATTCACCTGTGAATCTAAAAATAACAAAGGTGTTTTTGAAATACAATTACAAATGTTTACCCTCTTTGAGAGAGTATAAAATCAATACAATAAAGACCTAAAAACTTGTAAAGAAACTTTTCTTTCTCAAAGATGAAGTCTAGACGATGTAAGCTTAAGATTGTAAGTGTAAGATCAATAATAAATCCTTGATTCTTGTACTTTTCTCTTCATCCAGTCCTTTTTATATAGATTTATTTGAAAAAGATCTGTTACTCAGAGCATTGACTTTTGTGTAGGGATGTAACTTTTTAGTACGAGGTCAGATGCTATGTTGCTTCTTGTAGAGACAATTGTGTTGCTTGTACGAAAGAGATGACAGAAGGCATAAGGGAAACATTCAAAGAATATCTTCTTAACCTTCTTCTGATTCGATGCAAAACTTTTGAATAAAGTTTTGTACTTATTTGATCTACACAGAAAAAGAAAGCACAATACAATAGACAAAACAATACTAACTCGTACATGTATTAAAAGTGTTAGATGTGTCTTAAGTGTTTAAGTAGTGTACAAGTAACAATGTTTAGGCATAATATGTATATAAGCATTTATGCATAGTCTGTTTGAGTAACATTCAACGTTTAGGATATCATTTATGATGTAACATTTAGCAAACTTATACTAGACGACTTATTTGATGAAATGCTAACCCTAAACCCTAAACCCTAGATGTTTTTGTTAAACTTCAAAATAAGATTTGCTTAGACGATCTCGTCTTAACAATTAACGCATGTATCACCTTTGTCAAAATATTTATAGACAAATATTTTGTGTTTTCTAAGAAAGCAATAGATGTTTCATATCTTTTTAACACCATTGCCAAAATTTTCTTAATGAGTCTAAAAACTTTTTTCCCAACAATTTATTTGAGTATTCTTTAATTATTTCATACTGTTTTGTGTTTTTCATCTCAAACTCCTTTAACAAGTTTAAAACTTTCATGTCTTAAATATTTTTTTTTCCTTCGTATCCTCATTTCAACTATTCTCAAATATCTTTGGATGACTTTAGAGTCATGTTCCTAATAATGATCATTTGTGAGACGCAAACAAACATGCATTTTGCCTTCTTTGTCTTTCTTCCCTTTACATTTTGATTTGAGTCATGGTGAAATTTTTCGGCAACTGAACATCATCATTTTTCTATCATTTTATAGGCTTTGTAAGAACAATAACTCTTGATATCTGATAGGAAATAATATATTTGATTATAGTTTACCTTATTTAGTTTCTGCATAATTGATTCTGTCTTAAATAATTGATGTTCCTAATCCAGCCTTTCTCATGTGGAAACAACAAGATCAAAGACTTGTAAGTCTTCTTCAGGCCTCCCTTACTGAAGAGACTCTAGCTGAAGTACTGCACTGTGACACCGCACAACAGATCTGGACTACTCTTAAATCCCTCTACGATGGTGACTCCAAGCAAAGAGAAATTGGGATCAGAGATCAACTGTTGCACCTTACAAAAGGCTCATCCACTGTTAGGGAGTTTTCCAAAACATTTCGAGGCTTATGTGATCAACTCAGTCTTATGGGTAGACCAGTGGATGATTTAGATAAATTACACTGGTTTTTACGGGGTTTAGGTCCCACTTTCACTAGCTTTGGTGCATCTCAATTAGCCATGCGACCACTGCCTGTTTTTCGTGATCTTCTTTCTACTGCCGAGAGTTTTGAAATGTATTTACATGCCGTTGAATCTCCTCCCTCTCAAGCTGCTTTTAATACCACTACTCAACGTTCCTCTCAATCATCCAATACACGTTTTCAATCTGGGTCGCGTTCTTTCTCAAATGGCAAAACAGGTCGTGGTTACCAATACTCAGGTCGTGGTGATCGCGGCAGAGGACGTCGTCCTATCCATTGCCAAATCTGTCGAAGAGAAGGTCATTATGCCACATCTTGCCATCAACGTTATGAAGGTGGCCCACCTCAATTTGCCAATCTTGCTGAATCATTTGCGAATTCTTGCACTCTATCAAATTCAAACCAGTTTGATTGGTACCTCGATACTGGAGCTTCAGCACACATGACAGCAAACTCATCTGATTTAGACTCAATTGAGCCTTATTTTGGTAATCACACATTTACTGTTAGAAATGGTAGTGCTCTCCCCATTTCCCATATTGGATCTCATCGTTTGACAAATACTTTAAACCTTTTTGATATTCTTGTTGTGCCTGGACTTCAAAAGAATCTCATTTCAATTAGCAAACTTACACGTGACTTTTCTGTGGATGCTATATTTACTGACACATCTTTTCTGCTTCAGCAAAGGGGTACAAAGGAAATTTTAGCAAACGGGAGGCGTGAGCACAACTTATATGTATTGGAGCATGGTCAAAATGCTTTTGTTTCTGTTTTAAATTCCAATAAGTTACGAGGATCTTTTGAATTGTGGCATTATCGTTTGGGTCATGTTCACTTTGATACTATTTCCCATTTAAGAAAAAGAGGTCTTTTGTCTTTATCTTCTATTTTATCAACTCCTTCCATTTGTGGCTCTTGTGAATTAGCTAAAAGCAAAAGACTACCTTATTCCCTAAATGAGAAATGCGCATCGCATGTGCTGGATTTAATTCATTGTGATTTATGGGGACCTGCTCCCATTTGTTCAAAATTTGGTTTTCGATATTATGTGATTTTTATTGATGACTATTCCAGATTCACTTGGTTATATCGAATGCGCCTGAAATATGATTTTTATGATGTATTTGTCCAGTTCAAGAAATTTGTTGAAAATCAATTTCATACAACTATAAAAACATTTCAAAGTGATGGTGGCACCGAATTCAACAATAACAAAGTCAAGACCTTGCTAAATGAAACTGGAATTCTTCATCTTATGTCTTGCCCTCATACACCAGCCTAAAATGGTGGAGCTGAACGCAAACATCGTCACATCACTGAAACGGGCCTTGCAATGCTTTTTCATTCACATCTCCCTACTCATTATTGGCTACATGCTTTTTGTTGTGCTGTTTATGTCATAAATCGGTTATCGACCACTCTTCTAAATGGTGTTTCTCCATTTGAGACCTTATATAATACTCCTCCTAATTATGCATACTTTCATCCTTTTGGCTGTCGAGTTTATCCTTGTCTCCGTGACTATGCTACTAACAAATTGTCTCCTCGCAGTGCACCTTGTATTTTTCTTGGATACAGCAGCAACCATAAAGGATTTCAATGTTTGGATCCTTCAACCTCCCGGTTATACATAACAAGACATGCCAAGTTTGAAGAACTTTATTTTTCGTGTTCAAAAACAGGAACTATATCTCCAATTTCCAGATTGGGTTTTTCTTCATTTGCTGAACCAGCCTTAACACCTGAAATTCCTGCTCCAGCTCCTGCACCAGCTTCTTCTTTGCCACTATCCAAGGAACACGTGCACTCACCAACCATACCTTGTGGTCTATGTCCTGCTGAAGATACTCGTTCAACTGCTGTTTCCATGCCTGATACTCAACCACAAATACACCGTAGTGTCCATTCTACTCATCCTATGGTCACACGCGCCAAATCAGGTATTTTTAGGCCTCGTCATTTTGCTGACATTACCACCTACCAACCATCTTCTCTTCTTTATGCTCTGCTCACCACTTCTACACCCAAATGGTTCAAATCCGCTGCCACATCCTGGTTGGTTGGATGCTATGCATAAAGAGCTATTGGCCCTACACTCCAACAATACTTGGGATATTGTCCCACGCCCATCCAACACCAACATTGTAGGATCCAAATGGGTGTTTCGCACCAAATATCTTTCAGATGGGTCAATTGACAAATTAAAAGCACGGTTGGTTGCACAAGGCTTCACTCAAACACCTGGTTTTGACTATGATCACACCTTCAGTCCTGTTGTTAAAGCTGCCACTGTTCGTGTCATTCTCACTCTAGCAGTAATGAATAATTGACCTCTTCATCAATTGGATGTCAACAATGCATTCTTGAATGGGCACCTGACACATCATGTCTATATGGAACAACCTCCTGGGTTCGTTGATCCTCGATACCCAAATCATGTTTGTCGACTTCAGAAAGCTCTTTATGGCCTCAAACATGCCCCTCTTGCATGGTTTCAACGATTCAACTCGTTTTTGCTCAATCTTGGGTTCCTCGGAAGCAAGACAGATCCATCTTTATTTGTCTACCACAACACTGCTGCCACTCTATATATACTTGTTTATGTTGATGACATAATTTTGACAGGGAATAATAATTCTTTAATTCAAAAACTTTTAGCAAGGTTCAAAATTGAGTTTGCTATCAAGGATTTAGGTCATCTAAATTACTTTCTTGGTCTCGAGGTCCACTACACTACCAATGGTGTCTTTCTTAGCCAGACCAAATATGCTCAAGACATTTTATCTAGGGCCCAGATGTGGGATGCAAAACCGACAGCCACACCGCTCCAACCTGATATTCAACTGACAACCACAGGAGATCCATTCTCTGATCCCACTCAATATCGCTCTCTCGTTGGTGCACTCCAGTATCTCACTATAACTCGTCCTGACTTATCCTACGCGGTAAATTTGGTTAGTCAGTTTCTTCAAGCTCCAACAAATGATCACTTTCAAGCAGTTAAACGCATCCTTCGATATGTCAAGGGCACCATGTCCTATGACCTATCCTTCACCCGTGGAGCTTCCCTTAATGTTCTTGGATACTCGGATGCAGATTGGGCTCGATGTATTGAGACTAGGCGATCAACCTATGGTTATTCTATCTTCTTAGGCGGAAATCTCGTCTCATGGAGTGCTAAGAAACAACCAACCGTAGCTCGATCAAGTTGTGAATCAAAATATAGAGCCATGGCTAATGCAGCAGCTGAACTAATATGAATTACTCATCTTCTACATGATCTGCATATTTCCTATCAAGCGCCAACTCTTCTTTGTGACAACAAGAGTTCTATATTCCTCTCCCAAAATCCGATGGCTCACAAACGCGCTAAACATATTGATATTGATTATCACTTTGTTCGAGAGCTTGTTCTATCTAACAAACTTATCACTCAATTCATTCCTTCTGATTTCCAGCTAGCAGACATATTCACTAAAAGTCTGCCTCGACCATTGTTTCAGTTCTTCAGAGCCAAGCTTCACGTTGGACCAAATCCCACGCTTTGCTTGAGGGGAGATGATAGGAAATAATATATTTGATTATAGTTTACCTTATTTAGTTTCTGCATAATTGATTCTGTCTTAAATAATTGATATATTCTTTCCTTAATTATAGAATCTAGGTATTCTGTATATTCTATATATTATACGCTGATTACTCTTTCCAAATCAATAAAACAGATTTGTTACCATCCTTACAATATCACTTATTAGTGTTTTTAAAAATATGAGAGATATTATGTATGGAGAAACTTTATTTTATTTACGTACTCTTATATTACATATATATATATATATATATATATATATATATATATATATATATATATATATATATATATATATAATATCAATTATCAAATATTTACCATATCCTAATATTAATTTTTAAAATTAAAAAATATTTCTAGAACTAAAAGATTTTCTAAAACTGTTTTCAATAAAAAATATATTAAATAAATATTTTCATTAATAAAAACCTTAATTACTAAAATGAGTTAGTGTCTAGCCAAAGGTTCTACTAAAATGGTTCTAATTGCTAGAGCATTGCCAATAAAGGTCGAAAATCCTCCTATGTTCTTACCTGAAATGTCTCTCTATAGATAGTTGGTCCGAGTGTTTTTATTGCTACACCATTTATATTGCATTTGATGATTCCCACTATTGATAGTCTTCATTACTATATATAGTTATCTTGGTATGCTTTGTATGTGAATCTCTAATAGATTGTAGTTATTTATGTATTATTAAAATATGTAGATACTTTTTCTACCCTTAAATTTATAATATAATTTGGAATAAAGTTTGTTATTATTATAGTGGTTTGTAAAAAAAGTTATGAAATGAGGAATAGAAGATAAGTATGAGAAAGTAGGATTCAGTTACATGATCATGTCTTATGTTTTTTTAGAACCCTACCTCGTTACCATTACCATTTGAGAGTACCCTCTCTTCTCTCTGTTTTGAATCCTCTTCTTCCAAAAACACAAACCCTAGGAGGAGTCAATTAGCGATAGGCGTGGGGGCGTGATCCAATGGAAGAACCAAAGGCGATTATGGGTTTTGGGTCGAGGGTTTAATTGTGGCAAGGCTTCGAACAAGGTATGGGAAGCTAACTTAGGTTAATTTTGATGTCCTTACATGGAGTAATTTTGTTGTTCTGTTCTTTTGTGCATTGATATTTTTTCATACGTTGTTTTGATACTCCTTCTTCTATTGTTGACGTCAAATGGTGGTGATCAGTCGATCATTTGGTTGAATTTGAACTGCGGTGCGGTTGTTGTTGTAATATTCATTATTTGTGATATGATATATCTGATCATGCAATTATTACGGTTTGAAAGTGTGTGTGTTCAGGGGAATACCAGCCAGGTTGATATGGGTTTCATAGATTAACAATTCAATCTTGTTTTCATTGCTAATGGTTGTTATTGGGACTGTTTCAGATGTTAGAAGTGGGTTCTTTTAATTATATTTGGATCCGTGTAGTGTAGTGGAAATTTGTGAGTTTTGGAACAAAGTAGGATATTGGTTCTGGTTATAATCTAAGGTGTATTCAGTTACATGATCATGTTAAATTAAGTATGAGAAACATGGTGTTTGTGTGAGCATGTTTGTGTGCATATAAGTATGCTAGATATACTCATCCCTTTTGAAATAGAACTAGTCACTCAATTGCAAGTCTGATGTTTGGTCCAAATAAATTGGATATTAGTCTTTTATACTGGTGGTATGTATGCTTAAGCGTTGCGCGTAGATTGCATGTTTTGGGTGCTAGAATGTCCGAGTTCCTGAAAATTGCAATTGTGGGTTATCTTTTGCTGCAATAAGGTCGAATGAAAAAAAAATGTGCTGAGAAACTAATGACAGGATATATGAACCAATCATGTGATTATATTATGTTGGATAGATTAAGTAACTTATGTATGAGCATATCTGAAGTGAAAATTAACCTTTACATGTGTTAACCGATGTAAATTATATAAGGCAGGAACATTCTATACAATACAATCTTTGCTGAATTATACTTGCTTAATGACCTGACGGTAAATAGCTTCCATGTATAATTGGATTTTAGCATGTCTGAAGTGTTGAGTGTAGTTTACCAGAATTAGGATACATTTAAACTGAATGAACAACTTGTAATGCAGGACGGTCATTGTCAATATACTATGTAGAGTTCATAACAGGACCCATTCGAATGCAATATCTCAATAGTGAATGTTAATCTGAAATGCATGGAAATATATATCCTGTTTACTATTTTACTATTTCTACTCTGTTTCCAAGTTGCATGCAATACAAACCTGGCTCTGAGTGCTCTGTTAGCATGTTTTAGTTGTGCATTAAGAGGAGAGTTAGTATGAGTGATAATAGCATGTGACTGGGTAATTAGACTAACAAGATTAGATTAAAGTATCTAATTGGACTTAATGGATTGTCTTCCAAGATGGTTAAATGTTGTGGTATGTTGTAATAAAAAAAAAGTGCAAGTAAAACCTGACCATGTATGTAGGGGATTATGTGGTATCTGAAATGTATGATAGTGTATATTATGTGTCATTTGTTCTCTATTATAAGTTGTTCTGTATGGGCTAATAGTCTTACTCAGTTGCTGGATCCTTATGGGTAATAGTTGGTATTGATTACAAGTAAAATCTATTTTAGATCAACATGTATAGGCTTTGTAATGGTTGTGGTCTGAACTATGAGATTTTTTATGTATAATGTGCAGTAAAACTGTTCGGTATGCTTGGTTGAAAATATGATGGTATTTATGATCAGAATAAACCCTTACGCTGTTTTAACACCTTGAATTTGTATATGTGTTGTGTCATAAGGTGTGGTCATGGTTGTCAAACTCGAGCGTTTACGTAAACTCGTGAGAGTCTAGTAAATTCGACTCACAAACATTGGTTTGGCCTGAGTTTGAGTTAATTCAAGATGAGAGGAATTAGGTGATGCTAGTGTGTGTTTGTATCTGACTTGGGAAGGTGTTTTAAGTTGAGGCACGGCAGGTCGCTGGAGCGCAAGCACATTGGGATGAGTCGGCATAGGTCTCCGTCTCCACTGCATCATCACACTTCCTCCAGAAATGCAAACCCTCGTACTGAGGTGTCCAGTGATATCCAACCCTAGTTCATATAAATTCTTCGAGTTCTATTTTTTCTTTGTAGTTTAAGTTGTTTTTGCTTATGTTTGGTATGTGTGTTGTTTTGCTTGATTGTGGAATCTAGAGTATTTTTCTAATGGTGATGTTGGAATGAAGCATTGAGGATGTGGTTTGGTACATGGTGTTATGGTTGGAATCATATTGAACGTTTGCTGTGACTTTTGCTAGTCAGGGTGTTGTTGCATGAGTGGGGTGTGAGAATGTAGGTATTTCTGGATGTCCATTGAATTTGTGGAATGTAGAGTTTTGGAGGTAATTTGGGAAAATATGAAGCTTCTTCGGATGTATGAGTGGATGAGTGGATCAGAGAGTTTGGCAAAATAAATGTTTGTCATTGGGGGATTTTAAGAATGAGGGTGAAATTTGAGTTAGGGTGAGGTTGGAATTTTACTTAGGTTGGCTTTGAGGATCTATCTTATGATTTTCTGAGGGTGGATTTAAGTTGAATATTTGTAATACGGAAATCTGTGAAACAAAAAAGAACAAACATGCCATTGTTATTGTAATTATGGTTTGTAATCGAGTTATGTGATTAAGGTAGTGGCTCCAACTGTAGAAGTTGTGAGAGCTCTGATTCTGTAGGCTTGTGTGCTGACAACCTATAATAAGTTAGTTTCTAGTTGAAGTGTATTTTTCAATTAAAAATTTGCATAGAGAAAAACGAAGCGTTCACTGGTACTTTGTATTTGAAATTGATATTTTTCTTTAACTAAAAAAAATTGCCTCATCCAGTATTAGTTTTTCTTTTTGAGCACCTGTTTATTTCATGTCGCTTACTGGTGTTGTCTCATAAGTTTTTTAAGATATCGTGGTGTTGAAGATTAAATAAGGGAAAAGGGGGAGACCACCTTGGAAATTATGGAGTTTTTTATGGACTTATATGTTGCCTTTCTCATGGGAAGCTTTTAGTTTTAGTGCTAATTAGCAGTTTCATTTGACGAGTCATTAGTAAGTGTGAGAATGATATTATACATGAGTGATTAGTAATTTGTGGACCGGTATTGACAATCTCTTCCAAAATGTTGATTCATTTATTATTCTTTATTTTTGGCATTTTATTTTCATTTTCCCTTGTTTTCTCCCATTTTTGTAGTCTCTTTATTCAGCTTTGAACTTCTTTCTATTTTAAGGTTTAACTATTTTCTAGAATTAATGCTTATCTGGGTTGCTGTTTAACTTTTGAAGATGATAAACTCAAGCGAAGCTGAAGAAATGTAAGTTTCTGTTTGAACTCTGAATTTTATTTACCATAGTGTTTGATTGTTGGTTTTGGTTTGATTTAAGCCATATATGTTAATGGGAATGCTGCATCATTTTGTCCTTAAACTGGTCAATTTTAACATTCCTTGACTCTCCCCCCATTTTTACTCATCTTGATTGGATGAATAATGGTATGATCTGATGTATGGAATCTTACCAAATTGTTATAATCAAAATGATAAATTGTATTTTTGTAAAATAATGCTTTTAGGACGCCTTGAGCTTGAACATATTATTTTCTATAAATTGACTGTAGTAGGTTCCAAACAATTTTATGTCTATACATGAAAAGAGACCATGTCTCTTTTTTAATAGGAAATTAATGTTCAAACCTCAGTTGTGGATATAGGTTTCATTGTCCTAACCATAGTACAAGAATAGTTGAGTTTGGTAATGCTCTGTTCATTGAAAATGGACAATTTAGTGGAAGTGAGAAATCACAGATAGTGGACATTCAAGAGAATACTAGTAGTGTTTCTACACCTAATGTTTCTTCCAAGTTGTTATCTCTTTTGTTGTATCATAGTCACACTACCTGCAGGGACAAGTTAATGTTCCAATTCCACAAAATGAACATATAAATGTTGAGCCAGCTGACAATGAGCAAGTCACAAATGAGAAATTGATAGAGGAACAACAAGAAGTAGTCAACGTTAAGAAGATCTGTAAGGCAGAAAAGACTTGCTATTTCGAATGACTATGTGGTTTACTCGGTTGAACATGAATGTGACTTAAGACCAAACATGACTCAAAAGGAAATATTGAAAGGTATAAAGTTAGATTAGTAGCCAAAGATTTCACTCAAAAGGATGGCATCGACTACAACGATACTTTCTCCCTTGTTTCTAAGGAGTCTTTGAGAGTAGTTTTGGCTTTGATGGCTCATTATGAATTAGAGCTTCACCAAATAGATGTAAAGACTGCTTTTCTGAATGGTGACATAAAAGAGGAAGTTTATATGGATCAATCAGAAGGTTCCCAGGAAAAGAAAATTTGGTGTGTAAATTAAAGAAATCAATATATGGACTGTAACAAGCTTCTTGACAATGGTATCTAAAATTTAATGATACCATAACTTCATATGGTTTGTAGAGAACACCGTTGACCAATGTGTATATACATAAAGATCAGTGGGAGCAAGTTTGTTATTTTGGTTCTATATGTTGACGATATTCTTCTTGTTGCTAATAGTATTGGTATGTTAAATGATGTAAAGAAGTTTCTCTCTAGCAACTTTGAAATGAAACATATGAATGAGGCATCTTATGTGATAGGAATAGAAATGTTCTGTGATAGATCACAAGGATTGTTAAGTTTGTCTCAAAAAAGATATATTAACAAAGTGTTAGAGAGATTCAGAATGGAAAAATGCTCCCTTGTAGTGGTTCCAATTCAGAAAGGGGAGAAGTTTAGTCAAATGCAATGTCCAATAATGTTTTGGAACGAAAGGCGATGGAGTCCATTTCTTATGCGTTAGTGGTTGGGAGTTTGATGTATGCTCAAACTTGTACTCGACTAGATATCAATTTTGCTATTGGAATGTTAGGCCGATATCAAAGCAATCCCCAAATGGATCACTGGAAAGCTACAAAGAAAGTTTTTAGGTACTTACAAGGTACCAAATACTACATGCTCACATACAAAAGGTCAGATCATCTTGAAGTGATTGGCTACTCGGATTCAAACTATTTTGGATGTGTGGATTCAAGAAAATCCACATTTGGGTATGTTTATCTATTAGCTTGAGGAGCAATTTCTTGAAAAAGTGCAAAACAATCAATCATTGCTATTTCCACCATGAAGGCTAAATTTGTATCATGTTTTGAGGCCAGTATTCATGCATTATGGTTGCGGAACTTTGTATCAAAGCTTGGTATTATTGACAATATTGCTAGGCCGATAAGTATTTATTGTCATAATTATGCAACTGTCAGAAGAAGTGAAAAAACATAGAGGATTGATTGATGAGCATATTGGTACTGATTTGATTATAGCATATCCATTAACTAAAGGACACCATTGCCCATAACTTTTTTTGGCCAGTTTTATTAGCCATGTTGAAAGTACGGGCATTATCGATAAGTCAATATTAATATGATGATGCTATCTATCTATATTCATATGTATAGTTATATGCTTGTACTATCATGACATTTGTGAATTCAATTAAAGTTATTTTCTCTTTAGTTTATTGTTATCCATATTAAGTTATATACATATATTATTGATTGTGGTAACATGTTATGTTTCTTTTAGAGACATTAAAGTTATAAAATTGATTAAAGTTAGGTTGAATTAGTTTGATTATGTGATACATGGAAGGAACTTTGTCATTTATGACTTTTGTCCGCCATGATCCGATCATTTCAATTTATATAAGGATGATGACTTGATAATTCTAATGTATGGTGTGCACTTAAAGTTTAGTATTAGAAGTCATCACATGAACCAAGTGGGAGAATGTTAAATTATATTAATTTAATATTTAATTCATGTAATTAAAAGAATAACTTTAATATAGAGATTTTAAAGTGATGATTATTAGAATATAAATGTATTAAAGTTATGGGATTATTTTAGAGTCATTAAAAGTAATCCCTCTTCTCACTTGAAGAAGGGCAGTTTTAGTATTTAATTACTGTTTTTAAAACATTAGAAGTTAATGATAGTTACTTATGGAAACGGTAGAAAAGGGTTATGTTCTTCAAAAAGATAACATATTTTTGACCAAAGAAGACTTTTATCTGGGTAATTCTATATCATCGAGAAGCCATTGAAGAGAAATAAGACATGGAAAAACATCGATTAAGAGAACTTTGCAATGGATTTAGGTAAGTTCTTTTCCTTCATAATTATGCATGTAAGAATTTGTGAGAATCATATAATTCAAGATCCTGTATGATTTCAGAAATTTGAAATATAAAATTGCTTACATGAATCCAGAAACATGGTTTTGATACCACATATAAGCAATTTTATATTTCAAATTTCTGAAATCATACAGGATCTTGAATTTTATGATTCTCACGAATTCAAAAAATTACCTGGATCTATTGCAAAGTTTTCTTAATCGATGTTTTCCTTTCTCTTCATTTTGGCTTCTTGATGATATAAAATTACCCAAATAAGAAGTCTTCAGTCAAAAACACCGTATCTTTCGTTCACGGAAGAACATAACCCTTTTCCACTTTTTACAAGTAACTATCATTAACTTCTAGTATTTTAAAAACATTAATAAAATACCAAAAATGCTTTTCTTGAAATGAGAAGAGGGATTAATTTTAATAACTCTAAAACTAATCCTATAACTTTAATACATTTATATTCAAATAATCATCACATTAGAATCTTTGTATTAAAGTTATTCTTTAAATTATGAACTAAATATTAAATTAATATAATTTAACATTTTGTCACTTGGTTCATGTGATGACTTGAAAATCTAAATACTAAACTTTAAGTGTGTACCATTCATTAGAATGATCAAGTCATCATCCTTATATGAATTAAAATGATCGATGGACAAGTCATAAACAACAAAATTCTTTCCATGTATCACATAATCAAACCAATTCAACGGTGGAATATAAATATCTCGGCATCCTCATTTTAATAAAGTTGAATTGTCAAAATAGTGGTTATGAAAATGAGTTATTAGCTCGTTTCTTTTACTTCCTTCTCCACTATCCTTAGAAGTGTGGAACTTTGTTTTTAAATAACTTAGAATTAGTTGGTATTGCTTTTGAAGATGACAGTCTGATTGCTGCTTGGCAGGGACTCAATGGATACCAAATTTGAAACAATTGAGGCTAGAATAACATCTATGCTTCCCCAACTCCAATCTGAGTGTGGCATTCTACAGAGAATAGTGTACAAAAATAAGAACCAGCATCGACGCTCTTCCTATTTCCAGCGTCTTTTGAAGGTTCACTGCATGTTATGCTTTACAGTTTCTGCACAGTCAACCTTCAATATGTAGTTGCATAATGTTTCACAAATATCATGGAAGTTTTTTTGTGTTTGTAATATACAATTTTTAAAATCGATTGCATTTTTGAGGAAAATTGTATTTACATCTCTTGGGGTTTTGTTTGTTTTGTATTGAATTTGTAGGTGAGAAGGGATTTAAAACTCCTGCAATCAGCAAACTTGGAGGAGCTTGTAACATCATGCCTCCTTGTTATCAAAGGAGATAAACCAAGGCAGAAAGTTATTCTTTTAGAAAGGTAGCTCTATATTATTGCTAACAATTATTTTTCTTGGTGTTTCCCAAATCATGTTCAAAGAATTAATTTAGCTATACAATTGTGCAAGGAAGTATGATTGGATGTTTAAAATATGTTGTATTTATATTTATATTGTGATGATATTTCAGGCAATTAGTCTATGGTGCTTAGCAGTTTGTCATGAGGATTCTTTGTTCTAAGATGTTGAATTTTGTTTGCCTTTTCCTTATGTGTAGTGTGTGCAAGGCAAAGTAAAAAGAAATGGAAAACTTTGAAATTCTCATATACATGATCTCATAAAAATAGGAAATGACTCTTTTTAAACCAATATATGGACCTGCGTGCTGTACACATGTTAAATGTGTGAATATGGATCATGCAGCGGTATTCTTACATATGATGATATTATAATTTATAACTCCTTTCTTGTTGATGATGATAGTGTTTGACATACTGTTCTTTAACAGCTTAAAAAGGAGAAAATGTGATGGTGAAAAGCACAATTTTATGGAGCGATTGTTAGGAGCTGCACGCGTATTAGCTGAGGTGAAATTGCTGATCAATAATATTGTTGCTCTAAATTCTAAACGTTTTCCTTGCTTAGTACCCTAAGATCAACATATATATTCTGTCGTAGCTCAGTAGCTGTCCTCTTTCCATGTATACAATGCACTATAATTACAATGAGGATTTGGTACAAATTGTATGATTCTAATTGAAATAATTTTCCCTATGCATCATAATGGGATTGTTTATATTTATGGAACCTGCTCTCTTATTTCAATTTATGTTTTGTTTTCTTATGCAGATGGTTGAACCAATACTCAAGGCTGCTTCGTATCCATCTGCTACTGTCATATTGTGATTTGTATTTTAATGCTTGGCTCATGCTCATAATTTAATAAATTGGCCATACTACGATCATGGCATGATGCTAATATTTTTTCTTATTTCTTATAACATGCTCCACAATAGGATTGTGGTATTCTTTTTTCATTATCTTTCCCCCTTTTAACTATAATGCTATTTGTAAAACATGAGGAGCTTACTTACATATACTGATTATATGCACTAACTTAATGCCGGACTTTTTTTGGTGTACTATCTTTTTGTTTCTTTGTTTATGCTGATATTTTTCCCACTGTGTTTGTTGGTTGATCTAGATTTTCATTGATACATGGACTTCTTAATTCGTACTTCCCAGTGTTGATTTCATCTCCTCTTCCCTTCAACAGTCCCATATTATGTTGATTTTGAAGTTTTACATTTCTGATTTTGATTGGTTATGGTTATCTAATGTGAGATTTTGGTCTTTTATGTTATCCATAAATCATCATTCTGCTCTATACTTTGGAGAAGTAGAATACACAAACCCTTGAAAGTTTTTATCACAATTAATGTCAGAGAACTAGAGGCCCTTTAGTATTCCTTTTTATCATTTTATGAGAGTCTGTTAAAATTGCAAAATAGAAGTTCTTTCCTTGACTATTTAACAGTGAGGTATCAGTATTGTTTGCACAATCCTTTTTTATGGGATTTTCTCTTACAATAATGGCTTTGCTTGCACGTCTTCGAGTATTGGTTCAACAAGTAAGTTTTCCAAGTTTATGTATTTAATCTTGGCTATATCATTTATTAAGTTGCAATTTATCTAATGTAAGCTAATGCAGAGGTACTTTTTTCTAATTAGCTGGTAAGTAAAAGACATTATTCGATTGATATTAGATACCGTAAAATGTAGATTATACTCACTATGATCATATATTTATCATATAGCATTATCGATCAAATTGACTTGAATCTCTTTTATCCTCCTTGCACAGATATTACTTGATGTTGTTTCATTGTTCAACATGGTTTCTTCTCTCTCTATAACCAAACAGTCAACAAAAATAACTCTTAATGGAATTGAGGTTAGTTTGTTCCTCTAAGTTTTCCACATATGAATGTAAAATGATAGGCTGATATATTTTCTTCTCCCTTATTGATATATCCTATTGATACAGGTTTTTAGAGATTTCTATCCTCTTAGTGATGATTTTATTACATTAGATTGTGTCTGGGAATCAGACAAGTTTATGTTACACGAGAGGATGCATAAAAGGAAAAATGAAAGTCAAGCCGAGGACTCTAATGAACATGCCTCTGTCCAAACTTCATATGTGAATTATAATAGTATTGACTCTTTTCTCGGGGGTAAGAACCATGATGTGCTTGTTTCTGCTGTTGCATATTCTCGATGTCTTCTCTATTTTACTATTTAATTGTTAGTTTAGTTCATGGCAGTTTAACTGTTTTATATTGAATGTCTTTCTGGTGTTTGAAACAATTTTTTCCTTTTCATATTACTATATTACGGCAGTCAAGCATTTTATATAAGAAATCACGGAATTTGTATCTTGTTGATATGACTTATATTCTGTAGCTTCTCTTTTTCTGTTCAGAATAATTGTGAGCCAATGTTCTGTTTATTTAGTTATTATTGTCATCGTTGGGTCAGTCATTCGAGTGCTATTAAATGACACAATACTAATTAATTGGATTGAATTGATCATGTCACCAGAGAAGAATATTAGCAGAAATTTTTAAAAAGGATCTCATGATGAATAATATAATTGAGAACTTAGTTTTTACCAAACCCAATTACATTGCCTGGTCAATGTGACCAAACTTACCTACTAGAATAAGATTATTGTTGTTGAATTGTTCTTGTCATCTTTGCTTGTTTTCGTATACTCTATAGATTTCTTTCTATTGGGCTTACAAAATGGCATCTCAATTGTTGATAGTTTCTGCAAGTGATTACATGCATGAAATTGTATACAAATCACAAATAAAATAGTTACTTTTCTCTCCCCTTTGTTTGTGGTATCTCCATTGTATGTCCGAAAAATTTAATGTTCGCTTGTTTCAGAAAGCCCTTCTCTATGTTAAGGTATGAGAGAAAGTCATTGTACGTAAATTTATCTTGGCATACACACAGAGATTGTTTATGGTTGGTACCTTTGTTTTAACCAAGGTTTAGTAAATTGTGTTGTAGATGATCAGCTTGAGGGAGTGGAAGCTGTTGCTGCCAAAGAAGATCTCTGTCATGTAGATAATATGAATACTGATTTGTCGATTGACTCATCACAATTTGACACCACAAAAACCTCCATCAACGAATCTTCACAGCAAGCTGTTTTGCATACATCATCAAGGTCTTCTACCAATGATAAACTCCATTCTATGCCAAAGAAGGTTGCATTTGTCTCCATCAAGGATCTTACGTTAACTCGACCCACATCTTAGTGTCTGTGTGCTAGCTGTTGCACGTTACCAACACTTGGATCATGTTTGGGCTGAAGCAACAACTCATAGCTTCTGCATGATATTTGTTGCTCGATGACGTGGAAATTTGGCCAAATTGAGTCATGAGCTATTGATGTTAAGATATTCTTCAACTTCATGAGAGATTGAAGTGGCCAAACAGTGGATGACATGGGAGATTGAGTCATTGCTATTGATGTTTATTTACTGATGTAAATGCAAAGACTAATTTTAAACATAACAAGGTAGTTTTATTCTTTTGATTTCTTAGTTTTTGTTTGAACACTCCTTGGTATGTCCCAATCATATACTTTGTTTAGGTCGAGCTTGGGTTTGGTTTCACTTTTTACTTAAGTATATTTTATATTTAACTAAATTACTTTACTAATTTATTATTTAACACATTATAATCTTGAAGTATCTTTATATTTAAAAGTACCTACACCTTACATTTTAGAAAAGAAAACTAAGAATTAACTCTATTATTGTGATATTGTTAAAAACTAGTGGTAATGAAATAAAATTTCAAAAATGTGAATGTTAATTAAGCTCCTTGTCTGCGTTATAACGACAAGGTGATCATGTTGGTGAAGCCAAGTACTTGTAATCGGAATTGCTATATTGCAAACAATATGGTGGAGGATTTCCTACTGCACCCAATTAATATTAGAAGGAATGTCCTTTAATGGGGAAATAATATAATTTAGAGTTTCTTTTATAATTTTTATTATATTTCTAATTACAAGTACCAAATATTATACTTGAAATATATATGAATTTTGAATAATAATAATAATAATAATAATAATAATAATAATATCCTCTTTATGAAATCCTAGAGTTATAAAATCAAGTCATTCATAATTCACGTTCCTATCTTTATTAATTGTACGTTAATGTCCTTATCCAAAGTCAGTGACGGACCTTAGTTAGAAAAAATGGGCCTTGTCTCCTCAATTTTTTATATATAAATTAATATATTATTTAAAGATTTTTAAATTTTTAGTATATTTTAAGTTTAAATTCTTGGACAGTCTTTGTATTTGTAATGGAATCTCAAGTGGGTCTTCTTGTTGAAAACGGTCTTAATTAGATCTTAAATTTTAAAAAATCGTAACAATCAAGCCTTTTCGTTAAGTTTTAACAGACGACGTTAAAATGTAAGGATGTGGTGCACAGTAAATATGCTGAAGTAGATAATTTTATTACAGGAAAATAATTAAATTATGACAAAATTTAATAAAAGAAAAGAAAAAAATTAGAAAGATTCTGGAAATTTCAAAACTCTAACACTCTGCCCCTCCCTCACCGCCTTCCCTACTGTCCCTTCTCCATTCAAGCCTACATGGTGGAGTGATGGTCTTTCAAAACCCTAACACCCTGCTCCAACACTAGCAGTCACCTGCTAATACATAGCCAAATCTTATTGGGCTTAATGAGCCCTTGATCTAAGAAGAAAAGGTCAAGCCAAAGTAGGGCAGAGTATATGAGAGGAAAAAGACTAGGAAGGGTGACATGGCATAGTAGCGAAGAATGGGTTGGTTAGAAGAGAGAGAAAAATGGGTGTGGTTGTTTTAAAAAGAATAAGGAAGAAAGTTTACAGACAGTTAGTTGTTTTTCAGTAGAAAGGGAGCCATTCTTGGTTTCTTTGAGGAGCTTGGCTCTAGGCAGTGAGATATTCATATCTTACTGATTTTCTTGTTCTGTAGAAAATAAAAATCATCCATATTCCATTTGAGTCTTCATTTAATCTTTTCTGTTCTTTAAAAAAAACCTTGTCTTTGGTCCGACCTGCCGGACACTCGCAAACAATGCCATCGAAGAAGAACAATACCCAAGGGGAACCAGTAGCTGAGGAGAATGATGAGACGAAGGTAGGGTTGGTTGCAGGAGAGATGACCAAGCTTAAGGCAGTTGTTTATGAGTTAGTAGCGTAATCGTTGCAGAACCAAACCCATTTGAAGAATGTTTGTAAGGATGCCGCAGAGCAGATCACAATATTACGTAAGGAAGCAACTGAGAATCAATCAAAGTTTCTCAACCTAATGTCAGAGTTTACAAAGGGTAGAGAGGAGGAGGACGAAGGACAAGGTCTGTGGAAAAAAAGAAAATGAATTCAGTAAAGGTTATACCGAGGGTGTTTCCGAGTATGAAACCGCTTGATGGAGATGGTCTGTTGGAGTTTCGCCAATCGATGAAGAAAATCGATGTGTCGTCATTCCATGGTGAAGATCCCGCAGGGTGAATTGTTAGGGCGAAGGTTTATTTTAATGTCCAAGAGACACGAGAAGTCGTTCGTGTAAACCTTGCTCATCTATGTATGGAAGGAAGCACGATACATTTTTTTCAGTCTCTGTTGAATGAATATAAAGAGTTAACATGGGAAGATTTAAAAAGAGAGATGTTGGAGAGATATGGAGGAATGGGAAGGAAGTGTTTATGATCAATTGGTTTCTCTGAAACAAACAAGAAGTGTGAAGGATTATATTAGAAGTTTTGAATATTTGATTACCCAAGTACCACGAATGCATGACGAGCAACTCTTTTCATATTTTACTCAAGGGTTAAAGAATGACATTCGTGCAAGAATGAGAAGCTTACACGTTGCAAACCCTCTCCCCAGGGGACGCATATGAATGTGGCTCGTGCCAGGGGACACATATGAATGTGGCTCGTGCCATTGATGTGGAGATGTCAGGAAGAAGCAGAATGTGGCAGGGAAGAAGTGAGCCACGTGGTGAAGGTAAAACCCAAATTGGAAATCGACCTGTCTTTAGTGTGTTAGTAAAGCTGGCCCAAAACAAAATGGGAGCAATTGGGGAGGAAATGGACCAGGCCCAAGTGAAAAAAAAGATTGGGGTAGGCAAAGTAGAACGAGACCTAAAGATAAAGGAGTCAATCATCTCACCTATCAAGATCTCTTGGACAGAAAACAAAAGGGTCTATGTTATAAGTGTGATGGCTTATTCGGACCCCTCCATTGGTGCCCAGTGAAGAAGCTTCATGTCATCATGATTAACGAGGAAATCCATGTCGCATGTGACAAGGGGGAAGAGGAAATCGACAACGATGAAGAGGAATACAAGGTGGTAGCTCCGTGCATGGTGTTGAATATCTGTACGATCGCGAGCGGCAATGATGATCAACCAAGAACAATGAAGTTGTGAGGAATGATTGGGGAGATTCCTATGCTATTTTTAATAGATAATGGAGCGACTCATAATTTTATTTCTAGAAGACTTGTGGAAGCATTAGGCTGAAGGTGGGAAAGGACAAAACAAAAGAAGGTTTTAATGGGAGATGGACACAAATCGAAAACTCAAGGTGTTTGTAGAGGTATCAAGGTGAGGCTTGATGAGGCTAAATTTGAAATCGATGCATTTCTCTTTGACTTGGAGGATATGGATATGATATTAGGAATGTCGTGGTTAATGACGTTGGGAGAAACCATAGTGGACTGGAAAAAACAGATTATGAAAGTACAGATCAATCAAGGTGAAAAGTTGCTGAGAGGGATTCCTCATGAGAATTCCTTGATAATGCCAGTTTGTGATTTATTGGAAGATGAAGGAAAAATGAAGGATGATGGCCGAAACCTAGAGCGGAGGAGCGTCCTTGATAACATGTTGCAACATTTTAGTGAGGTGTTTGAGGAACCAAAAGGGCTGCCACATGTACGTGTGAAGGAGCATAGGATCAATCTTAAACCAGGACAATAACCTATTAATGTGAGACCCTATTGTTATACTTACCACTAGAAAAATGAAATTGAGAAAAAAAATGCTAGAATTGATGGAGGAGGGTTATGTGTGGCACAACTAGAGTGCTTATTCCAGTCTCATAATTTTGGTGAAAAAGAAAAACAACAAGTGGCGTATGTGTGTTGATTATAGAGCACTAAATAAAGCCATTATTCTGGATAAAATTCCCATACCCGTTGTAGAGGAATTGTTTGATGAGCTGCATGGTGCCAGGTTTTTCTCTAAACTTGATTTTCGTTTGGGTTATCATCAAGTCTGGATGCGGGAGGAAGATATACCAAAAATTGCATTCATAACCCATGAGGGTCATTACGAATACTTGGTGATGCCCTTTGGATTGATGAATGCACCTTCAACCTTTCAAGCACTCATGAATGAAGTCTTTCTTACTTTGTTACGACAAGGAGTATTGGTGTTTTTTGATGACATTTTTGTATACAGTAGTAGTTGGGAAGAACATTTTTTGATGCGTAGTCTCGCAGCAGAGAAGAGATGGAAATAAACAGTATGGTGTATTGTCCAATCTGGTTAGATTGGCAAGAACTCAATGTCGAAGTGCACAAAGATGATAAATTAAAGAAGATAATTGAAGAGGTGAAGGTTGGACAGGGTGGGCATGTTCATGCGGGTTACGAATACAAGCAGGGAGTATTATCCTATAAAAATTTCCTTATTGTTCCAGAAAAATCAGCTTGGATTCCTAAGTTCTTGGAAGAATTTCATGCTACTCCCCAAGGTGATCATTCATGCTTCTATCGTACATATAGGAGACTAGCTGCCAACTTGTATTGGAAAAGGATGAAAAAGGATGTCCAATAGTTTGTCCAGGCTTGTGACACATGTTAGTGGCAAAAATACATTACAACAGCTCCTGGTGGTTTATTACAACCACTACCAATTCCAAAAAGGATTTGGTAGGATCTAAGTATTGACTTCATTACAGGATTGCCGAGATCTAGAGGGTTCAAAGCCATATTGGTGGTTGTTGATCGTTTATCAAAATACTGCCATTTTGTGGCCCTTAAACATCCTTATACTACAAAGATTTTGGCTGAAATATTTGTTAAGGAGGTAGTAAGGCTTCATGGGATTCCAAATTTTGTGGTGAGTGATAGGGATCCAGTATTCATGAGTTTGTTTTGGAAAGAGTTTTTTAAGATGTAGGGCACCAAATTACAAATGAGTACAACTTATCTTCCACAATCGGATGGACAAACTAAGGTAACAAACAAGTGTTTGGAGACTTATCTAAGGTGTTTTATCACTGATCAACCCAAAACGTGGGTGCTTTGGATGCCTTGGGCAGAGTTTTGGTTTAACACCACTTATCATGAATCTACATGAATGACTCCTTTTGAAGCTATATATGGGAGACCACCCCAAGATTGTGCAAGTGGTGCAAGGAGAAGTGAGAGATGAAACAGTCCAGGAGGATTTTTTGGAAAGGGATGAGGTGTTAAGACAACTAAAATCCCATCCGCACAAAATTAATATTAGAAGGAATGTCCTTTAATGGGGAAATAATATAATTTAGAGTTTCTTTTATAATTTTTATTATATTTCTAATTACAAGTACCAAATATTATACTTGAAATATATATGAATTTTGAATAATAATAATAATAATAATAATAATAATAATAATAATAATAATATCCTATTTATGAAGTCCTAGAGTTATAAAACCAAGTCATTCATAACTCACGTTCCTATCTTTATTAATTGTACGTTAATGTCCTTATCCAAAGTCCGTGAGAGACCTTAGTTAGAAAAAGTGGGCTTTGTCTCATCAATTTTTTTTATATATAAATTAATATATTATTTAAAGATTTTTAAATTTTTAGTATATTTTAGATTTAAATCCTCTTATAGTCTTTGTATTTGTAGTGGAATTTGAAGTGTATATTCTTGTTGAAAAGGGGTCTTAAATTTTGAAACATCTTAACAATTAAGTTTTTTTTGTTAAGTATTGACAAACTACATTAAAATGTGATGATGTGATACAGTAAATATATTAAAATAGATTATTTTATTACATGAAAATAATTAAATTATGATATGAAATTTAATAAAAAAAAAGAAGAAAATTAGAAAGATTCTAGAAATTTCAAAACTCTAATATTGTGCCCCTCCCTCACTGTCTTTCTCGATGTCGCTTCTCCGTTCAAGCCAACATGGTGGAGTAATGGTCTTTCAAAACCCTAATGGTGTAATGTTCATTGAAGAATGGAACGAGGGTTAATTGATGTTTATAAAATTACTCTAGGTGAATGTTCTATTTCTCGGATCTGATATAACTTTTATCCTCAATTATATAATATCATCAACTCAATGTCATTTACCCAAATGCCAAATATTTGTTCTTGAATTTCTTTATCTTCTTTAGCATCAAATGCACTTTCTGAGCTTTGAACTACTGCCTCCTTTTTCTTCTTTTTAAATAAGACAAAATGGTTAATGCTTACAATGCAGAAACTAATAATTTTGCGATATATTGAGATCTATTTATGGTTCACATTATTTGAACATATAATTTTAAGTGATTAGGTAATTACATCGCTATTTAGGGGTTTACTAGGTTTTGTTGCTTCTGTGTTTCTGGTTGCTTATTTCTTGAGGTGTGTTAATGGCGGAAATTAGATTTACAGGTCCGATTTTTTGGGTGGCCGCGGCTGAAAGGGAGAGGATGTGCGAATTTGGGTCTGAGTGTTGTGCGTTTTTTGGGTTTGTCTCTTTGCAGATTTCCGATGATCTCTGTTGTGGTTGGTTGTGGCGCAATGGCAAGGGTGGCGCGATTTGCTCCATTTGGATTTCGTGCAGGTTTCGCGTGTGGTGGTACATGCTGGCCATGAGGGTGGTGCACAAGGAAAGAGATTTCTGTTTGGAGAATATAATACTAGCGCGACAGCTGGTGAGGAGTTGGCATGTACGCTATCTGTTAATTTAGGATCCAATTGAGACTGTTTTTAACAAAAACAATTCATTTGAGATTCTCTCACGAGGACCGAGATTTAAACTTATATTTTATATATTTAACATTCTAAAATAATTTATATTTCTATAAAATAGTTTTGTCACTCTTAAAATATTTATTGAAAATCCCTTTATGCCTAGATTGAATATAAAAAATAATCCCTCTTTTTTTATCATCAATCGTATTGTTTAAAACCTATTTGTTCTGATAAGTTTTGAGAAACATTGTACCACTATCTCGTAAAAAAGACATATATTTATTAATTTATATTTAAATGATAAAAGTATCCAAATACAAAGAATTCATAAACCATTATAAGCATTTTCTTGAAAGAAGGCTCATGAGTGCATATTTATGCCCACATTTATGCTTTAAAATTAAATTTTTGATGAGATTCATTTGTTTAAATGGTTGATTTTAAGTGAATTTGTGATGATTAGAATTGTTGGGTTTGAGAATTAAATAGACGTAAAAGATGAATTTTAGCGCATAAATTATTTTGAATGTTCTAATGTTTATATGTATAGCTGAAATTTAAGCTTTATTGGTCCAAATTGCAAATTAAGACCCAAAATTAGGTTTTATTTGAAAAATAATGTACAGATGGGCCGCAGTCTTTACCCTTGCACCTCCTAAAATCCCTACATACACTCCTATTTTTGAAACAGGCCAACAATCAAGCCCAAACACTAAGCCTTTTCTCCTGCAACCCCTAATTCCCTATAGGGTGTTCCTCCCTCCACCTCCCCGTTTGCTCCCTTCACCTCCCCAATTTTCTAAATTTTTTTTTAATTACAAAAATAACCTTTTTCTTTACCTTTTTTAACCTTTTTACTTTTTTGAATTTTAATGTTATTTACTCTCAACTTGAAGCACGCGCCACAGATCTGGCCACGCTCGAACAGCGTCTCGCTGAGGCCCACTGTGGCCATGCCGTAGCCGCCCTTGACGAGGTCACTGTAGCCGCACGCACCTCCCACAGCGTCGCGGGGATCCGTTGCGGCGTAGTAGGTGGCGTGCGCGGATCGCCACTCTGCGAACTTCGGCGAAGCCTGCAGAGAAGGAGGATAGTCGGAGGAAGAGGAGGCGTAGTGAGAGGAAACGAGTGTAAGATGAATGGACAGTGTGGACAGTGCTGCGGCAACCGCGTACGGTGGTGACATTTCCGTGTGAAGAGAGTGAAACCAAAGCAAAAAGATTGAGTGTGGGTTCCTTTATTTTGTTATAAAGTTTAAGTGAATTAAGTTTCTTGCCCAATTTTTTCTCTTCTAGGCACAACACCAGTACTGGGCCTTTATGGCCAAGGATTCTCAGACTGTACAGTAGCAGCAATGGGGAGCACCGCAAGATTGGCATCACGACGCTGTCGTGCCTTCGCAAACGAGAAATAATTAAATATACTAGGAAACAGTAAATTTAAGATGCCACAGAGAGCAAAGATAAAGATTGGAGAATTGGGACGAGAAGTAAGAGTGTGACGAAGGTGAGAGAATAAAAGCGAATCTCAAAAACTTTGAAAGATGGAGCTTTGAGCATGGTAAAAATGAAAAGATAAATAACATTAAAACTAAAAAAAATAAAAAAAGTTAAAAAAAGTTAAAAAAAAGATTATTTTTATAATTTAAAAAATTTCAAAAAATTGGAAAGGTAAAGGAAGGAAAGAGAGGCGGAGGGAGCAACACCCTTCCCTGTAGACACCCCTCCTACCACTAATTAAGTCAGATTTCATCAGATGTTGCCACGTGTCCCTATCCAGCTCATAAAGATCTGTCCAACCACAAGCTGCCACGTCATCATCATCTCCAGACAAATTGCATCTCAGGAAACCCTAGCCGCCATTCTGCCTCATCGTGTCGTGCCGTCGTAAGCCGTAATCACCACCCTAGCACTGCCACTCTCAAATCGCCGGCAGCCGTCCTCTGAAGCCACCACCGTCAACCTTCAAGCCGCCGCTATCAACGCATCACGCGCCACCACCAAAGCGATCTCCTTCCTCTCGCGAGTTCTTCTTTTCGCATTGCCACCATGCCCCCGTTCAACCTCCACGGCCTGCATCCATCATTCTCGCGCACACACCTGTAGAGGAAAACCCAGAAATCGCCGTCATCTCCTTTGCCACCACCATGCGAAGTCGTCTTGGAACTCTGAATCGCTATCCGCAAGAAGCCACCACCATCGCAACACCCATGGTCAGCCATCTTCAAACCTGCACTCAGAAAAACAAGCCCCAGACCCAGAATCAAAACCCAAGTAAACCCTAAACGCCCAAAGTCGCGGCTTGAAATCTCCTCCCTCGCAACGCTTTCGTCTTCGCGGAAAGTCCAGAATCGCATCACTAGTTGCCTCCATTCAGACCTGCAATCAGAAAAACAGCACCCAAAGTCACGACCTCCATCATCAGTCTCACACATGAAATTTCCTACATCTTAAACCCCTTTTTAATTTCTAAAAATTTGCACATTGCCCCTTGTTGACCAGCTTGCTGGTCCACGTTCTCGCGCCTCGCCCCACCACACAAACTCCAATTCACGGCACAGACCGTAAGCGTTCTGGAAACCCTAATTTTTGGTTGCGAATGAGAGTTGACACGTGGCAAGATTTCATTGATCTTTCAGTCAAAGGTGGTCAAACAAAACTCCTCTAGTCAACAGGAGGCAATGTGCAAATTTTTAGAAATTAAAAAGGGTTTAAGATGGAGGAAATTTTAGGGTATTTGTGCAATTTTGGAAAGTCAAGAAAAGATAAAAGATAAAATTCAGTTGTTGAATTAATTTAATTTGAGAATATCAATAGAAAATATCTTTCAAATAATGTAATTATTTAAATCTTTTAGTTATTTGGAAGATATAAGATAAAAGATGTTAGGTTAAATATGTTTTTCGTCCCTTAACTATCATACGATTTTGGTTTTAGCCCTTACTCGAAACATCGATGGTTTTTAGTCCTCATAATTTTGAAACTCTTATTATTAGTCCTTAAAATTGGATGGCGTTAACTTTTTTTAGACATGGCAAACGGCGATGCCACGTTACTTTTCTCTCTCTCTTCCACGTTGCTTTTTTTATTGATGAAATTAAATGATTGCCAGCCATTATTCTGCAAAGGCGTACCCACAATTTCTCTCTTCCCTGTTTTTTTGAAGATTCCAAAGATGGTGCACCTTAGTCCAAAATATTTCTGGATCTGGCCCTTTTGCTGAGAAGAATGAAAAATTACCAAATCCTGGTGAAAGGAACTACAGCGAGTGGATTGTGTAAGCAGCTTCTCTCAACTCAAAGATGAGGAAGTAGAAGAAGGGGAGGGAGAATAAGATGAAGAGGCGTAGGCAGCAGCGGAGGGAGACGACGGAGGATACCCAGGTGGTGGTGGTGGCGGAGGGAGCGGTGGCAAGGCGTGATTTTGGAAATCTGTTGAGGGTTGGGGATTTGCAGAGGAAGGGTATTTTATAGGGGACTATTGAGGTTTGGGTTTGGAGTTTTTGGAGTTAGGTTCAGGATAAGGTGGTGGCAACGGTTAGGGTTAGGGTGGTGGCGAAGAGGGTTGAAATCGGAAGAGACGTCAGTGCTTTCTTTTCTGATCTGAAGTTCGGATTTCTTATGATGCATTACATTAGGGAAATTATAACCACTTTCTTTTCTTTTATTTTTCTTCTTCTTTTTTCACGTGAGAGGTGAAAGAAAGGGTAAGCAACAAGGTATGGTTGCGCAGTGAAGTGGTTGCCTATGCTTATGGTTGCTTGTCGAAAAATCACGATATTTGGAAACTGTTTCTTGTTCCGAGTAAAGGGTTTGCTTAGTTCTTGGTCTTAATAGTGTATTGGGTGAAGAAGAAGAACAAAAACATGATAAAGGGATGAAGGAATTGGAGAAAACGGAAGGGGAAGAAGATGTGCGATTGGGGTTTTTTGGGTGAGGGGTCTTGTGTTGGTTGATGAAGGAAGAATGGAGAACAGCGTGTTAAAAAAAACACAAAAGTTGCAGAGTGTGTTGTCTATGGCAAAAACGCATGTTCCCTTGGTGATGGAAGGTGTATGAAGAACAACCTTGTTGCTTACCCTTTCTTTCACCTCTCAATCGTAACAAATTTGGTTTTTGGAACAACGTTGTTTGTTTGTTTGTGGAAATAAAAAAAAGCAACGTGGAAGAGAGAGAAAAGTAACGTGGCATTGCCGTTTGTCACGTCTAAAAAAAATTAACGCCATCCAATTTTAAGGACTAATAATAAGAGTTTCAAAATTATGACGACTAAAAACCATCAATGTTTCGAGTAGGGACTAAAACCAAAATCGTGTGATAGTTAAGGGACAAAAAACATATTTAACCCAAGATTTTATCGACTGAATGTTCAGAGTCCAAGCCCAATCAAGCCCTATATAAAGAGACCCAGGGGAGGCAGAAAGGGACTTCATTCATTCATTCACACTCTTCTCTCTCTTATTTCATCATGTATTCAACTCCATTCATGGAGAGCTAAGCATATAGGGCTATTCTACTGTAATTTCATTATGGATTCTGAGGTTAAGTGAATTAATACAATTGTTTATTTTGATTATTGAATTAAGTTATTCTCTCTCTATGTATTTCATCTCTCTATCATATTAAAAGCAAAGATTTTTGTATTATAATGTGTTTGAATCTACATGCATATTGATTATATGAGTTCTAGGGTTTCTATGTTTAATTGAGAATCTACTTTGATTTAATTTAGAAACTTTCATATGATTAAATAGTTTTTACTATCAATTGAGAATGTACTTTGGTTGGTAGTAATAATTTCAACTAAAATCAATTGAGAATTTACTTTGATTGATTATCTTTTAATTTGGTTAGGAGATTTAAGAATAGACATGATTAAACACAATAGAATTTGATTGAGAATTTACTTTGATTGAATTTATTGTGAATAATCTAAGAAGTTCTAACGTTTGATTGAGAATGTACTTTGATTAACTTCATGATCTCCCTCAAATTAATTAAGAATGTACTTTAATTAATTTGAAACTTAAACAATAATCAATTGAACAATGATCTATGAATAATCGATGATGAATCTATTTACCTACCTGGCAAGCATATATACGTCAGTTAGGAGGGGCCCCGATGTCTATAATATGATTGACATTCGGGCCCCTCCTAACTGACGTCTATATGACCAATTTATTTACGAAAATACCACCGGTAATTAATATGTGTCGTTCCACCACCTAACCGACGTCTAATGTGTGACGTTAAAGCCCGATTATGCACTAGTGAAATATGGAAGAAGGTGAGTACATACATCTAATGGTTCGTATTTTTGATAAAACTGTAGTTTTAAAATATTGTAAAAATATGTAGGAAATAGTCCTGGTTAACGAGAAGAACAAAGAAGCTGAAACTGAGGTGAGTGTGACCATTTTGATTTTTCATTTCCTTGGTGAAAAGAACAAATAACCAGAATTTGTTTTTTTTTTTAAGTTTATCTTAAGAACTTTTAAGATATGTTTTAAAGCATGATTTTATTTTTATGATGTTTTTGTTAGTAGTGTCAATTTTAAATTATTTTACTTAGTTTATTTCTCTTCTTTTAATATCTTGTCAAACCTTCTCCTGTAAAGTCCAAATCCGAGTGTGCGGATAACTATTAAAGACATTCTAACGCTCAAATCAATTTTTAGTTATACTATTCAGTTATTATAGTCAAGTTTTAAATGTTCAATAAATGCAAAAAGAATCTTTCTGGCAACAGGAATTTTTGTTTAGAGCTGGCCCAATCACGACCCAATCTCTTATAAGAATGTTTTACCTTACTAATTATCTTGAGTCTTTTGTAATATATGAGATATCGATCGGTCACTGATATTGGTAGTCACCAATCGATCTACATTGATTTGGAGATTTCAAAGGGATGATTGATCGCTCACTTTGGGATTGCGTCGACCGATCAGTTCATACGGTTGATAGACCCCCCAAGCTCGAACCACGAATCGGTGAAGGGGTTGTGAACCCCTATCTAGGCGAGCGTGCGATTGGTTGTCTGGGGTGGATTCTGTTGTTTTTGAAAATATAGTCGTTAATGTATTGGCACATGGTCATTTTCATTTCCCACGCTAGGGGAAGTTGCAGTGTCGTTCGAATGAGGCCATTGGATCGTACTTGATTTGACGGTGTAAAGCACGTAAGGGTCTGACTTTGTGCCTATAAATATGGTAGGCCTCTCCAGTCATTTTCACCTTTTCCAGCTCATTCTTTCTTCTACCATTCGAATTATTCTTACTCAGGTAATAATGGTTGTCGTGAACTTGTCTTCATCTGAGGAGTCTTCAGGGAGGGGGGGGGTATGATGATGGTGTTTCATCGTCGGCAGAGTCAAAGTCTTCTTGCTCCTTTGTTGAGTTAAGCAAACGGGATGAGGGTCTGATTGACAGTGCGACTAATGTAAATACAAATAAGGTCTTGCAGAGTAGTCACCAGAACTATGTTTACAACGATGTAATAGTTGAGGGTGCCAAGGAATAGGAATGATAGGGCGATGCACTCCTATCCATAACGGGTTATGATGGGGCGTCACACGATGTGGGCAAATTTGCTACATGCTTCCAGACAAAGGATCAACTAGAAGACTGGGTTGAGTGAAATTGCTTGCCTAAATCAATAGAGTTGGGTCCATTATTCAAATTGATGGCATGTTGGGGGAACAAACGGGTTTTTCATGGCAAAGGGGGTAGTCCAAATGATTTTTTCTTCGCTTACGTGTGCCTTTTCCATGAAATGTTCGTGCGCATGCCATTTAATGAGTTTCACATGGATGTATTGAGGGTCCTCAACATCACTTCTACCCAACTACACCCGAACAGTTGGGCTTAACTGTAGGCCTTCTTAGTTATCTGCCAAGTGCTAGACCTCATGCCTACAACAACAACTTTCTTGCATCATTTCTGTACTTGGCCTATCGCTAAATGTGGTTGGGTCTCTTTGATCTCGGAGCATGGCAAAACACTGTTTGAGCTCTTCACGCTTTCTTTCAAATGTAATAAGAACAAGTTCTTTAAGGTAGAGATAACGAAGTTTGGCCGTTCGTGTTTTTTCATTGAGGATGGTCAATAAAAGTTCCCCCTCTATTGGACGCAAAATCCTTCTCGGTTGACCTCTTGGTCTAGAATCGAGATGACTCCGGCCGAGCAAGAGACACTTGACATCCTTGACAACTTGCTCCATCAACTCCCAACCCGGAAACTCATTGAATGCTTGGGGTGGGAAGAGCTCAGTGCTGAGGTGCTTGGTATGGCGTTTCCTTTTTATTCTTATATGTTTAGCTTGATTTTAACCTAACTAAATTTTCAGTTTTCTTTCAGTTATCACGAGTTCCCAGAATCCAAAGAAGAACTACTTCAGCCATTCAACTATAACGGGTTCCCAGAATCCAAAGAAGAACTACTTCAGCTAGGCCACCAACCAAATGGAGGCTGGTGAGACTTCCCTCCCGGTCGAGGAGCAACTGAAGGTATTGTCTAGGGGTCCCACCCCCTCTGGCACGATAATTCCTCAAGGTGGGGGTCAAAAGATCCACTAGGTCGACACCAACTAGGACTCAGCCAGTTACCCGTACGGTTCAAGAACCAGTGGTCCAGCAACCAACTCCTATCACCATTGTTCCTATCTCGGATGATGAGAAGAGCTTGATCGACCACATGTCCGAGCAGCAAATTACCGATGTGGCCCTTGAGTTAAGCTCTCATGCGGTTATGTTTAACTGGCACTTAACTTATGCCTCGAATAGGGGAAAACTTCAAACTCCATTAGTTGAGGCCATGGAGACGAACGATGTGTTGAAGACAAAACATCAAAAGGCCCTTACCTCCCATTCGGGTTGTGTTAAGCCCCTGGTAAGTGTACCAGATCGTTATCAAGTAATATAAACGGTAAAACCGAATATCGTTCTCCCAAAGGACTCAGTGGCCTAGACGTTCGTGTGATTTGATTTTATAAGACTTAAAAGAAGAATAAATTGGTAGTGTTGATGCAAAAATAGAATTTAAATATGCAAATGCAAATTGAATCAGTTGGCAAAGAAGACTATGAATTAATGGAGTTGTTGGGGTTTACAATTTCATCTTTATCCACCCTCCTATATCTATTATTCTTGTTAAATTCGCTTTATTATCAATGTCATGCAGCTTTCTAATCTACTCAAAACCTGATTCCTCGGTGAAGAGAGCCTATTATCAATTACTAGTTTACCATTCCTAGTCTCCCTAAGTAATCAATAACGCATGATAAACAAAAGTTCAAAGCAATTTGCCGTCCTACTCCTATTCCTAGGTAGTATTGCTTAACCAAGAGAATTCCTATCATTTCGAGACTTCCCCGTACGTTCCAGTATCGACAAAATCAAAGATCAATACACCGAATGAGTTAAACGATGCAAGCATGAAAATCGGATAAGAAAACCCAAACTATTGATAATACAAGCATGTGAATAAAACAAGAATTTCAATATAAGAGAGTTTCAAAAGATTACATTGTTCCCCAACAACAATGGGTTTAGTTCATAATGGACATGGTGAAACTAGATGGAATTAATGAAAAGAATGGAAGAATAAACCCTAGAATTGGTGATTCAGAGCTCCCGTATCCAAAATCCGCCTCCAAGGAGTGAAGAATAGCTTTGGACGTCTCTGATTGCCAAAACAATTACTCTGAGAATTGCACTGGGTCTATTTATAGGCCATAAAAATAACAGAATTTCGGCCCAGGCCCATTCATTTAGGCGCTCAGCGCTAGCTAACGTTCAGCGGTGGCCACGCTGAACGCTCAACGTTTACTGGACGCTCAACAGTCTGCGACTTGGACGCCTAGCGCTGGGTTGGCGCTGGGCGGTGGTCGTGGCCCCTCCTTTTCATCTTTCTCATCCTTTCTCTATTCCAATTCCTTCCTTCTTCATCTTCATCATTCAATTCTCGTAAAATCCTGCCAAAACAATGTAAAACCAAGCATAATATCTCTAAAACCACTTTTGGCTCTCTTGTTCTCTAACTTAAACAAAATGCATGATTTCAAGCTAATTCTAAGTCATAAAGGTTGTGTTTTGATATCAAATTAATGTATAAGAATAACGGTTTTTAGACCGTTATCAGGTTGTGAGGCCAAAAAGAGTCTACCCAATTGCTTGCCAAGCTTGAAAGATTATGGAAGACGCCCTTGATGCTGCTCGCTCCCTCAAGCAACAAAACATTGACTTGACTAAGAAAAATGTAACCTAAAGGCACAACTAACCAAGTTATCTGCCAAGAATACCGAGCTACAAGAGGCCAATGGAAAGCTTGCTCAAGAGCTACATAAACCTATCATCTATGAAGAACATTGCCTCTAAGAAAACCCTTCGTCAAATCCCTTTTTTGCTGAACGTCCCTACTGAAGGGGTCGAGTTTGACGTAATGAAGGATATTTATAAGGGAGAGATGGTGTCGCTCAACCAGATGTCGGATGATGACCTAGAGGGCGAGGTGGCCTTTGGTGCAAACAACTAGGAGGCAAAGCATGGGACCGAGGAGGGAAAGGAGGCGAAGGTGGCAGAAGTTGTTGGTGGAGGTGCAGAAGAGGAGATAGTAAATTTGTTCGACCAGGTTCTAACTATTTAAGTTTTTTTTTTATGGCGTTCAGTTAGCAAAAAATCGTTAGGATTTGTCTGCTCACTGGTTGCCCCATACCAATTGTATACTTGATTCATAGTTTTAATGAAATTGTCTTTGCTTGTTCTGCTTCATTTTTGGCCATTTATTTTTCTAAGTTTCTTTCTTCTGACTTATGTTCGTCACTCAACGTACATTGTTCCCATCCATTCGGTTAAAATTACGGATACTTGCTACTTGTTAAAATTTCAACATTTATTAAGCTTGTTTGAGTTAGCAAGGGTGCACTAAGAGCATCCATCATCACTCGGTTTGCGCTAGGAGTGCACTTTGGAACATTCCCCAAGCATGTTGAGTCAACGAGATTTCACTAGGAACGTTCCTCGCTACTCGGCTGGTGTTAGGAGTTCACTTTGGAACCTTTCCTAGACTTGTGTTGAGTCAATGAGAGTTCACTAGGAATGTTCCTCGCCGCCCTTCTAGTGTTAGGAGTTCATTCTAGAACATTCCCAAGAAGTTTTGAGCCAACGAGAGTTCACTAGGAATGTTCCTCGTCGCTCCACTGGTGCTAGGAGTTCACTTTGGAACATTCCCTAAACTTGATGTTGTCATCTATATGAACAAGATACACAATATGATAAAACCTCTAATTTTATTGATCGTGATAGCTTATTTTACATAAAGCTCAACTAAAATAAAATTTCAAATAAGAAGCGTTCCAAGTGTTTGGAATTGCTCTGTCGTTCGTATGCTCGATACTCTATGCTTCATTCTTCAAGTCTTCCATCACTGGGAAAGGTTCCTCCCAATTAGCCCCCATCTTTCCATGGCTTTGGCATCGCATGTCCTCTTCCATATCAGATTCCCTTCAAAGAAGCTTCACGGATTAACCTTCGTGTTATATCTTCGAGCGACCAACCTTTTCTTAGCCTTAGCCCTGTATGACTACTGCTTCTCTCCTTTCTGGGAGGATATTGAGTTCGATCCGAAGTTGCTCGTTGTTAAGGCTTAGTGATAACGGTTCAAAAATCGTTATTTTTATACTTAATTTTGATATCAAATGCATCCTTGTTGACTGTTAGGACCCTGGCAAGTGTACCAGATCGTATCTAGTAATAAAAATTGGTAAACCCAATATCATTCTTCCCAAAGGACTCTTAAGGCCTCATCTTTCGTGTAAACTAATTGTTTAAGACTTGAGAAAAGAAATTAATTTGAGTGGTTTGAATGCAAAACAAAAATAAACATGCAAATGCAATGATTCAATTGGCTTAAAGAAAATATGGATGAATGGAGTTGTTGGGGTTTACAATTTCATCTTATCCACCCTCATATATCTACTCTCCTTATTCACTTTGCTTATTTATCATATTGCCATGCAAACTTTCTTGGTCTACCCTTAACCCAACCCTTGGTGGAAAGAGCCTATTACTAATTACCGACTTGCTATCCCTAGCCTCCCCTAGTAATTAATAATGCATGATAAACAGAAGCAAAATACAATTGATCGTCCTAACCCTATCCTTAGGCGGTATTAGCATAATCAAGGAATTCTCCCCAGTTCATGACATTACTGTATGTCCTCGTATCAATAAAGACAAACAACATCTACCAAATGAGTTAAACGGTAAAAACATTAAATACAGGTAAAGAACCCGACAATTGATAAATCAAGCATATGCAAGCATATAAAGTAAACAAGAATTTGGATATATGAGAGTTTCAAAGGATTACATTGTTCCCCAACAACAAAGGGTTTAGTTCACCATAATTATGGTGAACCTAGATGAAATATAATGGAAGAATGGAAAAGCAAACCCACATTTGATAAAGTGGAGCCTAAGCATCCAAGAAATCTCCTCCGAGGTGTGTAGAGCTGCTGTGGATGTTTCTCTCTACCAAAAGAATTACATTTGGATTCGCACTAAGTCTATATATAAGCCAAAAAAATAACAAAAAGATTTCAGAATCCAAAATATAAAAACAGACAATCGCCTAGGCGTCAAAATTGGCCGCTCAGCGGTTTGCCTCAATACACGCCACCGCCCAGGCGTCTAAAATGACCGTTGAGCGGTTTGCCTCTTATCGTCCTAGACGCTCAGCGTCGCCGCCTGGGCGCCAGATAATAACTTTTCCTTGCACTAGGACGCCCAGCGGTGGAATTTACCACTTGAGCGGTTCACAGACTCTTCTTTCCTTCCTTTTTCTCCTTCATTCTTGAGTCTATGACCTTCCTACTTCATTGCCATCTCCAATTCTCATCAAAAACCTGCAAAACAATGCAAAACAATGCAAAACAAGCATAATATCTCTAAAAACAACTTTTGACTCTCATGTGACACAACTTAAGAGTTTTACTTGATTCTAAGCCCATTTTAAGCTACAAAGGGTGTGATTTAATATCAAATTTAAGTATAAAAATAACGGTTTTTAGACCGTTATCATTGACTTAGAAACTTGCTTTGACTCATGATTTTGCTTTAGTTTTGTGAATAAGAGAGTTGAGGATATGCTTTATGATTTTATCACTAAATGCCATTGATTTTGTAGGTCTTGGAACGATTTGAAAGAAGGGTTGAAGTATCAAGGAGTTACAGTGCAGAAAAGTCAAACAACATGCAGAAAGGTCAACCAGAAAAGTCAACCAGTCTACTAGAAAAGTCAACCAATTGACCAGAACGCTGAAAAGTTGACCAGAGTGCAGTTTTGTGCTACAAGGTGCGCCGGGCAGTGGACTAGAACCAATTTTTCACTGGTTTTTTCCTGCACAGTGTTGGGGGGCCATTTTGGGTGTCGCACCCACCGCCGGGCGGTGTACTGTTGGACTTTGGCCAGTTTTTCTGTTATTTCTGTAATCTGTTTTGGGCCTGTACCCGTTTTCTGTTATTTTTCTACCCTATTTAAAGACCAGAACGTCTTAGAGAATGTATCTTTTGATGGCTTAAGCACAAAAACATATTTTTCACCCCTTTGGAGGCTGATTTGGGGAATTGACAACTCTTTTTTCTCTTTCTATTGTTTCTATCTCTTTCATTCCATTGTACACTTAGTTCTTCCATGACGATGGAGAACTAATCTCATATGTTATTGGGGAATGATGTAACCTCTAAACTCTATTGTATTTGAATTGTTCTTGAATATATATGCTTACATTCATTATTTGTTAGGGTTTTTCCTCTGTACTCTATGCGTGATTTGTTTAACTCATTCAAATGAATGATCATTGATTTTGTCGATATGGACACATACGGGGAAATCTAGACTTGAGGGAATTCTCTTGATACTAATATTAACTAGACATAGGAATAGGATGATCAATTCCTTTAAGCTTCTGTACATTGAAATGCATGACTAATTGTTAGGGAGACTAGACATAGTAAACTAGAAATTGGGAGTAGGCTCTTTTCGCCGAGACATCGGGTTTAGGGTAATTTAGATAGTTGCATTAACATTAATGAAGAAGATGAATTCATTTATGCATGAGAGTGATTAGGTGAATCCAAACCCTAACAACATATTCATCTCATATTATCAACATCATTCATTCACTTTCGTGTTTAGCCTCAATTGATCAAATTGCATTCATGTTTATTTTTCCGCACTTTGCATTCAAAAACCACAAAATATTGTTCTTATAGTCTTGATTGGTTAAGAAAAAGCACAATTGTTTAGTGCTGTGACTCTCTTGGGAAAACGATACTTGGTCTTACCACTTATTATTACTTGATACGATTCGATACACTTGCCGGAGTGTTAACAAGTTTTTGGTGCCGTTGTCGGGGACTCGTGGTATAACTATTCTATGTGTGTGATTCTTAACCTATTAGACTTTTTATCTTTCTATCTTTCTTTGTTTCTATCTCTCTATCTTTCTATCTTTATTTCTATCTTTCTTTCTATCTTTCTATCTTTCTATATTTTTATTTTTATCTTTCTAAAGAAAAACGGAAAAGAAAAAAATATCTTTTACTGTTTTTATTTTTTTTAAAAAAATATATTTTACTATTTTTATTTTTTGGGCTAATTGTGTTTGGTTAAATGTTGTTTTTGGTTGTAGTGATGATAGCATCTACTGATGGATGCTTCTACAACATCTACTGATGGATGTTGCTATGAAAGAGGACGATTATTAGACATCTACTGATGGATGTCACTAGCAGCATTTACTTATGAATGCTACTAGGATAACATCTTCTGAGGGATGCTAGAAAGTTTAAGTATCTACTGAAGGATACAGGAAGGTACACCTACTGATGGGTGATGGTAAGGTTTGCACCTACTGATGGGTGCTAGAAAGATTTTGGGTCAGGCTCGTGACGTTAAACAAGAGCTACTTGGGAGGTAACCCAGTTGATTGATTTGTTTCCATTGCATGTTTTAATATTGTTCTAGTAGCATTTAGGGCTTAATTGTTGCATATGTGAGTTAAGTGATTGGAAATTTCATGAAAATTTAATTTTGAAAGTCGAAATTGAAAGTTACAGGGTCAAAACATTTTGAAACAAAGCAAAAAGGGGAAAGAGCAAATCACACTCACAGTCGGGCGGTGGCGTCGCTGAGGGGTAATATGATTTTAAAATTTGGGCTTTGTTGCCTTAGCCCGTTATGTGATTTTTACACCCCTTAGGGCTCGCCCAAGCACTCTCTATTAGATCCTTAAACTCTCTTTAACTTTCAAACACTCTTCCAAAGCTTTCCCATCACTTCTCCTATCATCCTCTCTCTTGAAAACCCAATTTTTATCAATTTTGAACTTATTTCAACATCCAAGTTTGGGGTGTTGGGAGAGCACTGATAACGGTCTAAAAACCGTTATTTTCATGCTTAAATTGATATCAAAATACACCCTTTATGGCTTAGAATGAGCTTAGAATCAGATAAAACACTTAAGTTGAGTCATATGAGAGTCAAAAGTTGTTTTTAGAGATATTATGTTTGTTTTGCATTGTTTTGCAGGATTTTGATGAGAATTATGAATGGAATTGAAGAAGGAAGGTCTTAGATTCAAGGAAGAAGAAGAAAACTGAAGAAAGGAAGAGTCTATGCACCGTTCAGCGTCAAAATGCACCACTGAGCGCCATTATTCGAGGGAAAGTTGTTGTCTGGCGCCCAGGCGGTGACGCTGAGCGTCCAAAGTGATTAGAAGCAAACCGCTCAGCGGTGAAACTAACCGTTGAGCGGTGGTGCAGCTTGAGGGAAACCGCTGAGCGATAAAATTGGACGCTGAGCGGTTGTCTGCTGGGCTTGGGCTTAAATTCTGTTACTTTTATGCCCTATATATAGCCCCAGTGCGATTCAAATATCATTCTTTTGGCAGAAGAGGACGTCCAGAGCTATTTTACACTCCTGGGAGAAGATTTCTTGGATGCTTAGGCTCCAATTTATCATATCTAGGGTTTGCTTTTCCATTCTTTCATTGTATTTCATCTAGTTTCACCATTGTATTTTATCAACTTCCAAAGGAGATTAGGAATGTCTCCCAAACACAGCAGCTTTGTGATTTTTGTGGTGGTGACCATATTAATGGTCAATGTGCTATGCCAGAGGAAATGCAGCAGGAAGCCAATTACATGGGTAATCAATTCCAATATAGGCAAGGTAATTTTAACCAAGGTAACTCTAGCCAAGGTTGGAAGAACCACCCCAGTATTGGACAAAATCAGAATAACCCAGCTGGGCAATCAGGAAGCTTCCGACAGCAGCAACCATCACCTTTATGGCAGAATGTAAGTAGTTTGACAGAGACCGTTAGAAGTTTGAATGATAGATTTGATAAATTTTTGAAAGTCTATGAGTCTCAACAAGCTAGTGACCAAGCCAGCTTCAGATCATTGGAGATGCAAATTGGTCAGTTGTCCAAAAGGGTAGAAACCACTGAAAAGAATCAGTTTAGGACTAACACTGATGTTAACCCTAAGGATGAGTGCAAAGCTGTTCTGTCGAGAAGTAAAAGGAAGTTAGAGATGGAATAATTGATATTGAAAGCAGTGAGGAAGAATATGAAGAAATGATTAGTAATGAAGAATCTGATGAGCAGGGAAGCAGTGAAGAAGAAGAGGAGGAGAAAGAAGAAGAGGAGGAGAAAGAAGTAAAGAATGAAAGTCACCAGGAACCATTCAGGGAGATCTTTAATCAGGTGACTGTTGTTCCTTCAGTACTTCCACCAATTCTTGATTACTCTAAGAGGATTAAATATTATCTTGGAGAGGTAATTGATCTTGATGATGAAGAAGATCAGGAATTTTGTGTTAAGCCTAGAAAGAAGAATCATCCGAAAAAGAGAAAGGATCTAGGGAGTTTAACTCTTCCATGTGTCATCAACGATGTGGATATAGGAAGAGCCATGATTGATTCAGGATCAAGTATTAATTTGATGCCTTTCAGTTATTTTAAGAAGATTGGAGGGCTAGTACTAATACCTGCTCAAACTACCCTGACAGTTGCGGATGGTTCTATTAAGAAGCCAGTTGGTAAGGTGGAAGATGCAATTGTTCGAATTGAGCAGTTGGAGTTCTTGATTGACTTTGTAGTTGTTGATATGGCGAACGAGAGAAGAATTCCATTAATATTGGGAAGACCTTTTATGAGGACTTCTAAAATGTTGATGTGTTTCAATGACAAGAAGATGATATTGAGAGATCAAGAACATGTGTTGATTTATGATGGCGCTAAAGAAAGGATAATCAAAATAAGAAAGAGAGCCGAATATAAAAAGTTAAGAAGAGAAGCTGCATCTGAAGAGCAAGAATAGGTATGGATACTGATAGCTGTTATGTTTTGTAGGTACCTGTAAGTGAAGAAGGACAAAATATCCATCCTGAACCAAAAGAAGACCTATTCCGACTAGGCATAAAGGTGAAATATAAAAAGAAGGAGTGGGTGATAAAAGAGTTGAAGGAAAACAGAGTGGTGGAGATTGAAGCACCATACTCCAGACGCACAAAACAGGTGGATGGAAGAAAGCTGAGGATGTGGTGTACTAAAGACACCAACACGAAGGACAACACATGATTTTGCTGGAGGAATATTTTTTTTTTGTTGTAAAACATTTTAGTATTTTGGACATGTAGTTTTTTTTTTTTTGGATATTTAAACAATTTTTGGGTAGCATCTACTAAGGGATGCTAATTTTTATGTATCCACTGAAGGATATACAAAGGTACACCTACTGATGGGTGTTGGTAAGAATTACACTTACTGATGAGTGCTAGACAGGTTTGAGTCAGGCTCGTGACGTTAAACAAGCGCTACTTGGGAGGCAACCCAGTTGATTATTTGTTTGTTTTTAAACTCTATCTTAAGGGAATTATTTGTTTATTTGTTTCCCCACTTTTTCTCATCACCCACTCACAAAAATCTCACTTTTCTATCATTATCTTGTTAAAGTTTGGGGTTTTTGTTGAGGGATTGTGCATTCAAGAGACATTAATCATCAATTAGGAGGAAGTATTAGCAAGCATCTAGTTTCTCCACTCAAGTAAGTTGTGCAATTTCATTCTTAGGGTTTCTAAATTTGAAATTTGATGAAGAACATGCTTTGGAACATGATAAATTTGGGCTTTTGATTTCTATGCATGATTTGATGAAATAGGAACTGTTTGAACCGATTGAATTGCATGAATTTGGTCTAGATTGATGAAATTAGTGTTAGAGTGGAGAAGAGGGCGATTTGGAGAAGATTATGAAAAACCCTAGTCGCCGCCGCTGAGCGGTCTGTTTGGATGTTGAGCGGTGGCGCAACTTGAGGAAAACTGCTGACCGGTCTCCTTTGACGCTGAGCGGTCTCCTTTGACGCTGAGCGGTCTGCTGCAGATTTTGTTGGATGCTTGATTTTTAATGCAAGGACACTGAGGTTCCCTGTTTTTCCCTCAGTATTGGACTACGATTGGTTTGGAATCTGATTAATGATGTACTAACCTCTAATGATGAATTCCTGTGGTCTTTTGAACTTTATTATATGTAGGAATGTCATCATCATCAAGAAGGGTGAAAACTCTTGGCAACAAAAGGAAGGAACCTGAGAGGAAAAGAAGATTCTATTCGCCTATGTTCCTCTCCAGGAAACATGAGGAACACTATGTGACTGTGCAGGAGAGGAGATTGCTGATGGAGAGGAAGGCCACTTTTATCCCAGACTTGGCTCTTGAATTTGGAATAGAGATTATGAGGAGAGACTGGGAAAAACTGGCTACATATCCTGCACCGGCCAGCATTGAATTGGTGAAGGAATTTTATACAAATGCCTTACCTAGAGGAGGGGTTGATGCTGGGAGATACATGAGTTATGTGAGGGGACAGACCATCAGGTATGACCCTGACACTATTAACAACTTTCAGGACAGCGGGTCTAGAGCAGCTGAAGCACCAAGCATGGATGAGGATAACGATGAAGATAACTTTGAAGATGTTGATGATGGAGACCAGGAGGACTCAGATGAGGACATGGATTGAGAGGGCATCTACTGATGGATGCCCATGCTTTAGACAGGGTTTTATCTTGCCCTTTTGTATTTTTTAGAATAGGTTGAATTTTGATTGTCAGTGTGTATGCTTGACTTGAAAACTAATTCTGAAAATGTTTGACTTGATGATATTGCATGATGAAACTATTTGATGATGATTGGATGTGGATGATGATTGAGTTGTGTTGATATTCAGGTGAAAAGTTCACTAGATATGTGAACAGATGTGTGATGAATTGTGATTATGGTTATGATGCTAAGCAGGGTGTATGAATGGATGATGTGTGAGAAAGCATGGTGTGTGAGGTATTGAGCTCCAGAGTATTCATTGTTGTATGTACTGTTCACAGGAAAGCATGAATGATATTGCCTGAGTCTTGATAATTGATTGAATTGAATGTTTATGTCATATGATCAAGGCCATTTTTGGAATCCCTTACTTAGCCAAATTTTTACCCAAAGTGATTAAAATGTTATACCTTTTTTGAACCTTGGCCTTAAACAGGATGAAAACCCTTATTTTGAAATTATTTACCTTGAGTTGGGTTGAGAATAATTATTGAAAAAGTTCAAGTTTGGGGTTGTTGGGAAAATTTGAATGGTAGAAAAAGAAAGGCATTGAGCTCAAGTGTTGAAAAAGAAAAATGCATGAGAAAAGAAAAAGAAGAAAAGAAAAAGCATGGAAGATTAGCTCAATGTAAAAATAAAAGGAAATGGAAGAAGTTGGGAATGAGTGAGATTGGTTAAAGAAAGAGAGTTTGTGCTTGAATTTTAAATGTTAAACTAGCTCTCTTGACTCAAGGATTTTGTGATCCAGAAAAACCAATTTTTTCTTGTTAGCCTAACCTCATTATAAGCCTTGGAAAAGTCCTTGTGATGGCATTGAAATGTAAGAATGTTGATTATAATAGATGAAGGGCAATTTTGTTTCATGTGACATGTGAATAGTAGAGAGTGGAGTGACTTCTTAAACACTTGAGTGATTGAGTGAAACACTTGCTTGGTGAGAATTGTTGAATTCTATGATTACATCTATGCTTAGTTGATTGATCATTCATAAATAAAACATATGTTGGGAAATGTGTGATTATGTGAACTGAGTTGAATAGAAAGCATGTATACATCTTGATTTGATTCCACTGAAAATCTGAATTGAGTAGTTTTTGTCATAGGAAAAATGAATTGTTGGATTGTTGAACTATTTGATGAAAAAAGTGGAAAGCCAAGTTTTGTTTCGTTTGCTTGAGGACAAGCAAAGTTCTAAGTTTGGGGTTGTGATAACGGTCTAAAAACCATTATTTTCATGCTTCAATTAATATCAAAATACACTATTTATGGCTTAGAATGAGCTTAGAATCAGGGAAAACACTTACGTTGAGTCATTTGAGAGTCAAAAGCTGTTTTTAGATATATTATGCTTGTTTTGCATTGTTTTGCAAGGTTTTGATGAGACTTAAGAATGGAATTGAAGAAGGAAGGTCTTAAATTCAAGGAAGAAGAAGAAAAATGAAGAAAGGAAGAGTCTATGCACCGCTGAGCGCCATTATTCGAGGGAAAGCTACTGTCTGGCGCCTAGGCGGTGACGCTGAGCGTCCAGAGCGATTAGAAGCAAATCGCTCAGCAGTGAAACCACTAAGTGGTAAAGTTGGACGCTGAGCGGTTGTCTGCTGGGCTTGGGCTTAAATTCTGTTACTTTTATGCCCTATATATAGCCCTAGGGCGATTCAAATATCATTCTTTTGGCAGAAGAGGACGTCCAAAGCTATTTTACACTCCTTGGAGAATATTTCTTGGATGCTTAGGCTCCAATTTATCATATCTAGGGTTTGCTTTTCCATTCTTTCATTGTATTTCATCTAGTTTCACCATGTCAATGGTGAACTAAACCCTTTGTTGTTGGGGAACAATGTAATCTTTTGAAACTCTCTTAAAATGAAATTCTTGTTTTATTCATATGCTTGCATATGCTGTTATTATCAATTATGGGTTCTTTATCTATGCTCTATGCTATTATCAATTAACTCATTTGATAAATAGATGTTTGCCTTTGTCGATACGGGGACGTACGGGGAAGTCATGAACTGATAAGGAATTCCTTGATCAACAAATACCATCTAGGGATAGGGGGGCAGGACGATCAATTGTATTTTGCTTCTGTGGTACTTGGACTGCTAGTTACTAGGGGAGACTAGGGATAGTAAGCTAGTAATTAGTAGTAGGCTCTTCTCGCCGAGGGATCGGGTTTAGGGTAGACTAAGAAAGTTTGCATAACAATTAGATATTAAAGCGAATTTAATAATAAGAGTAGATATAAGAGAGTAGATAAGATGAAATTGTAAACCTCAACAATTCCATTCATCCATACCTTTTTCTTGCCAATTGAATCAACTGCATTTGCATGTTTACTTTTTGTTTTTGCATTAAACCACAAATTAATTTTCTTTACAAGTTTTACGATATTGATTTACACGAAAATCAGGCCTTTGAGTCCTTTGGGAGAACGATATTGGGTTTTACCAATTATATTACTTGATAACGATCTGGTACACTTGCCAGGGGAATAACAAGCACAACTATTTGGGGTTGATTCCTCCACATTCCTTGGAAGAAGTTTTGTGTTCTATTAACGTTTAATGAGATTCCTTGTGGTTTTGTGAATTGTACTTGATGCAGGGATGACCTCCTCATCGGGAAAGGGGATCAAGACTGTGGGGAACAAGAGGAAGGAATCAGAGTTGGAGCAGCTGAAGCTCCAGCTATGGAGGAAGATGATGAGATAACATCTATTGATGGATGTTATCAGCACTAGAACAAGATTTTTCTATCTTTTGTTTTTGTTTTTAAAACTTATTTGCTTTTTATTTTAGTGTAGGGTTTGATGTACTTGGTTGAAAACTATATCTGATGCAGTGGTTTGATATTGATATTTGTGTATGATGGGTATTGCTTGATGCTTTGATATTGATGATGTTGAGATTGTGCACTATATGCTGAAATACAGGTGGGTGTTCACAAGCTATGTGAACAGATGCATGATGATATTGTGATTGTGATTATGGTGCTAAGCAGGATGTTTATCTAGAATATCTAGAATAGTGATTGAGCTTATGAGTGAGGATTTGAAATCCAGAGTTTTTGATTGTATGATTGCTATCTACTTGAAAGCATGAATAATTTTGCCCAATTTTATATGATTGACTGAATTGTATGCATGTGTCATATGATCAAGGCCATTTTTTATTAAACCCTTTCTTAGCCAATACATAAATTTTCGTCCCAAAGAAAAAGAATACCATGTGTTCCTCCCTTTTTGAACCTAAGCCTTAAACATAAGATGAAAACCCTTTTTTAAATCTTTACCTTGAGTTAAGTTGAGAATTATTGTGTGGTATTGATAAAGGTTCAAGTTTGGGGTTGTTGGGAAAGTTGTAAAAGAAAGAAAAAGCATTGAGCTAAGGTGTTGAGCAAAGCATGAAAAAGATAGAAAAGATATAATGAAAGAAAGATAAGCTCAATGCAAAAAGGGAAAGTTGGGAATGAGATTGATTGGTTAAAGAGAGTTTGTACTTGAATTATGAAGGGTTTTGTGATCTATAAAAACCAATTTTTCTTGTTAGCCCAAGCCACATTATAAGCCTTGAAAAAGTCCTTGTGATGACATGTGTGTGTAAGAATGTTGATTGTGGTAAATGAAAGGCAATTTTGTTCTATGTGACATATGGATAGTAGAGGAAAGGAGTGATCTCTATACACCTTTGAGTGAAACACTTTTAAGTGCTTGAGTTAAAGACTTTTGAGTGCTTGAGTCTAACACTTTATCTGGTGAGGAATGATTCCATGAATTCATGATTATATATATGCTTAGCTAATTGATCATTCATGAGAATAACATCTGTTGGAAGATTATGTGATTGTGTGAACACCATGATGAGTAATTTGAATCAAAGCATGTGCACATCTTGACTAAATTCTATTGATGAGTTGATTCGAGTGATTACTTATCTGGAAAGAAAGGTTTTGGAATGTGATTGAACCATTGTGATGATTGGTGAAAGACTAAGTTTCATCTTGTTTGCTTGAGGACAAGCAAATTTTAAAGTTTGGGGTTGTGATAACGGTTCAAAAACCATTATTTTTATACTTAATTTTGATATCAAATGCACCCATGTTGACTTAGAAACTTGCTTTGACTCATGATTTTGCTTTAGTTTTGTGAGTAAGAGAGTTGAGGATATGCTTTATGATTTTATCACTAAATTTCCTTGATTTTGTAGGTCTTCAGAACGATTTGAATGAAGGGTTGAAGTATCAAGGAGTTGCAGTGCAGAAAAATCAAACAGAATGCAGAAAAGTCAACCAATCAACCAAAAAAGTCAACCAGTTGACCAGAATGCTGAAAAGTTGACCAGAGTGCAGTTTTGTGCCGTAGGGAGCGCTTCAAAATGGATGTTAAAATGAACGTTAACGACGAGATCTATTATCATTTTTCGCATGTCCTCGGAAGTTTAGAGTAGGTGAAAATTCTCCTAATTTATGGCCTACCATACGATTCTGTTATATAAATAGGTAAATGTTCTTTTCCATTATGGATAGCAATGGTATGGCCAATCATTGTAGGTATAATGGTAGATGCTCTGGACCAAGTTAATATTATAACTTTTTCCGCTTTTGTGTTAAGCTTATTTATTTTTCTTAATAAATGATTCGCAAAATGGTTCGAATCCGAAATAGAAAAAGAAAAGGTTTGACAGAAACAGTCCGTAAAAATATTTATACAGTACACCCCCTTCCCTGGGATTGTAGTTCAATTGATCAGAGCACCTCCCTGTCAAGGCGGAAGCTGCGGGTTCGAGCCCCGTCAATCCCATTGGATATCAATCCAAAAAAATAAATTCCTTTTTTCGGTGGACTGGAACCAGTTTTTCACTGTTTTTCGCCTCGACAGCGCTGGGGGCCATTTTGGGTACCGCTCCACTGCCGGGCGGTGTACTGTTGGTCTTGGGCCAGTTTTTATGTTATTTTTATGATCTATTTTGGGCCTGAACCCGTTTTCTGTTATTTTTCTACCCTATTTAAAGATCAGAACGTCTTAGAGAATGTATCTTTTGATGGCTTAAGCACAGAAACATATTTTTTACCCCTTTGGGGGCAGATTTGGGGAATTGACAACTCTCATTTTCTCTTTCTAGGGTTTCTATCTCTTTCATTCCATTGTACACCTAGTTCTTCCATGACGATGGAGAACTAATCTCATATGCTATTGGGGAATGATGTAACCTCTAAACTCTCTTGTATTTGAATTGTTCTTGAATATATATGCTTACATTCATTATTTGTTAGGGTTTTTCCTTTGTACTCTATGCATGGTTTGTTTAACTTATTCAAATGCATGATCATTGATTTTCTAGATATGGACACATACGGTGAAATCTAGACTTGAGGGAATTCTCTTGATACTAATATTACCTAGACATAGGAATAGGATGATCAATTGCTTTAAGCTTCTGTACACTGAAATGCATGACTAATTGCTAGGGAAACTAGACATAGTAAACTAGTAATTGGGAGTAGGCTCTCTTCGCCGAGACATCGGGTTTAGGGTAATTTAGAAAGTTGTATTAACATTAATGAAGAAGATGAATTCATTTATGCATGAGAGTGATTAAGTCAAATCTAAACCCTAACATATTCATCTCATATTATCAACATCATTCATTCACGTTCGTGTTTAGCCTTAATTGATCAAATTGCATTCATGTTTATTTTTCCGCACTTTGCATTTAAAAACCACAAAATATTGTTCTTATAGTCTTGATTGGTTAAGCAAAAGCACAATTGTTTAGTTTCGTGAGTCTCTTGGGAAAACAATACTTGGTCTTACCACTTATTATTACTTGATTCAATTCGGTACACTTGCTGGAGTGTTAACACTTAGGTTCTTTATTTTCCTTCTAAGGGAGGGTTCATCGACTTCCTCGGGAAACGTGGCGTCTGTCTTGTACGTAAGCTTGAAAAGAGTTTCACTTATCCTCCTGTGTGGAGAACACATATACCCTAGAGCACTTATGGGAGTTCATCCACCCATGCTCCTTTTACGTGACCAAGATGTTGCTTCAGCTCGACTATATTGGTTTTATTGGCCACCTCAACTTGCCCGTTCGTCTGTGGGCGCTCGACGGAGCTAGTAACATGCCTTATGCCCAAATTCTTGTAAAATTCCTCCAACTTCTTCTCAATGAACTATTGTTCATTTTTCATTAGCACCGTTCGAGGCAAGTCGAACCAACAAATAATCTTCCAAACGAAACTTTGCACCTGTTGAGTAGTTATAGTGGCTAACGGCTCGGCCTCTATCTACTTGGTAAAGTTATCCACAGTGATAAGAAGGAACTTCTTCTACATTCAGTCTATTGGAAAAGGTCCAACGATGTCCATTCCCCATTGGGCAAACGGCCATGGGGAAGTAGTATGGTGTAGCTCCGCGGGCGGTACGTTGGTGTTGTTGCCATGTTCCTGATAGGTTCTACATTTTTTGACAAAAGAGCTATAATCTTTTTCAAGGGTCGACCAAAAATACCCTTCTCGCAATGCTCAGACCTTGAGGGTTCACTTGTCGGAATGAAAGCCGCATATACCATTTTGTAGCTCGTCCAAGATATACCTCACTTCGCTTCCTAAGAGGCATTTTAACAAAGGGGTGGAAAAGCCCCGCCTATAAATATATTCGCCTATAAGGACGTACTGAGCGATCTTTTTGGAGTCTCTTTGTGCGGAAGAAGCTTCCCCTCCAACGAAACCTCCTAAGATGGTGTTTATATGACCTCGTAAAGGTCAGTTGTAACTCCTACTACGAGTCCTGCTCCGCCACCTGTCACTGTACAACCAATCGTTCCTGCGAGACGGCCGATTGGGGCTTCGACACGACGATCTCCTCCTTGGTGGGCTTCTTTCCTCCCGTTTTGCTTTCACACATTTACAGAGATTCCCTGCCTAAATGAGTTCTTCGATCTTGTCTCGCAGCGCTGAGCACTCTTCAGTTGTATGCCCCATGTTTTGATGGTAACGATAGTGCTTCTTCCTGTCATCATTCCTAGGGGTAGGTTTCTTCTTGATTGGTGGGAGGAGATCAACGCTTAGGGCTTCTTCAAGGATTCTCGCCCTTAACGCATTAAGCGGAGTGTAATGATTGCACTTGGGCGTGCGAGGAAGATCTCTAGGGCGGGACCTTTCCCCCTTCTCGTCACCCCCGATCGACTTCTTGGCTTCCTTTTTGTCTCCTCATGCGGTCGCTATTGTCGCCTCTTCTTGTTGTTTTTTGTGGAAAGCCCGCATATCTTCTATCCAAATGAAGTCAGCAGCTCTCTCCTGAAGCTTATCCATGGTTTTTGGCGGTCTAGCGCATAGGCTGTCTGTAAACAGTCTGAACTTCTAGCTAACGTCCCTTACCTAATGTGCTATCTTATTATACTTTTCCATAAAAACCTTCAACTACTCTTCCTTATCTTGCTTAGTACTAATCAAAGCGATTTGTGTTAGCCCGTGGATGTGGCTGAAAGCATACTACTTGCCGAAGAGGGACTAAACGGTGGCAAAACAGTCTACTGTATTCGGGAGAAGAATGTTATACCACACTAGCATTTCCCCCTTAAGGGATATAGAAAACACCCTACACATCACCAGGTTACTCGACGAGTAAAACGCCATGACATTCACAAAGGACCGAAGGTGATCGTCCAGGTCGGTTGATCCATCGTACTTCTCGAACGCTGGAGGCATTGACTTCTCAAGGATAGGGCCTCCATGATAGCGGCGGTGAAAGGCAACAGACCCTTTGGACGATTCTAATCGGGACGGGTGCCTTAGTTGCCTCACTATTTGCCTCACTTCCCCCTTTACTATCTTGGTTAAGCCTGCTGGCCTCCTAGCCAGTCCTACTCATGCCTTACCCGGCTGTGCTTGGTCCATCCCCATGATCATTGTCTTTTGACGATGTTGGAATCAAAGATACTGAGTTTTGAGCAAATTGCTCGAACCGAGCGACAATATTCTCTACCCGAAGTGCGGCCATCTCAGCATCATGTTTTCATTGCATTTCTTGAATTTGTATATGCATTTGTGCTTGCATCTACCTTATCAGCTCCATCAGGTCCTGTTGGTCTCCCATATTTCCCGTGGTCACTGTTGAGTGTCCTCGCTCGTTCTCGGGTCCACGGTGGGTACCAAAATGTTTCAGTTGGTAGGGTCGAGAACTATATCTTCATACTTTAAACCACTTCACTTAGCTCAGTTTATGTCTCTTCTTCTAATATTTTGTTGAATATTCTCTTGTAAAGTCCAAATACGAGAGAACGGATACCTACTAAAGGCACTCTGAAGTTCAAGTCTGTTTTTAGTTATACTGATCGATTATCGCATTTAAGTCTTAAATATCCAATAAATGCAATCACCTACCTCCTTACGTTGCTCTATATTTATAGACTCTGAAATGGGCTTTTGTTTGGGGCTGACCCAATCACGACCCAATGTCTTATAAACATGTTTTACTTTACTAATTATCTTGAGGCTTTCTTAATATATGAGATACCAATCGGTCACTGGTGTTGTGATGGGTGTCGCACCCCATGCAAATTTAATGTGCATAAAGAATGCATGATAGTGCAAGGAAGTGACTCCTAGGTCGTCTCTCAAGGATCAAATGTGGTTCGGGACTTAGGTCTAACACATAGTGGGGGGTTTTAAAGGTGTTTGAGATGATAATTAAACTAAATTAAAGCATGGAAATTAGACATAACTAAATAGAATTGAAAATGCTGGAAGGGATGTGGAAAACATAAAGACTGAACGGTCCTCCAGATGACCAAACGGTTCTACATTGAGACCGAACGGTCTCTAAATCAAGTGAGGAAATTGGAAATGCAGGAAGGAAAAGAAGCCGAACAGAATAGACTACAATAAAGTGAACGGAAACAATAAACTGAACATAACAGACAACATGAAAACATTAAATTGAACAGTCCTAAGACATGGTGTTTGAACTAATTAAAATGTAGCAAGTAAATAAGAAAACGCTTTTCTAAAAATGAAATGCAGATATCAATCAACGCGTGAACAATTAACACAATTGAATGCAAGAATTAATCTACCAAAGGAAATCACAACAAGAGCAAATAATAATGGAACATTTAAACTAATAATTAAAAGGTACATTGTAGCTGGAAAAGGAAGCAAGCAATGCCATTCATCACCGAACAACACTTTTGGAGCTTTCTCCTACTAGACGTAACAACACATCTTATAAATTAAGAGTGAATCTCCTATGAAATCACCGTTTGCAGCAGGCCGTGACACCACTTCTAAGAAATCAACGTGCTCTTCATTCCAGCCGAGACACCATACATGCTGGCAGCTGCTCCAAATGAAATAACCGTGTTGCTTATTCCAAACGAAAGCCACCGCTTGCTGCAGCTGGATGTAACCCACGCGCACACCAAAGAAGATCAACACCTCTCACCAAGAAGTGAATCAGCGTCCTCTCCTTGCCGTGACCAAGTGCAAAATTTAAAGCAGCGTCAGTGAAATTTCAGCAGTGAAAGTAGTTGTTGAACGTCCAGCGCACCACTCCAAACCCAATGCAAAGAAAATGAATCCAAGCAAGAAATGAAGAAAAATATGCTTCTAAATTGAAAACAAGATCAGCAAGTGTGCCTCTTAGCAAAGATGAATGCTTTCTCCAAAATAAAAAACGTTGCTTCCATTCCCGCAAAGATGAATGTCCGTGTACCCTCTAAAGAAACGAAATGTAATGAGTAAACCGTGTGGGCATGTGCGCTTCCAGCTCCAAGACCGAATGATGCATCAGCAAGAAAATAATCTCCAACTAACAGCGTTTACTCTTTTTCAAAGCAAAGATGAATATGCGCCTCTTTTATTTAAAAGAAAATCAACCAATGAACTGAACGTCACCTTGTCTATTTAATAAGCAAAAGTAAAAACGAATCACTGTTTCATTCTCAAGGAAAAGAAAAACTGTGTTGATCAAACAAAATCCATCTTGATCCGTGACAGCGTGCTACCCCATCTCTCCAATTGAAAATCAAAAATTTGTGCCAAGTGGGTGGCGGCTAGCACGCCCTTTCAATCAGCGTTTTTTTCCTTTTACATGTGGCTGGTGGCTGCACTAAAAACCTAGATGCCAAGTCAGCCACCCCACTTAATGGGCTTAACATCAATTTGCCAAAATTTGCTAAAGTGTACAGGTTGGTTCAAAAAAGTAATAAGCAACTAAATTATAATATAACTAATTCTCAAATACCTATGTGGAGAGTCTTCGATTATCTTCTTAATGTCTCAAAATGTATTTTCAAAATTTTTCTGCAATTAATAATGTAAATAATTAGTTCAGATGATTCAAATTAGTTAAAATTAGAATTTTCGATCAGATTAAGCACAATTAGCAGAAACAGGAAAATACTGGACATTTAAGCATAATTCCCTGATTAATTCTAGCACAATAAACTAAGTGAAGTCAAGAAAATAATGCAAATAATTAGCTCAGATGATTCAAATTAGTTAAAATTAGAATTTTCGATCAGATTAAGCACAATTAGCAGAAAAAAGAAAATACCGAACATTTAAGCACAATTTCTGATTAATTCTAGCACAATAAACTAAGTGAAGTCAAAAAAATATTGACTCATCATGTTGATAGTGACCAATCGGTCTATGTTGATTTAAAGGTTTCAAAGAGATGATTGACCATTCACTTTGAGATTGCGTCGACTTCGTATTATACATATGTTAAAAAATAAATTTTAAGTCTAATATAATTAAAATTAGATTTGTAATCATATATATTTTGTAAGTTGATAAATTGATATTCTAGTCTACATGGAACTTATAAGTTTAGTGTACTTTACCCATTAACATGGAAATTTAACTTTTACTGTCAAAGTTTATTGCTCATGACAGAAACAAAAAAAAGGTAGAAAATGGAATCAGTAGAGTGTGCACCACTAAACATATTTGATGCTTTGCTTTGAATTTTCCAGGAAGCGATTGTTGCTAAAAGAAGAGAAGAAGCAGAAAGTATGAGAAAGACTGTTGAAGAGTTTCTTGCAGAAGCTCATTACAATCAGCTTCGCATGTTCAACGCTTGATCCACTTGTGGGAAAAATGGACTTTTCAAAAACCAAATCATTATTCTGATGCATTTAATCCTGACTTTCTATGTTGATAACTTTCAACTTAGCTCTTAATTTTCTTCTATCTGATATAAGTTGTGCATGACACCACTCTGAACAATTTTTTTTCACATCCTCTTCCTTGTTATATTATCAATGTTTCCAATGTTTTTTTTTTTGGCATAGAGTACCCTTTTTCCCTCTCTCTCTCTCTCTCTCTCTCTCTCTCTCTCTCTATATATATATATATATATATATATATATTTCTAATTTGATAATAACTACTTTAAAATATTTTTAGTATCTGTGTTTTATTCTAAACAAAAGTTTTGGATATATAAGAAAAGGCACAGAATCATCTGAAAAAGAAATCATGGTCCTAATGGAATAAGTTATGTGTCTAACACATGAACCATGAGAGAAAACATGAACACGTTAAAATGTCTTTATAAGCCAAAAAGTATCTATATACTGACAGAGAAAGAGAGAAATATATAAATAGATGCATAGATTGGATCTAGCACTTTGATTTCAACCATCATTTTTCTAACTAGAATACTCTGAAGCCCTAAATTCAGCATTAATTTTTTTTTTTGGCAAAGTATTCTTGAAAGTTAAAAGCGTGTATATATCTATATGTTCTTTTTAATTATGTTGAGTTTTCTTTTATAAGTTATTGTTTTCTTCTCATGAATATACTTCATTTATTTCTATATTATTAGTGTGATATTTTAGACACACATTTTAATCGTTATTATCAAAATATAATCTCTTAATATGTTTATATTAGACATTGTTATATCATTACATGGAAATTTTATTAAAAGATAAAGATAAAAAAGTAATTATACATGATAAAAAATCTAGTATACATAAGAAAAAAAATATCTATTACAAATAAACTAAAAATGTCTCATGATTTCCTTCACAAAAAATCATTATATATTTTGAATTTTATATATTTAGAAAAAAAACCCAATTTCTCGTTATATTAAAAATTTAAATATTAGTCAACCTTCTTACATTTAAGAAAAAATAACCTTTATAACTCATTTTAAAAGTTTTTAATTTGAATGATTTAATATTAACTTTCTTTATTCTTTTCCTATCAAATTTCTCTCTAATTTGAATTGGTTAAATTGAGTATCACAATCTTCTTTTCAATCAAGTATTTTAACTCAATTAGAAGTAATTTCAATTCCTACGAAAAAACGAAACATTAAAGAATAAAAAATTACATCAAAACTATGTGATGAATCAAAATATAGTCTCTTACTTAAGTTATATTTATCATGTGAGAGAAATTTATAATTTAGAAACATTAATTCTAAATTATATTTTTTTAACCCTCCCCTTTTTACTTTTACTTTTATTCTCGAAAAGATATCTAATTAAGATGTTCTAATAAATTTAAAAAAAATGCATAAGTACGTAATTTTCATAATAAGAAGAGATGACTTTTGTGTATGGTAAGTTATTTAAGCCTAAGCACAAAAATAGGACAATCTATTCAGATTTTGTATAAGGGTTGGAATATTTATAGTTTCTCCTCATGTAAATATATATTCATATCTTGTTGGAAAAAAAAACATAATTATTTTCTCAATGAAAATTAGGTTAATTAATTTTATACTACTATAATAAATTAAATTCAAAACTAAATTGTGCTACATTTATAAATTTCAATGCATATCAAGTAAAGTTTTAAGAAATTAAATGTTGCCAAATTAAAATATACTTAAAAATTTGGATTCATTTCGTATTATATTATTGGTCTAATTGGTCTTTCTTCAAACTTAGAAATCATTTCCATATTCTCCTAATTAGAACACAGGGTGAAGTTACGAATATGTTGTCATAATATATATTTCTTCACCTGTTTGCCCCGTTTAGTTCTTTATCACCTCTTAAACATATTTTGGAAGACATTGCAAAATATTAATCATATCTTTTTCATTGCTATTTTAACCATATATTGTTTTTCTCATTTACAAGAAATGACACTTGAAAGCACTTTTTAATGAGAAATATTCAACAAGAATTTTAGGGATATGATTATGAATGAATGAAGACACTTAAAATGTGAAAACAAAACCTATATTTTTACTAGATCATCATATGAGTACTAATAATTCCAAAGTGATTTGGTTTCCAATTTTCTTCTTTCTCGGTTCATAATCATTAAAATAATACCTACAAAAGATAATCTAATGCTTAAGTTAAAAAGAGTTCGGTCATGCTAGTCACCTTATTTATACAAATTGTAAGGCTTTTACTTACCACCGCCTTAATTATGGCTCAGTCACCTCTTAATCGCAATTAACATACTGATTTGTAGTAATCCCTTATATGTTTTTAATCATGTTAGATGTACGTTTGATCAATAAATCAAATAATCGATCGACTTCTTTTATAAGATGGTGCAACTTTATTTTCTCATCAATTATTTTGATGGATCGGTTTGATAATCCTTTGTTGGGGTTAACCCGATCAATTAAAATTGAATCGGTCAAGCTCGTGATATACACATGCCCTCCAAGCTCGAGTAGTAGAGGATTGACTAGATGTGATGAAAGCTCTGGAAGTAATTTGGTAGTATAGCTCGATATTGGCCTTTAGTTGAATGTATTTGAAAAAGTTATCGTTGGCCTGAAGAGTTGTGACACCTCTTGTTATTTGTTGTTAGTTCTGATGCATGATGTGTGTAAGACCCAGGAAAAAAAATATCTAAAAAGGTGGTACAAGCGTGGATGTCATTCATTAAAAGAAGAAAAGATAAGTTATATAGAAATAAAATGTAGCACGATTGGTTAGAGCTCATTGTTATGGGTTGGAGGTCATGTGTTTGATTCTTGTTGTGTGCATTAAACACATTTTATTTCTTTTTATATCATTTGAACATGTTGTGTGTGATATTGTTTGTATTATTTGTTGTGCATGTGTATGACAAGATAAATGTGATAGTCTGTTTGGTTTGGAACTTGAAGGTGGTGAGTTTGAACCTTAGCTAGAGAAAAAGTATATATTTTAGGGTTTTACGTGTTTTTGGAAAGTGAAGAGATGGAAAGAAATTCATTTGGTCACAGGCATGGGAAATAAAAGCTAATTAAGGTAAATCAAAATATGAGAGTTAACAGTGTTAAATGTAGGTTAAGGACTGATAATCAAAATTTAATTAGGGATACATGAGTGTGTTGTGAGAGAAAAATGGTGTTTGTGTAGAAGATTCTGTGAGAGATTGGGGGTGCAATAGAAGGGTGTTTTCTGATCAAGGAAATAAAATAGTGTAAACTAAGGTAATGAGAGCTATTCTTTTTATTCTTTACTTGTTTTTTGTCGTGTTCATGTTATGATTGGACAATTAGTTTTGGTGTTGCGAAAGTGATTTGTGATTTTGTGATGACCATTGTGTTAGGTGTTGGTTGTTTTGTACCATGGCATTTTAAGGTTTGTGATTGGTTTTGGGATTGATGCTTGGTTGGTCTATGAATAAAAGCATGTAGGAGCTCTTTTATGCTTTTGAAAGTAAACCTGTTAATTCTTAGGTCGTGATAAAACAATTTCTTAGGATCAAGATGATGTGGTTATAATGTTATATACTTCTTTTCAATTCTTAAAATTGAAGTTTGATTACATGAAGCAATTTTTGAGGTATAACATTTTGTTTCACATTGACCAAATATACTAATATTTGTGTTGTCAAGTGGCTATGGGGTTTATGACTCAGAATATTTTGTTGCAATTTGTTTAGGCATAAACATACGTAACGTTTATGTGCAGAATGATGTTAGCAATTTTTGTGGTTTTGTAATCTGTAAAGGTTTAATATATGATAAAGTTTCATGAGAAATCAGTGCATAAGTGTTGGCCTGTAAAGGTTTAATATATGATGAAGTTTTATAAGAAATTAGTGCACAAGTGTTAGTCTGTAAAGGTTTAATATATGATGAAGTTTCATAAGAAATCAGTGCATAAGTGTTGATTAATCACAAAATAGAAGGTTGCCATGATGTTTAAGTTTAATATGAGTTGTTTCTAGTTGATCCAGGTTGTATAAGTGTTGATATGTGTTTCTTATAGTTATAGTCAAGGTGTTGATATGTGTTTCTTATAGTTATAGTCGAGTTATTGATCCGTGTTTTAATCTGGAGGTATTTTTTAAGTGTCAACCATTTTGTTTGTTTCAATGTTGTTTTGATCTCTAGTCGTGCTATTTTTGTATGCTACTGTGTTCTTTGGGTATGTTGTCGTACTGTTTTTTGTTTGTTGTCGTGCTGGGTTAGTTTGTCTAGGCTGGGTTAGTTTGGTCAGACTGGGTTGGTTTTGTTGGGCTGAGTTATCCTTTAACTGAGTTGAGTTAGCTTGTCGTATTGTGTTGCATTGTGTTGAGATGAGGTTGTCTATACCGGGTTGTACTAGTGTTTTGTGCTGAGCTAGGTTGTTTCTGACCGAGCTATATTGTTAGGAACGAGTTGTTTTGGATCTTAGTTTAGAGGTTTTAGAACTCGACCATGAGGTTTTTGACCTTGGCCAAGCTGCTTTTTATGGTTATGTGTGTTATTGGTCATGTTGTTCTATTTCGTTGTCGAGCTGTGTATGTTGGCTATTGAGTTTTGGTTGAAATTGGCCAGGTTATTTGTTATTGGTTGAGTTGTTTAATGTGTTGTGGTTGGTAGATTCAATTTTGGTACCGGGAGATGAATTTGGTTGTGATGTGATAATGGTTGAATTTACCGTTATCTGTGATTCAATTTTAATACTAAATGCACCCTTTTTGACTTAGAAACCTACTTGAACTCATGATTTTTCTTTATTTGTGTGAATAAGAGAGTTGAGGTTGAACTTAATAATTTTATTACTAAATTCCCTTGATTTTGTAGGAATTGGAATGATTTGGAAGAGGAGTTGAATTACTTAGGAGTTGGAACCCAGAAGGGACTGAGAAAGCATCAGAAAAGATGACCGTAGGATGCCTGAGCGCCCTTTTTGGGGCCCTCAGTGCCAGAAGCTCGCATTGAAGCCTGATGGCCCCTTTTCTGAGGCCCTCAGCGTTGAAGCCTCGCACTCACGCCTGGGCGCCCTTCCTGGGGCGCTGAGCACCAACTTCAATGTGTCATTCCACGCCTGGGCGCCATTTGAGGGGCCCTAAGCGCCAGCTTCTCGCACCACTGCCTGGCTACCCTAAGTTGGGGCGCTGAGTGCCAGCGAGATGGGCTTGGACCTTGTTTTCTACTTTATTTAAGGTCTTGGACGTCCTAGGGTTTGTACCTTTTGATAGCAGAGACGCAGAAACACAACAACCAATACCGATTTTGTGCAGCGGAAATAAAAACAGAGTTCAATACGAATTGCTAAAAGCAAAGAGCTTGTTCAGTCATTTAAAAAATGGTTCCTTTAATTTTCTTATAAACGTTTTAACAAACAGTTGATGTGCAGAAAATCTAAAGAATGTAGGGAGTAGAAAAATTACACAAATTATTTTTATCCTAGTTCGAATCAAAAGATTTTATGTCCAGTTGTTAATCACTACGAATAGTGATTAACCTTTTTCACTAAAAACAGTTTCACAGGTTACAATATAGTGAATGAAAGGACAAATTACAACCGCCAGTGATAATCGATTATTATAAGTAATAATCGATTATCTGCGGGATCTCAAATAATTAGGTATATCTTGACTTTTCAACTTATCGACTCTAATTCTTCATCTCCTTCCACCGTTCGGCTTGAGCCCTTACTGTCTTCTGTCATTCGGTTCAACCTCTTATCACCATCTGCCGTTAAGGCTTGGTTCCTCACAGCTTTCTAGCGTTTGGTGCAAACTGCTCGGTCTTGGTCATATCTCGCTTGGCCTTGGTCATACCCTCCAACACTTGACATTTTATTCTACAGTGTTTGTTGGACTTAATATCATTCGGCTTCTCTATAACTTCGTTCGGTCTTTACTATGTTCGGCTAGTGTTCAACGTGTGTTCGATGTCATTCGGTCTTAAAATGTGTTCGGCCAGTGTTCATCCTTGAACTGTTATACACCGTTCAGCCTTCAACTATTATATGTCGTTCGGTCGTTGACTGATAGTGACTGTTCGGTCTTTAACTGTTATATGCCGTTATGTTATTCGGTTGTTGACTGATAGTGACCGTTCAACTGTTGACTGATAGTGACCGTTCGGTCTTGTATCCGCACTCTTGTTCTTTTCCTCGCGGATCAACATATAGATATGCTTTTAAACTCAATACAGGGGTCTTCATATTCTTCACTTTGTAACATCATCCAAATCATTTATTTCAATACACCAATGCTCCTCATTGGTAACAATCTCTCCTTTTTTCATGATGATAAAAAAATCCTTTGTTTAAAAGCATCTTTGTGTATCTGCAAGCTTACAAACATACAAACAAGTTAGCGGTAACTGCACCATAAGTTTGTTCTTCTCGCCCTTTTTAATCAGAAACAAAAAGATCAAACATGCTTCCCCTTAAAATGTTTTACCCCTCAATAAAAAAATGTATGCATAATATAGGAGAATCAAGAAGGAATTTTTATTTAATTTTGAAGAAAAATGCCATTACATCATAAGGGAAATACAGAAACATTTAAAATTACCATACTTGAATAAAGCAAACAAACAAACATCCTGATCTTGAAATTTGGACTGGGTGATTTCTTAGGAGGGTGAAGATTGAGATGATTTTCAATGTTGCTAAGACGGGTGTCAAAATCATCAAAATTGTCTATCACATATTCCTCATGAGTTTGCTGCCACTCAATGATTTCGTCAAAACGGGCTTGATGAGCAAGACTCATGTCCTCCAGTTGTTTGGAAAAATTTGCAAAGTGTTCTTTCATTGAGAGATAGGAGGATGAAGGCATTGTAGAAGGTCCAACTTCAGATGGAGCAGCAACTCTTACTAGTTTAGTCATGTGAGCATCCATGCCTTCATCTTCATCATCCTGGTGACCATCATCCTTATGAACAAGCACACGTCCTAGAGCAATAAATCCCATTTGCTTGAAACTTGTGATGAGTCGATATTTTTTGAACTGTATTTAGTTTATTGCACTTAAATAAACCAGGGAATTGTGTTTAATTGACTGTTATTTCCCCGTTTTCCGAATTCTACTTAATTTGGTCAGAAATTCGTAATTGTGCTAATTTGGATTTTCTGAGCTGATTAAGTGCATTTCTGATTGCAGGGAAGTTGTGGAAACATCATCTGGAGCATTAGGATATGGCGTGACACATTCAAAGGCTCAACATTTAGTCATTTAGATTCTAATTAAAGTTGTAATTTCGTTTTCTAGAAGTCCTTAATTAGAATTAGGTGTTTTGGACCTTTTTAGGGGCAATTTTGTAAAAAAACCCATGTGTAGGACATGTGGCTTTTGGCTAGGGTTTCATTAGAAGGTGGTCCCCACCAATTTTAGAGTCTTGGACGGTCTTTAGAGGAGAGAATGCCGAGGACACACTCTTGGGCTCTCATAGCCACACTTCATACTCATGTTTTGAACTTTTCTTTCCTAGGGTTTCATGTATGAACATGCTCTTTGGAGAGCTTGCTTGGTGCTTCGGTTTTGAGCCATTTCAATGAACAAGATGCAGATTTTCTTTGTCTCTTAACTTACTCTTGGTTGTCTTAGCTCATTGATGGTGAAAAATCATTCTTTTCTATTTCCATTTGCTTGTTCTTGAAGCTTGAAGCTTGAGCTTTGGAGCTTATCTTTGCATTTCCATGGTGGAAGTTGGGTTTGAGTAACTTTATATTTCGTTTTCCTCTTCCATTGCTGCAGTTGCTCACGTTTTTCTTTGCATTTTATTTGGTTGGTTGATAAAAATGGAGTTCTATGTGAGTTTTGGGTCGAAGAGAGCTTAAGTTGATGTGTGGGTGTTGTGGTTTGGACTCTTTCTTCCTGCATTTTGTTTTTTGATGTTTGAAACAAGGATGGGACCAGATCTTGGGGTTGTTATTGTGGCTGGACAGAGCTGGGATTGATTGCTTGGTTATCATTTTCGTTTTTGCAAAGAAACTTGAAGAAATGGTAGTGTTGAAGTTGGGTTGATGAGTAGAAGTTTGGGTTTATTGTTCTTGTGTTCATTTGCAACTTGAACTTTGGTTTCTTGAAGTCATTCTTGGTATTGAAGAGTAGATGAAAGATTTGGATGGTGGTTGAGAAGAAAGAAAACCGAAATTGAGGTTGGAAGTGAGAGAAAAGGGAGCATTTAAGTTTTTACCTCTTTTGGACAAGCAAAATATGAAGCACATTTTCACTAAATGAATGTTGCCACTTTTGGTTTTGTCTTTTCCTTGCATTGCTGACGAGAATCACCATTAGGAAGGGAGTGTTTAGGTGTTTTATTTCCTTTGACCTTGCCTACATGGCATCTTGGTTGGACCACCCAAAGTATTTTCCATTTACCCATTGGTTTGAAGCACTTTTTGTAGCCACTTCTTTCTAGCTCACGTAAATTTGTGCTTTGCTATTGGAATGAGAATTTTTGCTGCATGGAAGGAGAGAAGGGATAGTCTTGGAGAGTTTGGAAGGCACATGTTAATTTCCTTGAAAAATGGTGCACATGGGAGAAGAAGTCAACACATTTGGTGGCTTATAGAAGGTGAACTTGGAGTTTGACTTGGGTGCATGGTGACTCACGGCCAAGAGGTGTTCTTAGGCCATTTTCATTTTCAATTTCTTTATTTGGTGCACACTTGGTCACATGAATTGCTAGGAAAAATTGTGTTTGTTTATTTCTTTTGTTTTAAATTAATTTGCATAGTAGGATTAGTTGCTTTTTAGTTTCTCTAATTTAGTTTTGCATGTAATTTAATTTAACTTAGTTGGGTAGTTGTTTGACACATTGTTGGGGTCTAGTATTTTATTGTGTTTTAATGTTGCCTAATATGTTTGGTCTTGTCACTTTAATTCTCATGATAGCTTAAATTAACTGTGTTGGTCATTAGTGATATTGCATTGCTTCTTTGAGATTTCTGGACTGTATTTTTAATTGTGACTCTGACTTGGTTAATATCAAATCCGTATTTGAACTTGCAATAGGGTATACGCTTAGTTGCCCAGTTGGTGTGACATCTTCGCTTAGTTGATGGAACTGTATGGTGTAAATCAGAGTTGATATTAACACTGCGTTTGCTTAGTTCGCAGTTATGAAGACAGATTTAACCGTCGCTTAGTCGGTTAACTCTGTTGGATTAGAGGTTTGAGTCGCAACTTTATTTTGTTGATCTGTGATTGGAAACATTTTAATTAAGTTAATGACCGACTGCTTTTATTCTGTCTTTGAAACCATTTTTTTTAATTCTGCGATTAATTATCTGTTTGCGTCAGTGTTTTCATTTAATTTTTCCGCATTCACCACAACGTTTTCACAACCCCCCCACTTCGTGTTTGACTTAATTCTTGAACCGCAAAATTGGTCCTTGAGAGACGACCTAGGAGTCATTTCCTAGCTATAATGCATTTCTAAATTGCAATCAAATTTGTATGGGTCGCGACAACCATCAAATTTTGGCGCCGTTGCCGGGGACCAACGGTTCAGTTTTAAGTCTTGTGTTGTGTTTGTGTTTGTGTGAGTTGTGTTGTCTTGTAGTGTGAGTGTGACGTCTTGTGTTGTTTTCTATGGTTTGAAATTTTTGTGCTATTGTTTCATTATTACAGGGTGTTTTGATTTAATGCATGACTAGAGGAAATCCTAGACCCATACCACCCTTTGATCCTGAGATTGATAGGACGTTCCATAGGTTAGCTAGGCATTATAGGAATTTGTCTTTAGAGTCTGTTTTTGAGTCAATTCCATTACATACTGTGCATCCTACTGTTGAATCTGAATCCACTGCTGAGTATTTTGTGCATACTGCATCTACTGCATCTGTTGCATCTGCACCTGATTCTGATTTTGATTCTGTTATTTTTCACACTGAGAACAATATGGCACAACCTCCACTTCGTTAGAGGACTTTTAGGGAGATGATTGCACCTGATTTCGATATTGAAAGCTTGTGCATCCAATATCCTGATGAGGACGTTCCATTTGTTCTCAAGACTGGACTGATCCATTTGTTGCCCAAGTTTCATGGTCTTGCAGGTGAGAGTCCACATAAGCATTTGAAGGAATTCCACATTGTCTGTTCCACTATGAAACCGCATGATGTTCCTGAAGAGCACATCTTCTTGAAGGCATTGCCTCATTCATTGGAAAGTGTTGTTAAGGATTGGTTGTACAGTTTGGCACCTAGATCCGTCACTAGCTGGGACGATCTGAAGAGGCTGTTCTTGGAGAAAGTTTTCCCAGCATCCCAGACCACAGATATCAGAAAAGACATAACTGGGATTAGGCAGCTTGGTGGAGAGAGCTTATATGAGTATTGGGAGAGATTCAAGACACTTTGTGCAAGCTGTCCCCACAATCAGATACCTGACCAACTCCTTCTCCAGTATTTCCATAAGGGTTTGAACAACATGGATCGGGGTATGATTGATGCTGCCAGTGGTGGAGCTCTTGGAGACACCACGCCTGTTGAGGTCAGGCAATTGATTGAGAAGATGGCCTCCAACTCCCAGCAGTTTAGCGCCAGGAATGATGCCATTGTGGTGAGGGGCGCACATGATGTTGTTGCCCAGTCTTTATCAGCTGTTGAAAGCAAGTTGGAAGGCAAGATTGACTCTCTTGCGAAGTTGGTGACACAGTTGACAACCAACCAGAGACCTGCAGCTTCATCTGCATCTGTTGCACGATTATGTGCTATTTGTCCTTCCAGTGACCACTACACGGATGCCTGTCCTACTTTGCAGCACTCTATTGCTCATGATGCGCCTCATGCTTATGCTACTAACATATACAACAACAGGCAACAACAGCAGCAAAATTATGACTTGTCCAGCAACAGGTACAACCCAGGGTGGAGAAATCACCCCAATCTTAGATGGAACAATACGCCACAGCATCAGCAGCAGGCGCCACCTTTCCATAATGTTGGAGGTCCTAACAGATATGTGCCTCCACCTATGCAACAAAATCAGAGGCAGCAACAACAACAACAGCAAGAGGCACCTGCCCAACCAGCTACCCAACCAGCTGCCCAACCTTCTACTTCTTCTGAGCCTACAGTGGAAGAGTTAGTGAGACAGATGACTATGCAAAACATGCAGTTTCAGCAGGAGACTAGAGCTTCCATACAGAGTCTCACTAACCAGATGGGTCAGATGGCTACTCAGCTTAACCAGGCACAGTCTCAGAATTCTGATAAGTTACCATCCCAGACTGTGCAGAATCTGAAGAATGTGAGTGCCATAACCCTCAGATCAGGGAGGCAGACTGTTGTGCCTTCAGAGCTGACTTCTACACCTACACCCGTGCTTGACACTTGTCCTAGAGAGGACGACCATGACGGTCCACGCAGGGCATTTGAGGTGGGTGGATCTTCTTCTCCAGCCAGTGGTTCTTCTTTAGGTGGATCTTCTCCCTCTTCCATTCCCTTCACGGGAACTTCCTAGCAAAAAGATGGAAGAGGTGGATAGGGAAATTCTGGAGACCTTCAGGAAGGTAGAGGTGAACATACCTCTACTCGATGCCATCAAGCAGATACCAAAGTATGCCAAATTCTTGAAGGAGTTGTGCACACACAAGAGGAAGATGAAGGGCAATGAACGGATCAACATGGGGAGGAATGTATCAGCTCTTATTGGTAAGTCGGTCCCGCACATTCCTGAAAAGTGCAAGGACCCAGGTATATTTTGCATTCCCTGCGTGATTGGAAACAGCAAATTTGAGAATGCCATGCTTGATTTAGGTGCATCTGTTAATGTCATGCCTTTGTCTATATATCCATCTTTGTCTCTTGGTCCGTTACAACCTACGAGTGTGGTCATTCAGTTGGCCAATCGGAGTTGTACCCACCCAAAAGGTTACCTAGAGGATGTATTGGTTAGGGTAGGTGAATTGATTTTCCCTGCTGATTTTTATGTTTTGGAGATGGAGGAGGGATTCTCTCCTGGATCCGCTCCCATTATGTTAAGTAGGCCATTTTTGAAAACTGCCCGAACCAAGATTGATGTGTATGCTGGCACTTTGTCTATGGAATTTGCTGATATTGTTGTTCATTTTAATATCCTTGATGCAATGAAATTTCCTGTTGAGGACCATTCTATGTTTAGGATTGATGCATTGGCTGACATTCTTGATGAGTTTGTTGTTGATGAGTTTGAGTGTTTGCATGAGAAATGGCATTCTTTTCTATCTTCTCTATATCCATGCATTGAATCTGAATTTGAATCAGAATGTGAAAATGATGTTGATATTGTTGTGGATCTTGATAAGGATTGTGATGCCCAGGATGTTGGTGATATTCTTGATTCTACTGTAGATTCACATGTTAGTGATGATTTTGACATAGAAACTGTGAAAATAGAAGAAGTTTTAGACTTTGGATTACATTTTGATCTTTCACAGTTTTCTGAAAATTTTAAATGTAGTTGTGAAGTTGGTTCTTGCTCTATTTGTGTTGAAATCAATTCTGTGAGACAACCAACTTCCCACTTTATGATTGTTGATACTAACTGTGAATCTGATAAAAATGTTGAAGAACAGGTAGATAGAAGCAAAACCTTTGTTGATGATTATGATGTTGATGACCATGATTTTCATTCTCCCTCTTTACATGATGAGAACCACTTTTTGCTATCAGATCTGAATGTTTGTTCTCCATGCACTGAACATGAATATGAGTCTGTGTTTGATATTGTTTCTACATTTGAAAGTGATTCATGTTCTGAGAATGTATCTGATGGTCAGCTTATTACACCGAGACTGAGTGTTATACCTCTGCATGTTCTTTCTGTGGAACCATATTGCACTAACCATGTTGCAGGAGGTACATATGAATTTGTCCAACAAGCACCGACAATGGAGAGCAAAGGTGCTTGCATACATGATAGTTTAAAGATCAATGGGCACCAGCTGAACCCACTCATCAACAATCAATGCTTCTTGGATCCGGTTGTGGAGGACATCTCCCTGCTTGATCAAGTCTGGAGGACGAAGCAGTTCTTCTTTAAGACTTCCTTGTTGGATGCAGTAGTGGAGGAGACGTCTTTGGTCCATCCCACCTACCCCCCCATCTGACTCACGGAGTTTATTCTCTCCTTCCCTCCTCACTTTTATTGCACTTTGTCTATATCTGCTAATTGTTCTGATTGTTGATCTGCTGATTGTGACACACTGAGGACATTGTGTTGTTTAAGTGTGGTCTATTAGGGGAGGTTGTTTCTTTGTTTATATTTCGGTTTTTATGTAGTTTGTTATGTCTTGTGTACAATTTTGCATGCTTTTCGTGAATTCTGGACTGTGATTAGGTTATCAGTTTTCTTTCACTGCATTGATACTCTGATTTGTTGGATTCCTTGCTCTTCTTTGCTTGGAAGATACTCATGATGTTTGAGAGTTGAATTGATTATGACCGTATTACCTGTGTGAGATTTGAGCCACTTGATATTCTTTCTTGTGTGTGATATGGCTCTTGATTGCTTGCACATATGCCTTGGCTTGACTCTTTTCGATGATTCTTGATTGATATGCATGTTTGAAAGTGATAAAGGAAGTTTTGTTGTTGAGCCTCTCTAGCCAGATAGTCTACCCTGTTATGATCTCTTTGTTAGTCTCTTTGAGCCTATACTTCCCCCATTTCTTTGTTTTGAAGCTCATACAATAGCCTAAGTGAAAAACTATGATCACCTGAACCTTAGGAATTTTGGAGCTTTGGAATTGTTTTGGGAATAAGTGTGGTCTCTTAGGAGTTGCAGATGAATTGGCTAGTGAGTCCTCCTCTTGCAGTTGCACTGTAAATATCATGTATCTTGTCTTTTGAATTGTGTGTTGATTAGAAAAAAAAAAGAGACAAAATGAAAAAAAAAATACAGAAAAATAATTGTGAATAATGGAGTCAAGAAGAGGATGTAATTAGAGGTTGTGGGTGTGTTTGAATGTGTTTACACTTGTTCCCCGTTGCTCCTCTATTCCTTATGCTTTGTAGCTTTTTATCCAGATGTATCCTCCCTTGTCCTTGGCCCCATTACAATAATGAAAAGACCTTTTGATTTGAACATGCATATGTGCTTGAGTGTTGATATTAGAGGCTTGCCAAGTCTATTTGTGTTTGCTTTCTTGAGTGCATTGAGTGACATTGATTTACCTTAAACACTTGAGAGAAACACTGATTGTGTGCATCTGTGAGCCTCTGTTGCTTTTGATTCATCTCTTGAACTGATTGATTGTTTTCCATGTACTGAACTGTTTGGATGATTTCATGAGTATCTACTTTCAATGACTCTGTGTGGGATTCTGCCTATGCCTTTCACTGTCTAGATTTTGTGTGAATTGCGCAACTCTGTTTCTGTTTTGTGAGTCTTTGTTGTCTGTCTGTCGAGTCTGTGTCACCTCCCAGATGTTTGAGTAGTTCCCTGGTTTTCGTCTTAGTTTTGCCCAGGAGTGCAAAAGACTAAGTGTGGTCTATTTTGATGAGTCGTTATTTCTTGAACTGTATTTAGTTTATTGCACTTAAATAAACCAGGGAATTGTGTTTAATTGACTGTTATTTCCCCGTTTTCCGAATTCTGCTTAATTTGGTCGGAAATTCGTAATTGTGCTAATTTGGATTTTCTGAGCTGGTTAAGTGCATTTCTGATTGCAGGGAAGTTGTGGAAACATCATTTGGAGCATTAGGATATGGCGTGACACATTCAAAGGCTCAACATTTAGCCATTTAGATTCTAATTAAAGTTGTAATTTCGTTTTCTAGAAGTCCTTAATTAGAATTAGGTGTTTTGGACCTTTTTAGGGGCAATTTTGTAAAAAAACCCATGTGTAGGACATGTGGCTTTTGGCTAGGGTTTCATTAGAAGGTGGTCCCCACCAATTTTAGAGTCTTGGACGATCTTTAGAGGAGAGAATGCCGAGGACACACTCTTGGGCTCTCATAGCCACACTTCATACCCATGTTTTGAACTTTTCTCTCCTAGGGTTTCATGTATGAACATGCTCTTTGGAGAGCTTGCTTGGTGCTTCGGTTTTGAGCCATTTCAATGAACAAGATGCAGATTTTCTTTGTCTCTTAACTTACTCTTGGTTGTCTTAGCTCATTGATGGGAAAAAATCATTCTTTTCTATTTCCATTTGCTTGTTCTTGATGCTTGAAGTTTGAGCTTTGAAGCTTATCTTTGCATTTCCATGGTGGAAGTTGGGTTTGAGTAACTTTATATTTCGTTTTCTTCTTCCATTGCTGCAGTTGCTCACGTTTTTCTTTGCATTTTATTTGGTTGGATGATAAAAATGGAGTTCTATGTGAGTTTTGGGTCGAAGAGAGCTTAAGTTGATGTGTGGGTGTTGTGGTTTGGACTCTTTCTTCTAGCATTTCGTTTTTTGATGTTTGAAACAAGGATGGGACCAGATCTTGGGGTTGTTATTGTGGCTGGACAGAGCTGGGATTGATTGCTTGGTTATCATTTTCGTTTTTGCAAAGAAACTTGAAGAAATGGTAATGTTGAAGTTGGGTTGATGAGTAGAAGTTTGGGTTTATTGTTCTTGTGTTCATTTCAACTTGAACTTTGGTTTCTTGAAGTGATTCTCGGTATTGAAGAGTAGATGAAAGCTTTGCATGGTGGTTGAGAAGAAAGAAAACCGCAATTGAGGTTGGAAGTGAGAGAAAAGGGAGCATTTAAGTTTTTACCTCTTTTGGACAAGCAAAATATGAAGCACATTTTCACTAAATGAATGTTGCCACTTTTGGTTTTGTCTTTTCCTTGCATTGCTGCCGAGAATCACCATTAGGAAGGGAGTGTTTAGGTGTTTTATTTCCTTTGACCTTGCCTACATGGCATCTTGGTTGGACCACCCAAAGTATTTTCCATTTACCCATTGGTTTGAAGCACTTTTTGTAGCCACTTCTTTCTAGCTCACGTAAATTTGTGCTTTGCTATTGGAATGAGAATTTTTGCTGCATGGAAGGAGAGAAGGGATAGTCTTGGAGAGTTTGCAAGGCACATGTTAATTTCTTTGAAAAATGGTGCACATGGGAGAAGAAGTCAACACATTTGGTGGCTTATAGACGGTGAACTTGGAGTTTGACTTGGGTGCATGGTGACTCACGGCAAAGAGGTGTTCTTAGGCCATTTTCATTTTCAATTTCTTTATTTGGTGCATACTTGATCACATGAATTGCTAAGAAAAAGTTGTGTTTGTTTATTTCTTTTGTTTTAAATTAATTTGCATAGTAGGATTAGTTGCTTTTTAGTTTCTCTAATTTAGTTTTGCATGTAATTTAATTTAACTTACTTGGGTAGTTGTTTGACACATTGTTGGGGTCTAGTATTTTATTTTGTTTTAATGTTGCCTAATATGTTTGGTCTTGTCACTTTAATTCTCATGATAGCTTAAATTAATTGTGTTGGTCATTAGCGATATTGCATTGCTTCTTTGAGTTTTCTGGACTGTATTTGTAATTGTGACTCTAACTTGGTTAATATCAAATCCGTATTTGCACTTGCAATAGGGTATACGCTTAGTTGCCCAGTTGGTGTGACATCTTCGCTTAGTTGATGGAACTGTATGGTGTAAATCAGAGTTGATATTAACACTGCGTTCGCTTAGTTCGCAGTTATGAAGACAGATTTAACCGTCGCTTAGTCGGTTAACTCTGTTGGATTAGAGGTTTGAGTCGCAACTTTATTTTGTTGATCTGTGATTGGAAACATTGTAATTAAGTTAATGACTGACTGCTTTTATTCTGTCTTTGAAACCATTTTTTTAATTCTGTGATTAATTATCTGTTTGCGTCAGTGTTTTCATTTAATTTTTCCGCATTCACCACAACGTTTTCACAACCCCCCCACTTCGTGTTTGACTTAATTCTTGAACCGCAAAATTGGTCCTTGAGAGACGACCTAGGAGTCATTTCCTAGCTATACTGCATTTCTAAATTGCAATCAAATTTGTATGGGTCACGACAACCATCAAATTTTGGCGCCGTTGCCGGGGACCAACGGTTCAGTTTTAAGTCTTGTGTTGTGTTTGTGTTTGTGTGAGTTGTGTTGTCTTGTAGTGTGAGTGTGACGTCTTGTGTTGTTTTCTATGGTTTGAAATTTTTGTGCTATTGTTTCATTATTACAGGGTGTTTTGATTTAATGCATGACTAGAGGAAATCCTAGACCCATACCACCCTTTGATCCTGAGATTGATAGGACGTTCCATAGGTTAGCTAGGCATTATAGGAATTTGTCTTTAGAGTCTGTTTTTGAGTCAATTCCATTACATACTGTGCATCCTACTGTTGAATCTGAATCCACTGCTGAGTATTTTGTGCATACTGCATCTACTGCATCTGTTGCATCTGCACCTGATTCTGATTTTGATTCTGTTATTTTTCACACTGAGAACAATATGGCACAACCTCCACTTCGTGAGAGGACTTTTAGGGAGATGATTGCACCTGATTTCGATATTGAAAGCTTGTGCATCCAATATCCTGATGAGGACGTTCCATTTGTTCTCAAGACTGGACTGATCCATTTGTTGCCCAAGTTTCATGGTCTTGCAGGTGAGAGTCCACATAAGCATTTGAAGGAATTCCACATTCTCTGTTCCACTATGAAACCGCATGATGTTCCTGAAGAGCACATCTTCTTGAAGGCATTGCCTCATTCATTGGAAAGTGTTGTTAAGGATTGGTTGTACAGTTTGGCACCTAGATCCGTCACTAGCTGGGACGATCTGAAGAGGCTGTTCTTGGAGAAAGTTTTCCCAGCATCCCAGACCACAGATATCAGAAAAGACATAACTGGGATTAGGCAGCTTGGTGGAGAGAGCTTATATGAGTATTGGGAGAGATTCAAGACACTTTGTGCAAGCTGTCCCCACAATCAGATACCTGACCAACTCCTTCTCCAGTATTTCCATAAGGGTTTGAACAACATGGATCGGGGTATGATTGATGCTGCCAGTGGTGGAGCTCTTGGAGACACCACGCCTGTTGAGGTCAGGCAATTGATTGAGAAGATGGCCTCCAACTCCCAGCAGTTTAGCGCCAGGAATGATGCCATTGTGGTGAGGGGCGCACATGATGTTGTTGCCCAGTCTTTATCAGCTGTTGAAAGCAAGTTGGAAGGCAAGATTGACTCTCTTGCGAAGTTGGTGACACAGTTGACAACCAACCAGAGACCTGCAGCTTCATCTGCATCTGTTGCACGATTATGTGCTATTTGTCCTTCCAGTGACCACTACACGGATGCCTGTCCTACTTTGCAGCACTCTATTGCTCATGATGCGCCTCAAGCTTATGCTACTAACATATACAACAACAGGCAACAACAGCAGCAAAATTATGACTTGTCCAGCAACAGGTACAACCCAGGGTGGAGAAATCACCCCAATCTTAGATGGAACAATACGCCACAGCATCAGCAGCAGGCGCCACCTTTCCATAATGTTGGAGGTCCTAACAGATATGTGCCTCCACCTATGCAACAAAATCAGAGGCAGCAACAACAACAACAGCAAGAGGCACCTGCCCAACCAGCTACCCAACCAGCTGCCCAACCTTCTACTTCTTCTGAGCCTACAGTGGAAGAGTTAGTGAGACAGATGACTATGCAAAACATGCAGTTTCAGCAGGAGACTAGAGCTTCCATACAGAGTCTCACTAACCAGATGGGTCAAATGGCTACTCAGCTTAACCAGGCACAGTCTCAGAATTCTGATAAGTTACCATCCAAGACTGTGTAGAATCCGAAGAATGTGAGTGCCATAACCCTCAGATAAGGGAGGCAGACTGTTGTGCCTTCAGAGCTGACTTCTACACCTACACCCGTGCTTGACACTTGTCCTAGAGAGGACGACCATGACGGTCCACGCAAGGCATTTGAGGTGGGTGGATCTTCTTCTCCAGCCGGTGGTTCTTCTTCAGGTGGATCTTCTCCCTCTTCCACCACACCGTTGTCGCGCCTTCTCCATTGGTTGATCGACCTATCCCTCTTCCATTCCCTTCAAGGGAACTTCCTAGCAAAAAGATGGAAGAGGTGGATAGGGAAATTCTGGAGACCTTCAGGAAGGTAGAGGTGAACATACCTCTACTCGATGCCATCAAGCAGATACCAAAATATGCCAAATTCTTGAAGGAGTTGTGCACACACAAGAGGAAGATGAAGGGCAATGAACGGATCAGCATGGGGAGGAATGTATCAGCTCTTATTGGTAAGTCAGTCCCGCACATTCCTGAAAAGTGCAAGGACCCAGGTATATTTTGCATTCCCTGCGTGATTGGAAACAGCAAATTTGAGAATGCCATGCTTGATTTAGGTGCATCTATTAATGTCATGCCTTTGTCTATATATGCATCTTTGTCTCTTGGTCCGTTACAACCTACGAGTGTGGTCATTCAGTTGGCCAATCAGAGTTGTACCCACCCAAAAGGTTACCTAGAGGATGTCTTGGTTAGGGTAGGTGAATTGATTTTCCCTGTTGATTTTTATGTTTTGGAGATGGAGGAGGGATTCTCTCCTGGATCCGCTCCCATTATGTTAAGTAGGCCATTTTTGAAAACTGCCCGAACCAAGATTGATGTGTATGCTGGCACTTTGTCTATGGAATTTGCTGATATTGTTGTTCATTTTAATATCCTTGATGCAATGAAATTTCCTGTTGAGGACCATTCTATGTTTAGGATTGATGCATTTGCTGACATTCTTGATGAGTTTGAGTGTTTGCATGAGAAAGAGCATTCTTTTCTATCTTCTCTATATCCATGCATTGAATCTGAATTTGAATCAGGATGTGAAAATGATGTTGATATTGTTGTGGATCTTGATAAGGATTGTGATGCCCAGGATGTTGGTGATATTCTTGATTCTACTGTAGATTCACATGTTAGTGATGATTTTGACATAGAAACTGTGAAAATAGAAGAAGTTTTAGACTTTGGATTACATTTTGATCTTTCACAGTTTTCTGAAAATTTTAAATGTAGTTGTGAAGTTGGTTCTTGCTCTATTTGTGTTGAAATCAATTCTGTGACACAACCAACTTCCCACTTTATGATTGTTGATACTAACTGTGAATCTGATAAAAATGTTGAAGAACAGGTAGATAGAAGCAAAACCTTTGTTGATGATTATGATGTTGATGACCATGATTTTCATTCTCCCTCTTTGCATGATGAGAACCACTTTTTGCTATCAGATCTGAATGTTTGTTCTGCATGCACTGAACATGAATATGAGTCTGTGTTTGATATTGTTTCTACATTTGAAAGTGATTCATGTTCTGAGAATGTATCTGATGGTCAGCTTGTTACACCGAGACTGGGTGTTATACCTCTACATGTTCTTTCTGTGGAACCATATTGCACTAACCATGTTGCAGGAGGTACATATGAATTTGTCCAACAAGCACCGACAATGGAGAGCAAAGGTGCTTGCATACATGATAGTTTAAAGATCAATGGGCACCAGCTGAACCCACTCATCAACAATCAATGCTTCTTAGATCCGGTTGTGGAGGACATCTCCCTGCTTGATCAAGTCTGGAGGACGAAGCAGTTCTTCTTTAAGACTTCCTTGTTGGATGCAGTAGTGGAGGAGACGTCTTTGGTCCATCCCACCTACCCCCCCATCTGACTCAGGGAGTTTCTTCTCTCCTTCCCTCCTCACTTTTATTGCACTTTGTCTATATCTGCTGATTGTTCTGATTGTTGATCTGCTGATTGTGACACACTGAGGACATTGTGTTGTTTAAGTGTGGTCTATTAGGGGAGGTTGTTTCTTTGTTTATATTTCAGTTTTTATGTAGTTTGTTATGTCTTGTGTACAATTTTGCATGCTTTTCGTGAATTCTGGACTGTGATTAGGTTATCAGTTTTCTTTCACTGCATTGATACTCTGATTTGTTGGATTCCTTGCTCTTCTTTGCTTGGAAGATACTCATGATGTTTGAAAGTTGAATTGATTGTGACCGTATTACCTGTGTGAGATTTGAGCCACTTGATATTCTTTCTTGTGTGTGATATGGCTCTTGATTGCTTGCACATATGCCTTGGCTTGACTCTTTTCGATGATTCTTGATTGATATGCATGTTTGAAAGTGATAAAGGAAGTTTTGTTGTTGAGCCTCTCTAGCCAGATAGCCTACCCTGTTATGATCTCTTTGTTAGCCTCTTTGAGCCTATACTTCCCCCATTTCTTTGTTTTGAAGCTCATACAATAGCCTAAGTGAAAAACTATGATCACCTGAACCTTAGGAATTTTGGAGCTTTGGAATTGTTTTGGGAATAAGTGTGGTCTCTTAGGAGTTGCAGATGAATTGGCTAGTGAGTCCTCCTCTTGTAGTTGCACTGTAAATATCATGTATCTTGTCTTTTGAATTGTGTGTTGATTAGAAAAAAAAAAGAGACAAAATGAAAAAAAAAATACAGAAAAATAATTGTGAATAATGGAGTCAAGAAGAGGATGTAATTAGAGGTTGTGGGTGTGTTTGAATATGTTTACACTTGTTCCCCATTGCTCCTCTATTCCTTATGCTTTGTAGCTTTTTATCCAGATGTATCCTCCCTTGTCCTTGGCCCCATTACAACAATGAAAAGACCTTTTGATTTGAACATGCATATGTGCTTGAGTGTTGATATTAGAGGCTTGCCAAGTCTATTTGTGTTTGCTTTCTTGAGTGCATTGAGTGACATTGATTAACCTTAAACACTTGAGAGAAACACTGATTGTGTGCATCTGTGAGCCTCTGTTGCTTTTGATTCATCTCTTGAACTGATTGATTGTTTTCCATGTACTGAACTGTTTGGATGATTTCATGAGTATCTACTTTCAATGACTCTGTGTGGGATTCTGCCTATGCCTTTCACTGTCCAGATTTTGTGAGAATTGCGCAACTCTGTTTCTGTTTTGTGAGTCTTTGTTGTTTGTCTGTCGAGTCTGTGTCACCTCCCAGATGTTTGAGTAGTTCCCTGGTTTTCGTCTTAGTTTTGCCCAAGAGTGCAAAAGACTAAGTGTGGTCTATTTTGATGAGTCGTTATTTCTTGAACTGTACTTAGTTTATTGCACTTAAATAAACCAGGGAATTGTGTTTAATTGACTGTTATTTCCCCGTTTTCCGAATTCTACTTAATTTGGTCAGAAATTCGTAATTGTGCTAATTTGGATTTTCTGAGCTGATTAAGTGCATTTCTGATTGCAGGGAAGTTGTGGAAACATCATTTGGAGCATTAGGATATGACGTGACACATTCAAAGGCTCAACATGTAGTCATTTAGATTCTAATTAAAGTTGTAATTTCGTTTTCTAGAAGTCCTTAATTAGAATTAGGTGTTTTGGACCTTTTTAGGGGCAATTTTGTAAAAAAACCCATGTGTAGGACATGTGGCTTTTGGCTAGGGTTTCATTAGAAGGTGGTCCCCACCAATTTTAGAGTCTTGGACGGTCTTTAGAGGAGAGAATGCCGAGGACACACTCTTGGGCTCTCATAGCTACACTTCATACTCATGTTTTGAACTTTTCTTTCCTAGGGTTTCATGTATGAACATGCTCTTTGGAGAGCTTGCTTGGTGCTTCGGTTTTGAGCCATTTCAATGAACAAGATGCAGATTTTCTTTGTCTCTTAACTTACTCTTGGTTGTCTTAGCTCATTGATGGTGAAAAATCATTCTTTTCTATTTCCATTTGCTTGTTCTTGATGCTTGAAGCTTGAGCTTTGGAGCTTATCTTTGCATTTCCATGGTGGAAGTTGGGTTTGAGTAACTTTATATTTCGTTTTCCTCTTCCATTGCTGCAGTTGCTCACGTTTTTCTTTGCATTTTATTTGGTTGGATGATAAAAATGGAGTTCTATGTGAGTTTTGGGTCGAAGAGAGCTTAAGTTGATGTTTGGGTGTTGTGGTTTGGACTCTTTCTTCTTGCATTTCGTTTTTTGATGTTTGAAACAAGGATGGGACCAGATCATGGCGTTGTTATTGTGGCTGGACAGAGCTGGGATTGATTGCTTGGTTATCATTTTCGTTTTTGCAAAGAAACTTGAAGAAATGGTAGTGTTGAAGTTGGGTTGATGAGAAGAAGTTTGGGTTTATTGTTCTTGTGTTCATTTGCAACTTGAACTTTGGTTTCTTGAAGTGATTCTCGGTATTGAAGAGTAGATGAAAGCTTTGGATGGTGGTTGAGAAGAAAGAAAACCGCAATTGAGGTTGGAAGTGAGAGAAAAAGGAGCATTTAAGTTTTTACCTCTTTTGGACAAGCAAAATATGAAGCACATTTTCATTAAATGAATGTTGCCACTTTTGGTTTTGTCTTTTCCTTGCGTTGTTGACGAGAATCACCATTAGGAAGGGAGTGTTTAGGTGTTTTATTTCCTTTGACCTTGCCTACATGGCATCTTGGTTGGACCACCCAAAGTATTTTCCATTTACCCATTGGTTTGAAGCACTTTTTGTAGCCACTTCTTTCTAGCTCACGTAAATTTGTGCTTTGCTATTGGAATGAGAATTTTTGGAAGGAGAGAAGGGATAGTCTTGGAGAGTTTGGAAGGCACATGTTAATTTCCTTGAAAAATGGTGCACATGGGAGAAGAAGTCAACACATTTGGTGGCTTATAGAAGGTGAACTTGGAGTTTGACTTGGGTGCATGGTGACTCACGGCCAAGAGGTGTTCTTAGGCCATTTTCATTTTCAATTTCTTTATTTGGTGCACACTTGGTCACATGAATTGCTAGGAAAAATTGTGTTTGTTTATTTCTTTTGTTTTAAATTAATTTGCATAGTAGGATTAGTTGCTTTTTAGTTTCTCTAATTTAGTTTTGCATGTAATTTAATTTAACTTAGTTGGGTAGTTGTTTGACACATTGTTGGGGTCTAGTATTTTATTTTGTTTTAATGTTGCCTAATATGTTTGGTCTTGTCACTTTAATTCTCATGATAGCTTAAATTAACTGTGTTGGTCATTAGCGATATTGCATTGCTTCTTTGAGATTTCTGGACTGTATTTGTAATTGTGACTCTGACTTGGTTAATATCAAATCCGTATTTGCACTTGCAATTGGGTATACGCTTAGTTGCCCAGTTGGTGTGACATCTTCGCTTAGTTGATGGAACTGTATGGTGTAAATCAGAGTTGATATTAACACTGCATTCGCTTAGTTCGCAGTTATGAAGACAGATTTAACCGTCGCTTAGTCGGTTAACTCTGTTGGATTAGAGGTATGAGTCACAACTTTATTTTGTTGATCTGTGATTGGAAACATTGTAATTAAGTTAATGACCGACTGCTTTTATTCTTTCTTTGAAACCATTTTTTTAATTCTGTGTTTAATTATCTGTTTGCGTCAGTGTTTTCATTTAATTTTTCCGCATTCACCACAACGTTTTCACAACCCCCCCCCCACTTCGTGTTTGACTTAATTCTTGAACCGCAAAATTGGTCCTTGAGAGACGACCTAAGAGTCATTTCCTAGCTATACTGCATTTCTAAATTGCAATCAAATTTGTATGGGTCGCGACAGCCATCAACTTGTTTCTCCAATTTCAGTGCCAATTAATTGGATGGATTGAGTATGTTCACCATCTACTCTTACTCCCTTGTATTCAAGAATCCTGGAGATGAGAAGAGCATATGGGAGATGGTATGAAGAGTATTTTTGAGCCTTAAGCGTAGTGTCTTGGATAAGTGCAGGCCAATCAATATGAATGTTATTTAAGATTCCATATAAGAGTAGAAGATCTTGCTCATAACATTGAGCATGATTAGTGGCACGAGGACACAAGATCCACACGATCAAGTAGTGAATCATCCTTTCTTCTACCTTGAATCCTTCAACCAGCAGCTGACGACGGTTGGTTTATTGTGCGGGATTTCATAGAAATGATTGATAAGTAAGAAGATGATTGAAGTCTGGAACGCCCAAATGAACCTTCACAATGTCATCCCATATGGTGAGCTTGGCGACATTGGTCCATATGTCATCATCAAGGATGATTAGGAAACCTTTCACTTTTTTTGTCACAATTCCATCACGGTACTTGAGATTGTGATAGAATACTCGAATCAGGTCGGGATAGGTGCATCCCTTTTGTTCAACCAGATGAGTGATACTTTGAGTGCAAAACAATGTAGGGAATTGAAAGCCATAATATCTATAGAAATCCAACCTAATAAATTTGACACCTAGAATGCAACATTCTTACCAAAAGTGTGCAAATTTTGCTTGTTTTTCTGGATCAGAGATCCACCCTTCAATAGAAGCAAGACGAACATTTCTAGAACGAGAGGAAGAAGCACCGCCAGTTCTTCTACGGGGTCTCCTTGAGTCAGCCATTTCAACCAAGAGGAATGAGATGTGAGGATATAAGAAGAGTGATAAGAACAAGAGTGAAATCCTGTGCAAATTTGATTTTGGCAGAGTTTGGGGGGTAATGAAGTGGCTAGTAATCGATAATGATGGAGCATTTAAAGAGGAGAGCGAAAAACTAGCTGTTTATAGTTGTTACAACGACTCTATTTGGAATCAACAATGCGTGATAATCGATTATTTCGAACAATAATCGATTATTTGCGAATCAAAATGAGTTTTATGAGAACTTAGAATAATCGATTATTCTACGTGATGATCAATTATTTGTGAACCTATGACTTTTCCTGGAAGCTCAGAATAATCGATTATACCCATATGATAATCGATTAAATACGCTGATGATATGAAAAGTTTGAAAAAATCAGAAATCTTAATTCTAAGACATGTCCAAGACTTCTAACTCTCTTCTAAGTTCAAGGAATCTATCCTTAGGCAAGGCTTTTGTGAAAATGTCTGCTAATTGATGCAACATATCAATATATTCTATAAAGAAATCACCTTTTTGGATATGATCTCTTAAGAAGTGGTGCCTAATCTCTATATGCTTAGTTCTACAATGCATTATAGGGTTCTTGGTCAGGTTTATTGCACTAGTGTTGTCATATTTTAGAGGAATATGATCAAGGAAGATATCAAAATCCTCTAATTGTTGTTTCATCCATAAGATTTGGGCACAACAGTTGCCAGCAACAATATATTCACCTTCAGTGGTAGACAAGGCTACACATACTTGCTTCTTTGAGTGCCACGACACTAAAGAGCGACCCAGAAAATGACAAGTACCACTAGTACTTTTCCTATCTATTTTACAGCCCCCATAGTCTGCATCAGAATAACCTATCAAACTAGGTGTAGCATCTGAAGGATACCAAAGTCCAAAAGAGGTGGTTCCTTTAAGGTATTTCAAAGTCCTCTTAATAGCAGTTAAATGAGATTCCTTAGGATTTGCTTGGTACCTAGCACAGACACAAACACTTTGCATAATGTCTGGTCTACTAGCAGTAAGATATAGCAAAGATCCTATCATGCCTCTATACATAGTTTGATTCGCTTCTTCTCCATATTCATCTTTATCTAAGTAACAAGAGGTGGCCATAGGGGTGTTCGCTTCTTTACAGGTATCCATTCCAAACTTCTTAAGTACCTCTCTACAATATTTGGTTTGGGAGACAAAGATTCCCTCTTCCATTTGCTTTATTTGTAGTCCTACGAAGAAGTTCAATTCACCCATCATAGGCATCTCAAACTCTCTTGCATTATATTTGCAAATCCCTCACATAATGAATAATCAGTAGATCCAAACATAATATCATCCACATATACTTGAACAATCAAAATACTTTTTCCTACTTTCTTAATGAATAAGGTTGAATCAACCTTACCTCTAGAAAAAGGTATTAAGTCTTTCATACCAAGACCTAGGTGCCTGCTTAAGGCCATTGTTAACACCCTGGAAAGTGTACCAGATCGTATCAAGTAATAAAGAGACGGTAAGTCCGAATATCGTTTCCCAAGCGACTCTTAGGCCTAAACATTCATGTGAATTGATTTCTTAAGACTTGACAAAGAATGAATTTAGAGTTTATAATGCAAAAACTAAAATAAACATGTAAATGTAAAAGTTTGATCAATTGACAGATAAACAGTATGGATGAATGGTGTTGTTGGGGTTTATGATTTCACCCTAATCCACTCTCATATATCTACTATTCTTATTAAATTCAACTTTGTTATCAATGTTCATGGAACTTTCTAATTTACTCTAAACCCGATGTCTCGACGAAAAGAGCCTACTCTCAATTACTAGTTTACTATGTCTAGTCTCCCTAGTAATTAGTCATGCATTTCAGTGTACAGAAGCTTAAAGCAATTGACCGTCCTATTCCTATGTCTAGGTAATATTGCATAATCAAGAGAAGTCCCCTCATGTCTAGATTTCCCCATATGTGTCCATATCGACAAAATCAATGATCATGACATTGAATGAGTTAAACAATGCAAGCATTAAAGTATAGAGAAGAAAACTCAAACAATTGATAACTAAAGTATATGAATAAAATAAGAACTTTGATATAAGAGAGTTTCAAATAGGATTACATCTTTCCCCAACAACAAAGGGTTTAGTTCACCATTATCATGGTGAAACTAGATGAATTGAATGGAAAATATGAAAGAATTAACCCTAGACTTGATAAATTGGAGCTTTTGCATCCAAAATCCGCCTCCAAGGTGTGTAGAGAGTGTTCTGCCGTCTTTCTGCCAAAAGATAACCCCTTTGGTTCGTCTGGGGTCTATTTATAACTCAGAAAAATAACAGAATTTTGGCCCAGACCCATACGTACACCGCTCAGCGGTGAGTTCACCGCTCAACGATACGTTCGGTACTTGATTCCACCCCTCAGCACTCACTTCTAGATGCCTGGCGGTGTTTCTACTATCGATGCCACCGCTCAGCGATGGATCTGCCGCTCAATGGCAAGTGCGGCTCTTCTTTGGTGCCTCCTTCTGTCTTCTTTTAAGTCCACCCCGTCTTACTTCAATATCCTTCATCCAATTCTTGTTAAATCTTATCAAAACAAGGGAAACCAAGCATAAAACCTAGAAAACCCACTTTGACTCTCTTGTAACCTAAGACAAAATACATTATTTCAAGCTAATTCTAAGTCATAAAGGTTGTGTTTTGATATCAAATTTAAGTATGAAAATAACGGTTTTTAGACCGTTATCACAACCCCAAACTTAGAAATTTGCTTGTCCTCAAGCAAACACAATGTAACCTAGTCTTCCACAATTCATCATAATGGTTCAACCTTTTCAAAATCCATATCTCAAAACAAATTAACACTCAAATCAGCTTATCAAAAGAATTCAATCAAGATGCACATATGCTTCAAATTAAACCATCATACTTTTCTCCACATTCTCATAAAATTCAACAGATGCTATTCTCATGAATGATCAATTAGCTAAGCTCAAATATAATCATGAATTCATGGAATTGTACCTTTCCAGACAAAGTGTTGTTGGGATTGTTGACAACACAATTTCTATATCAATCTAGTTTTTGATGATGGCAACACATTGCTTAATAACAAGCACATGTTGTTGCTGCATTACATGTTCTTATGCTGATTAATTGTGATATTTGTTGAACATGTTTATGTATTGTGTTACATGTTCCTATGTTGATTGATTGATATATATCTGGAACATGTTTACATGCTTTATGTACTATGCATCCTTTCATATGTTTTACTGCACAGGTTTTAAAGCTGAAAATCACGAGCACTTTTATGAACTTATTCTTGTGCGATAAAGTGATAGTACAGTTGACTACATTACTAATGGATTCGACTTTGATAAAATCTTTGTATAGGTTTTGAGAACCAGTGCTATGTGTTATTTTGAGAAGAAAAGAATTTCAAAATGTTTTACATGTTGATAGTCGATTATGTGTGCTACACATTTGACTGTATCTGTTGTCTGATTTTGAATTCTATTATGCTCTTGCACTCTAATGGCTATATTTGTTAAAGTTAGTTGAGCATTGGTGACTTAGTCAACTGTATTAAATATGGTATATTTTTGGTTGACTGAAAGTTGCTATGTTGACTGTTATGTTATAATTGTTATAATCCAGTCGAATGAATTAGTAGCGTATTCGACTGAGAAATCATCTGACTAACAGAAATCTATAAATAGACTAAACACAAGTCTGTTTAGAAGACTTTTGATGAACTGACAATTTCAATTTTGTTTCAGATTTCTCTTAGCTCCAATAATTCTCCAAGAAGACGGTGGTGATCTTTCTTGGAAGAGATTCAAAGAGGAGATTATACTGCGCATTCATTGTCTGATCAATATCTGCACAAGAAGGTGTTCTGTCATTGATCGTGAAGGCTTGGCATCTTGTGAAGACTGCAGGAGTTGTTTGTGCGACTTGGCATCTGTGAAGACTGCTGGTTTTTTACCTGTTGATTGGAGGGGATAGTGCACTTTGAGGATTGTTCAAAGTGGTGTTTGGCAGATTGCAGAAGAGGGGATTCTTGCTGCAAGTCTTGCTGGTTTATTGCCTATATTTTGGTTAGAGAGGAGATTTATATTTTTGACGTGGAGGTCTTCTATAGATTCCTTGTTGTAAAAACCACAACCATTATAGTGCATTTGCTTCTTGGGTTGGAAGGACACTGGATGTAGGCATTGTTGGCCGAACCAGTATAAAAACCTGTGTTTGCATTTCTCTATCCCTTATCTTTTACATTACAGTCGACTTTATTTTTTACGCAGTCAACTACGTATTTTCTACTGCATACATATTCTGATTGCTTGCATTTTAAGAAAGTTTAAAAGGCTTTAGACTTTGTTTACAAGATTGCGAAAAGAACTTCTTTTTCTCTGATTCAACTATACACCTGGGGATGGCTTCCTGTTTTCAAACTTTTGGTGAAGGTGCTTCAACAAACAGACCACCTCTGTTTTCTGCTGAAAATTATCCATTTTGGAAAATTAGAATGCAAATCTTTCTTGAATCGCAAGACAAAGGAATCTTGGATGCTACTTTAAATGGACCTTTTGTGCCTACAAAAACTGTTGAGAAAGAAACTGTTTTGAAACCTTTTACTGAGTGGACTGCTGATGAAAATAGAAAAGCTCAGTATGATATTAAAGCTAGAAACATTATTGCCTCTGCACTAACTGTTGATGAATTTTTCAGGATATCTCAATGCAAATCCACAAAGGAAATGTGGGATGTCTTAGAGGTAACTCATGAAGGCACAAAGGAAGTAAAGAAAGCTAGAAAGAATTCACTGATACAAGAGTACGAATTGTTCAGAATGAAAGCTGGTGAAAACATTTATGATGTGCAGAAACGATTCACTCACATTGTAAATCATCTCATGGCTCTCAGGAAAGTCTTTGATAAAGAAGAGATCAATATCAAGATTCTGAAAAGTCTGAACAGAAATTGGAAACCAAAAGTCACAACAATCTTTGAATCCAAAGATCTCACAACGATGAACATGGCTACCTTATTTGGCAAGTTACGTGAACATGAATTGGAACTCGTTAGATTGAAGGATGAAAAGGAGATTGAAGAGAAGAAGTCCATTGCTCTGAAAGCTACAAGCAAGAACAACTCAGAAACAGAGATGGATGAAAGAGAATTGATGACCTTGATGGTAAGAAAATTTAGCCGACTTATTCAAAATGATAGTCAACTACCTAACCATGCAGGTCAAGGCAAAAAGAATAGCTTCAGCAAAAACGCTGTCTAGTGTTTCGAGTGTGGAAAGGAAGGACACATCAAGCCTGATTGTCCTGAATTACAGCCGAAGAAGAAAGGAAAGAAAAGTTTCCCTCAAGGCAGAAATCTGAAAAGAAAAGGATCATACATTGCTTCGGAAAATACAGATTCTGAAAGCTCAAGTGATGAAGATGCTGATCAAGATGAGGAATCCAACATTTGCCACATGGCTGGAACATCAAGTAATGACAATGATAGTGATGAAGAATTTGAGAAGCTACCAATAAAAGAGAAGTATCAACAACTAATTGAAACATTCAGAGAATTGCATGCTGAAGCAATGCGACTACAATACAAGGTAAATGACTAAGCTCTAAAAGAAGAGATTTTGAGTATAGAATTAATAACCTTGTTGCTAAAAATGAAAAATTAGAAAAAAAGTTAAATGAAGCTTTATTATCTTCTAAAAATGTTAAGATTGAAACTGTTATAGTAGAAAAAGTTTGTGAAAATTGTCCTGCTCATATTGAAAAAATAGATTACTTAACTAGCACACTAGCTAAGTTTACTCAAGGAAGAGACAATTTAGATGTTGTACTAAAATCATCTGGCAGAGCTATTTACAGACAAGGAATAGGTTACAAAGCTCAATCTAGCAGAACCAATACTAAGAGATTTATTGATTTAAGCAAACCTGCTAAGAATGCATGTTTCTATTGTAATTGTGTTGGTCATACTGTTAGAAATTGTTATTACAGAAATGTTGTTGTTCCTAAAAAATTGTATGTTTGGAAACCAAAGGAATAAGTAACAAGGACTGACAATCATGGACCCAAAGTTAAATGGGTACCAACAACCAAATCTTAATCTGTTTTGTAGGATACAAAGCAGATGCAGTGTGATCTCAAGGATGGATCAATCTGGATTAAAATCATTGTCTTGAGAATCTACAATTGGTAAACCTGTATCACTCTACTACATTATGCTTGAATTGATTGTTGGTTGTTGTGTGATTACATGAATACATTGTCTATCTGATTGATTGATTGATTGTGTGTAAAACTCTATTTTTCATGTGTCTGAGTCGACTGCTTTATTAATACATTCGACTATGGTCTGCAAGTGTTTTAAACTTCTGATTTTTAGACCGTTGGAATTTAAACTTGGGCTTTTACTGAAAATCTTTGGCGCGTCTTTCTCTATATATGAGTATGCTAGTCTGATGTGCTCAAACATAGTGATAAACAAAACCCTTATTCTGATTCAAGTGAAACCCCTTTCTCATCCTGTGAAAATGGCTGCTTCATCATCAAGACCTGGAAAGAGACCCATGGCAGCAAGAAGAGAAGCAGATCCTTTTGGTTGGTTAAGTGACGACGATCAAAGAACAGACTATATCTGCAAATGGGGATTCAAAGAAATTATGCGACATAAGTGTTTAAGTGTTTCTTTCTATCGCAAAGAGGGATTGAAATTCCAAGATTGGCTTATCAGGAATGGTGTGTCAAATTTTGAGGAAATGCAAGGAGAATGTTATCCTAACCTTGTCAAGGTATTTTATTGCAATCTGAAGAGAGATGAAAGTGGTCTTAAATCATGAGTAATCGATCCGTCTGGGAAAGTGTGGCAGGACTTCAACAAGAAGGAATTTTATCTCATAATGGAATGACTGCCTTCAACAGTAAAGACATGTATAAATGTCTACTAAGAAATCCTGCTTCAGCAAGCGAATTTGAGGAATTCAGTATTAGAAATCTATTAATGGATGAATGTCTTTGTGCATATGTGATCACCTGGATTCTTCTTCCCAGAGAAGATGATCAATCTCTATTGAATGAAGAAGACATAAGTTTAGTTTGTGCTCTACTATCCGGTACTCCAGTAAACTGGCCCTTCACAATTCGTGACCACATGATGAAATTCACCAAAATCAAAGGACTTCGTCTACCATACGGTGTCTTCATAAGCAAAGTGCTACAACTGCATCAAGTGAATCTTACAAATGAGAGGATCATTCATTGCAATAAAAGCAATGTAATGGATACACGATTTTTAAATTCTGTTGGAATAATCAAATTAAGAGATGAATGAACTATGATTGATGATATTCCATTTACAAGTGATGTGGCTCCTCAAAATATTGATTCTTAAATATATAGATTTCATCCTCTGAGCACCTTTGAAGGCTATGTTGATAGAAGATTTGATAGAGTGGATAATAAACTGATTATGATACAGAAATCTCTATCAGATCTTCACAGGAAAATGGATTATGTACTTCATATAAGAGCATTTGAAGAATCATCAATTGGAGACACCGACAGTGGTGTAAACAATGTTGACAAAAAGATTGAGGAATCATCTAAATCAGAATAAAGTTCTGTTTACCCTGTAGTGTTTTAAGTCATACGCTATGTCTAGGTGCTTTTCATTTTGTTTGGCTTATACTGCCATCTTATGTTGTTTTTTGTTCCTTGAATTTGTCCTATCATTGTAATATCCTCTTTTCAAGGAAATGAAATTAGTAGTTTGAATCAATATTGTTGTTTTAAATCTGTTTGATATTACTTGCACTGCTTGATTAAGTCGATTTCAATTTGTTTGAAGTCAACTATGCTTGAACTGTTATGAATCTGTACATATTGACTTCTGTTGTTTATGACTATATTTCTTGCTTAACTAAAATGCTTGATCTCGAAAGGATCTTTGAAAGGTTTTGCAGAAACAACATTGCTTTGGAAATTTCAAGAGGAATTCAACAACTTTGGAAAGCAATGTAGTCAACTGAGGAAATAGTGCAATCGACTGCTCATAACAGGGTTATAAATTCCAATTATGGAATTTGGTTATTCATTTACTGATTGCTTATTTTGATATATCTGCTATTATCTCTGCTATAAATAGTGTTGGAAATATCTTACTTGAGATAATATTGTGAGATTGTTGAAGATTGTATCATTGCATATCTAAACTGTTTGCTATCTTGTCTTTGATACAACTATGTGCTAAACTGATTGTTCAATTTGTGAAATGCTGCATTGTGCATCTAATATGATTTTATTACCTATGCATAATGACAGGGGGAGTATCACTCTTTACACATTTTTAGTTCACATGACTGCATTTCAGGGGGAGTTATCATTTACATGTGAGTAAATGTGATATAGAGATCATCATTGCATTTGAAAATTTGCACATATTATTTTGATGCATCTCAGTTTGGTTCGATTATTCAACAAAATATCTAGAGCATACCTTTTTTGCTAATGCACAAAGGGGGAGAGAATTTATGATCTTATGATGCTATATGAAAGGGGGAGAATAGTTATTCTATCTCATGCATAATCTGCTTGATAATTTTCATGCATAATCTGCTTGATATTTTTTGCTGTTATTGCTGTGTTACATGCAGAGTACTTAAACTGTGATAATTGTGTTATATTTCTTTTGCTACTCTGTTGTGTATTAAAGTGTGCAAACATGGTTGGTTATTAATCATGGTTGTGCATCATCAAAAAAGGGGGAGATTGTTGAGGACACAATTTCTATATCAATCTAGTTTTTGATGATGACAACACATTTCTTAATAACAAGCACATGTTGTTGCTGTATTACATGTTCTTATGCTGATTGATTGTGATATTTGTTGAACATGTTTATGTATTGTGTTACATGTTCCTGTGTTGATTGATTGATATATATCTGGAACGTGTTTACATGCTTTATGTGCTATGTGTTATGCATCATTTCATATGTTTTACTGCACATGTTTTAAAGCTGAAAATCACGAGCACTTTTATGAACTTATTCTTGTGCGACAAAGTGATAATACACTCGACTACATTACTAATGGATTTGACTTTGCTAAAATCTTTGTACAGGTTTTGAGAACCATTGCTATGTGTTATTTTGAGAAGAAAAGAATTTCGAAATGTTTTACATGTTGATAGTCGACTATGTGTGCTACACATTTGACTGTATCTGTTGTCTGATTTGGAATTCTATTATGCTCTTGCGCTCTAATGGCTATATTTTTGAAAGTTAGTTGAGCATTGGTGACTTAGTCAACTGTATTAAATGTGGTTTGTTTTTGGTTGACTGAAAGCCGCTATGATGACTGTTCTGTTAATATTGACGTAATCCAGTCGACTTAATTAATAGCGTATTCGACTGAGAAATCATTTGACTAACATAAATCTATAAATAGACTAAACACAAGTCTGGTTAGAAGACTTATGATGAACTGACAAGTTGATTTCTGTTTCATATTTCTCTTAGCTCCAAGAATTCTCCAAGAAGACAGTGGTGATCTTTCTTGAAAGTGATTCAAAGAGGAGATTATACTGCGCATTCATTGTCTTATCAATATCTGCACAAGAAGGTGTTCTGTCATTGATCGTGAAGGCTTGGCATCCTGTGAAGACTGCTGGAATTGTTTGTGCGGCTTGGCATCCGTGAAGACTGCTGGTTTTTGACCTGTTGATTTTAGGGGATAGTGCACTTTGAGGATTGTTCAAAGTGGTGTTTGGCAGATTGCAGAAGAGGGGATTCTTGCTGCAAGTCTTGCTGGTTTATTGCCTACATTTTGGTTTTGGGTTAGAGAGGAGATTTATATTTTTGACATGGAGGTCTTCTATAGATTCCTTATTGTAAAAACCATAACCATTATAGTGCATTTGCTTCCTGGGTTGGAAGGACACTAGATGTAGGCATTATTGGCCGAACCAGTATAAAAACCCGTGGTTGCATTTCTCTATCCCTTATCTTTTACATTACAGTCGACTTTAATCTTTACGCAGTCAACTACGTATTTTCCGCTGCATACATATTCTGATTGCTTGCATTTCAAGAAAGTTTAAAAAGATTTAGACTTTGATTACAAGATTGCGAAAAGAACTTGTTTTTGAAACAACACCAATTCACCCCCCTCTTGGTGAAGAAAGAAGCCAACCTATTTTCCAACAAGTGTTTCACTCAATCACTCAAGTGTTTCAAAAGGTTACTCCTTCCCTCTACCATCCATATGTCACATGGAACAAAATTGCCATTCATTTGCCACAATTAAACATCATCACATACATATTTCATCACAAGGACTTTTCAAGGCTTATAATGTGGTTGGGCTAACAAAGAAAATTGGTTTTTCTAGATCACAAAATCGTTGAGTTAAGAGAGTTATTCACATAATCATGGTTCAAGCACCAATTCTCTTTTTACCAATTCTTACTTATTCCCAACTTTCCCTTTTTTCTTTACATTGAGCTTTTCTTTCTCATGCTTTTCTTGTCTATCTTTTTCATCTTTTTTTTCATGCATTCTCATTCAACACATTAGCTCAATGTCAATTTTTTTCTTTTTCAATTATCCCATCAACCCCAAATTTGAACCTTTAACAACACCCCAAAATATTTCTCAACCTAACTCAAGGAAAATATTTTCAAAGCAAGGGTTTTTATCCTGTTTAAGGCTTAGGTTCAAAAAGCATAGAACATTTAATGTTCCTTCATGTGGGATGAAAATTTCCTTTGGCTAGAAAAAGGGCTTATCAACAAAGGCCTTGATCACATGACACATACATGCAATTCAATCAATTACAGAAACTCAGGAAAAATCATTCATGCTTTCACATAGATAGCAAATATATCAATAAGAACTCTGGAGCTCAAAAACCTCACACAAGCTTATTCCAATCATTCAAGCAAATATCCTACTTAGCCTCATAATCACAATCACAAAATCACAATGCATCAGTTCACATATATAGCGAACACTCCACTTGTATATCAACATATGGCAATCTCAATCATCATTCAAAACAAGCATCATCAAGAAATAATCTCATGCAAACAAGTAGTCAAACCATCACACAGAAAAAGTTTCAGACAAGGTACATTGCCCTACACTACTCAACTGAAGCAAACCTATTCTAAGAATTCAAATTACAAAAGATAAGAAATTCCTGTCCTACTACATTTAGCATCCATCAGTAGATGCCATAAAGACTCTTCATCCCATGTTGTCATCTGAGTCCTCCTCTCCAGCCTCAGCATCCTCGAAGTCTTCATCATCCTCATCATCCTCCTCCATGACTGGAGCTTCAGCTGCTCCAGCTTCACTGCCCTATGCCTGTGCTGGCGGCCATGCCACCACCTCATGAAACTCATCCATCGTCCACCTGTGTGCGGGGGGTGCATCATACAACCCCACAATAATCTCAGCTGTGGCCACCTGCCCTCGATGAATAGACTCAAGTCTGGCCTCCACCATGGACATATACATGTCCCTCATCTGGAAGGGCTCTGCATGATGAGCAAGTGCATCATCCTAGGCTGCTTCCTGAGCTGCTCCTCTACTGGGGCATCTCCGAGGCACTGGTTGAGCTGCCTCATCTCCTCCACAATATTGCCTAAAGTAGGCTGCATCTATAGGCTTCCTAGGCCTCTCAAAAGGTGGAATGGAGGTATCAATCCCAACTGCATGGCACAACTATGTGATTAGCGAAGGGTGGCCCAAAAGTGCTTTGTTACTGGTAGCTGCTGCACATAACTTTATCTCATTAGCTATCACCTGACCAATATTATTATTCATGTTCCTCAGCACACAGTATATGAACATGGATCTCCTAACATTAACATCGAAAGTATGTGAGCAAGGGGTCACATTGGCATGTGTGAATGCCATCCAATACTGCACCAAAGGTGTAAGGTTACCCCTCTTTATGTGGATAGCAGCTCCACTGGGGTTCCTGTAGAACTGTCCTCCAGGCACACACAACACTCTCTCTATGTCATCAAAATCAGTGCCTTCATGGACGTTCGGGTCATACTGACACTGCTCACCAACCCATTCAACATTCAGGAATATTTTTATGGTGTCAAGGTCATACCTTATTACCTTGCCCCTTACATAGCTCATGTACTCCTAATAACGGTCTAAAAACCGTTATTTTCATGCTTAAATTGATATCAAAATACACCCTTTATGGCTTAGAATGAGCTTAGAATCAAGTAAAACACTTACGTTGAGTCATTTGAGAGTCAAAAGCTGTTTTTAGAGATATTATGCTTGTTTTGCATTGTTTTGCAGGGTTTTGATGAGAATTAAGGATGGAATTGAAGAAGGAAGGTCTTAGACTCAAGGAAGAAGAAGAAAAATGAAGAAAAGAAGAGTTTATGCACCGCTCATCGTCAAAATGCACCGCTGAGCGCAATTATTCGAGGGAAAGCCACTGTCTGGCGCCCAGGCGGCAACGCTGAGCATCCAGAGCGATTAGAGGCAAACCGCTCAACGGTGAAACTGACCGCTGAGCGGTGGTGCGGCATGAGGGAAACTGCTGAGCGGTAAAGTTGGACGCTAAGCGGCTGTCTGCTGGGCTTGGGCTTAAATTCTGTTACTTTTATGCCCTATATATAGCCCAGTGCGATTCAAATATTTTTCTTTTGGCAGAAGAAGACGTCGAGAGCTGTTGTACACTCTTGGGAGAAGATTTCTTGGATGCGTAGGCTCCAATTTATCATATCTAGGGTTTGCTTTTTCATTCTTTCATTGTATTTCATCTAGTTTCACCATGTCAATGGTGAACTAAACCCTTTGTTGTTAGGGAACAATGTAATCTTTTGAAACTCTCTTATATTGAAATTCTTGTTTTATTCATATGCTTGCATATGCTGTTATTATCAATTGGTGGGTTCTTTATCTATGCTTAAGGCTATGATCATTTAACTCATTTGATAAATAGATGTTTGCCTTTGTCGATACGGGAACATACGGGGAAGTCATGAACTGATAGGGAATTCCTTGATTAACAAATACCACCTAGGGATAGGGGGTAGGACGATCAATTGTATTTTGCTTCTGTTTATAATGCGTTGCTAAATACTAGGGGAGATTAGGGATAGTAAGCCAGTAGCTAGTAATAGGCTCTTTTCACCGAGGGATCGGGTTTAAGATAAACTAAGAAAGTTTGCATAACAATTAGATAATAAAGCGAATTTAATAAGAAATTGTAAACCCCAACAACTCCATTCATCCATACCTTTTTCTCGTCAATTGCATTTGCATGTTTATTTTTTGTTTTTGCATTCAAACCATAAGTTAATTTTCTCTACAAGTCTTACAATATTGATTTACACGAAAGATAAGGCCTTTGAGTCCTTTGGGAGAACGATATTGGGTTTACCAATTATATTACTTGATACGATCTGGTACACTTGTCAGGGGTTTACCAAGTTTTTGGCGCCGTTGCCGGGGACTCGTGGTTTAACTTTTCGAGTAGTGTAAGTTGATTGAATTTGAATTGGTGTAATTATTGTAATTATTGTATATATCTAGTTTTTGTTTTATTTTTCTAATCTGTAAAAGTGCTTTTAGGGTTTTTGTTTCTTGTGCATGCAGGAAGCAATACACCCTAGGAGTAAGAAAAGCCAACAACCTCTTCTTGAAGGTTTATCAGATAGGAGAGAAAGAAGAGTTAGACGTCCATCATGTGAACTCTTTCCCTCTCCTAAAAGACTCTTACATTCTTTACCAGAGGCGTTTGCACAGAAATTAGAGGAGATGGCAAATCAACCTCCTCTAAGACGCAAACTTGCGGATCAGTCTAATGGTGTGGGCCCTTTCCACTTCAACAGCATAGCCATGCCTACAGATCATATAGTTAATATGGTGATGAATCCAGCACTAATTCATCTAGTACAAAGCAACCAATTTCACAGATTGTCAAATGAGAATCCATATGATCATTTGACGACATTCAGTGAAATTTGCAACACTGTGAATATGACTAGAGCATCAGACGAAAGAGTAAACCTTAGCTTGTTTCCATTCTCATTGGGAGGCAATGCTAAGACGTGGCTTAATTCTTTTCCTAAAGGAACATTCACTACATGGGAGACTGTGGCAACCAAATTTGTCAACAAATATTTTCCACAGTCCAAAATTACTCAAGGAAGGCTGAAGATCTCATCATTCAAACAGGGCATGGAAGAAACTCTCGACCAAGCATGAGATAGGTTTAAAGGTCTATTGAGGAAGACACCGGTCCACGGGTTTGACAAGACTACCCTAGTTCTTGCTTACCTAGGTGGTCTGAACACGCAGTCTAAAATGAAGTTGGACGCCTTAGCTAGAGGTGATATCAAGAAAAAGACTGAAGACGAAGCCTATGACTTGATTGAGAGTATGGATGCTAATGAGCAGGAAACGTTTAGTGAGAGGGACACACCTGTAAAAAAAAGGGGAGTTTTGCATTTGCTAGCAGATGATACCATACTAGCCCAAAATCATCTTCTCACTCAAAAGCTAGATAATTTAACGAAGGTTCTCTCGCAACTTCCAAAGGAGATTAGGAATGTCTCCCAAACATAGCAGCTTTGTGATTTTTGTGGTGGTGACATTAATGGTCAATGTGCTATTCCAGAGGAAATGGAGTAGGAAACCAATTACATGGGTAATCAATTCCAGTATAGGCAAGGTAATTTTAACCAAGGTAACTCTAGCCAAGGTTGGAAGAACCACCCTAGTATTGGACAAAATCAAAATAATCCATTTGGGCAATCAGGAAGCTTCCGAAAGCAGCAACCATCACCTTTATGGCAGCAAGTAAGCAGTTTGACAGAGACTGTCAGTAGCTTGAATGATAGATTTGATAAATTTTTGAAAGTCTATGAGTCTCAACAAGCTAGTGACCAAGCCAGCTTCAGATCTTTGGAGATGCAAATTGGTCAGTTGTCCAAAAGGGTAGAAACCACTGAAAATAATTAATTTAGGGCTAACACTGATGTTAACCCTAAGGATGAGTGCAAAGCCGTTCTTACAAGAAGTAAAAGGAAGACAGAGGTGGAAATAATTGATATTGAAGGCAGTGAGGATGAAGATGAAGAAATGATTAGTAATGAAGAATCTAATGAGTAGGGAAGCAGTGAAGAAGAAGAGGAGGAGAAAGAAGAAGAGAAAGAAAGTCACCGAGAATCATTTAGGGAGATCTTTAATCAGGTTAATATTGATCTTGATCTTGATGATGAAGAAGATCAGGAATTTTGTGTTAAGCCTAGAAAGAAGGATCATTTGAAAAAAAGAAAGGATCTAGGGAGTTTAACTCTTCCATGTGTCATCAATGATGTAGATATAGGAAGAGCCATGATTGATTCAGGATCGAGTATTAATTTGATGCCCTTCAGTTATTTTAAGAAGATTGAAGGGCTAGTATTAAAACCAGGTCAAACTACCCTGACAGTTGCGGATGGTTCTATTAAGAAGTTAGTTGGTAAGGTGGAAGATGCAATTGTTCGAATTGAGCAGCTGGAGTTCTTGATTGACTTTGGAGTTGTTGATATGGCGAATGAGGGAAGAATTCCATTAATATTGGGAATACCTTTTATGAGGACTTCTAAAATGTTGATGCGTTTCAATGACAAGAAGATGATATTAAGAGATCAAGAACAGGTGTTGATTTATGATGGCACTAAAGAAAGTACAATCAAAATAAAAAAGAGAGCCAGATATAAAAAGTTAAGAAGAGAAGCTGCATCTGAAGAAAACAGAACAGGTACTGATACTGATAGCTGTAATGTTTTGCAGGTACTTGTAAATGAAGAAGGGAAAATTATCCATCCTGAACCAAAAGATGACCAATTCCGACCAGGCATCAAGGGGAAATATAAGAAGAAGGATTGGGTAATAAAAGAGCTGAAGGAGAAAGGAGTGGTGGAGATTGAAGCACCATATTTTAGACACACAAAGCAATTTGATGGAAGAAAGCTGAGAATTTGGTGTACTAAAGATACCAATGTTAAACCCCTGACAAGTGTACCAGATCGTATCAAGTAATAATAAATGATAAGTCCAAGTATCGTTATCCCAAGAGTCTCATGGCACTAAACTGTTGTGCTTTTGCATAACCAATTAAGACTATAAAAACAATATTTTTGGATTTTTGGATATAAAGTACGGAAAAATAAACATGAATGCAATTTGATCAATTGAGGTTAAACACAAAAGTGGATGGATGATGTTGATAATATGAGATGAGTTTGTTGCTAGGATTCATATTTCACCTAATCACTCTCTTATAACTACTTTTCTTATTTAATTCGCTTATTTATCATATTGTCATGCAAATTTTCTTAGTCTACCCTTAACCCAATCCCTTGGCGAAAAGAGCCTATTACTAATTACCGGCTTTCTGTCCCTAGCCTCCCTTAGTAATTAATAATGCATGATAAATGGAAGCAAAATACAATTGATCGTCCTACCCCTATCCCTAGGCGCTATTAGCATAATCAAGGAATTCCCCCCAGTTCATGACATTACTGTACGTTCCCGTATCAATAAAGACAAACAACATTTACCGAATGAGTTAAACGATAAAAGCATTAAGCAAAGGTAAGGAACCCAACAATTGATAAAGATAAGCATATGCAAGCATATAAATAAAATAAGGATTTTGATATAAGAGAGTTTAGATGTTACATCTTTCCCCAGCAACAAATAAGATTAGTTCTCCATCGTCGTGGAGAAACTAGGTGAATGGAATGAAAGAGATAGAAACCCTAAAGAGGAGAAAAAGGAGAGTTGTCACTATCTCAAAAGGGGTGAAAATTGTGTTTCTGTATCTAAGCCATCAAAAGATACAAACCCTAAGACATTCTGGCCTTTAAATAGGACATAAAAATAAAAGAAAAAAGGTTCAAGCCCAAACAGATCATAAAAATCGCACAAAATATATCAAATCACGTTCTAGTTGACTTTTTCTGGATTCTGGTTGACTTTTCAGCACTCTGGTCAACTCTGGTTAACTTTTCAGCATTTTGGTTGACTGGTTCACTTTTCTGGTTGACTGGTTGACTTTTCTGTACTATGTTTGACTTTTCTGCACTCCAACCATTTCATAGTTCAACCTTTCGCTCAATTCATTCCAAAAACCTACAAAATCAAGGGAATTTAATGATAAATTCATAAAACATGTCTTCAACTCTTTTATTCACAAAACTAAAGAAAAATCATGAGTCAAAGTAAGTTTATAAGTCAACAAGGGTGCATTTGATATCAAAATTAAGTATAAAAATAACGGTTTTTCAACCGTTATCAACCAACACGACGGACAACACGTGATTTTGCTGGAGAAATATATTTTGTTGTAAAACATTTTTTTGGTTTAGTATTTTGTACATGTAATTCCTTTGATATTTAAACAATTTTTGGGTAGCATCTACTGAGGGAAGCTAATTTTTATGTATCTACTGAAGGATACAGAAGGTACACCTACTGAAGGGTGTTGGTAAGGATTGCATTTATTGATGCGTGCTGGACAGGTTTGGGTCAGGCTCATGACGTAAACAAGCGCTACCTGGGAGGCAACCCAGTTAATTATTTGTTTGTTTTTAAACTCTGTCTTAAGTGCATTATATGTTTGCATGTGCATTTGAGAGGGGAAAGGCATGAAATTGAAAAATTGAAGGTTAAAATCATGTGCTACAGGGTGGAATCATGCAAAAGCAAGCAAAGAAGAGAGGGAGAAAATTACCAGCCACCGCTGAGCGGTGTGATGAGTCGTTATTTCTTGAACTGTATTTAGTTTATTGCACTTAAATAAACCAGGGAATTGTGTTTAATTTTCTGTTATTTCCCCGTTTTCCGAATTCTGCTTAATTTGGTTGAAAATTCGTAATTGTGCAGATTTGGATTTTCTGAGCTGATTAAGCGCATTTCTGGTTGCAGGGAAGTTGTGGAAACATCATCTGGAGCATTAGGATATGGCGTGACACATTCAGAGGCTCAACATTTAGTCAGTTAGATTCTAATTAAAGTTGTAATTTCGTTTTCTAGAAGTCCTTAATTAGAATTAGGGGTTTTGGAACCTTTTAAGGGCAATTTTGTAAAAGCCCAATGTGTGGGACACTTGGCACCAAACCCTACGGTTTCTTTTGTATGAACTCTCATGGAGAGCTTGGTGTGCCACGGTTTTTGAGCTTTAATGATTCAATGATGCATTTTTCTTCTTCTCTAGCTTGAATCTTGATTGTCTTTGCTTGTTGGTGGTGATAAACCGTCCCATTTCCTCTTTTATTTCTTTTTCTTTGAAGTTGGAAGTATGAGCTTGAAGGGTTGTTCTTGCATTTTTCATGGTGGTTCCTTGGTTTGAATGAAGAGCTATTTCCATTTTCCTTCTCCTTTGCTGCAGTACTCACGGTTTTCCATTTAGTTTTCTTGGTTGAATCATAAAAATGAAGTTCTTGATGGGTTTTGGAGTGAAGGAAGCTTGAGTTGGTGTATGGGTGTTGAGGTTTGGACCCTTTCTTCTTGTGTTTCGTTTTTGTTGATTGGAAGCATTTTATGAGCTGAACTTTGTGCTATTTCCTCATGGCTGGACGATGCTGGACCTTGGGTTAGAGATTTCATTTTGGTTTTTATCAAAAGTTTGAAGAAGAGAGAGTGTTAGGTTGGTTAGTAGAAGTTAGAATTTGGCTTTGATGTTCTTGTAATTCTTTGGGAATGGAAACTTGGTTTGTTGGGTGCATTCTCGGTGTGGAGAAGTGAAGAAAAGCTTTGGATGTTTGTTGAGAAGTGAAGAAAACCGATTGGTGTTGAAAGGGAGAGAGAATGAGCACATTTAATTTTTACCCCTTTTGGGCAAGCACAAGTAGAAGCACATTTTCCATAGAAGGAATCTTTCCTTTTTGGTGTTGACCCCTTTGCTAGCTTGGCCGAGAATTGCAATTAGAAAGGGGATGTCTTGTGTTGTTTATTCCCTTTGACTTGGCTTATGTTGCACCTTGGTAGAAGCAATTTAAGCACCTTTTTGACTTGTGGAGTTTGGGAAGCAACGTTTGCAACAATTGAGGAGAGTGTGGGTCGGCAATTTGGCCTTGAGAGGTTGAAAACGGAATTTGCTTGATGGAGAGAGAGAGGCACGGATCCCATAGTGTGGAAAGCAATGTTTGTCTTAAAGATTGAAGCACATGGCACACAAAGAGAACATATTTAATTGTTGTGGAAGAAAGAAAGCAAATGAAGTTGGTGTTGCAACCTCACAGCCAAGAGGTTCTCCTTGGCTATTTGCATTTTAAAATTCATTTGGTTGGTGAATTTGGTCACGTCAATGTGTAGGGAAAAAGCATGTTTGATTATTCCTTTTTTTTGAATTAGTTTACATTGTAGGATTAGTTGCTTTTGATTTCTTTAATTTAGTTTTGCATTTAAATATTTTTAATTTTGCTAGATAATTGCTTGTAACAGTGTTGGTGTCTAGTATTTTAATTTGTTTTAATGTTGTCTAATGTGTTTTGTCATGTTACTTGAATTATCATGATAGCTTAAATTAACTGTGTTGGTCATTAGCGATATTGCATTGCTTCTTTGAGATTTCTGGACTGTATTTGTAATTGTGACTCTGACTTGGTTAATATCAAATCCGTATTTGCACTTGCAATTGGGTATACGCTTAGTTGCCCAGTTGGTGTACATCTTCGCTTAGTTGATGTAACTGCATGGTGTAAATTAGATTTGACATTAACACTGCGTCCGCTTAGTTCGCTTTTATGAAAACAGGGTTAATCTTCGCTTAGTTGGTTAACTTTGTTGGATTAGAGGTTTGAGTCGCAACTTTATTTTGTTGATCTGTGATTGGAAACATTGTAATTAAGTTAATGACCAACCATTTTTATTCTGTCTCTGAAACCGTTTTTAGATCTGTGTTTGCATTTCTGTTTACGTCAGTGTTTTGATTTTATTCATTCGTATTCAACGCAAACCGTTTTCACACCTCCCCCTTCGTGTTTGACTAAATTCTGAACCACAAAATTGGTCCTTGAGAGACGACCTAGGAGTCATTTCCTAGCTATACTGCATTTCTAAATTGCACATTAAATTTGCATGGGGTGCGACACCCATCAAATTTTGGCGCCGTTGCCGGGGACCAACGGTTCAGTTTTAAGTCTTGTGTTGTGTTTGTGTTTGTGTGAGTTGTGTTGTCTTGTAGTGTGAGTGTGACGTCTTGTGTTGTCTTGTGTTGTTTTTTGTGGTTTGAAATTTTTGTGCTATTGTTTCATGATTACAGGGTGTTGTGATTTAGTGCATGACTAGAGGAAATCCTGGACCCATACCACCCTTTGATCCTGAGATTGATAGGCATTCTAGGAATTTGTCTTTAGAGTCTGTTTTTGAGTCAATACCATTACATACTGTGCATGCTACTGCTGAATCTGAATCCACTGCTGAGTATTTTGTGCATACTGCATCTACTGCATCTGTTGCATCTGCACCTGATTCTGATTCTGTTATTTTTCACACTGAGAACAATATGGCACAACCTCCACTTCGTGAGAGGACTTTTAGGGAGATGGTTGCTCTTGATTTCGATATTGAAAGCTTGTACATCCAATATCCTGATGAGGACGTTCCATTTGTTCTCAAGACTGGACTGATCCATTTGTTGCCCAAGTTTCATGGTCTTGCAGGTGAGAGTCCACATAAGCATTTGAAGGAATTCCACATTGTCTGTTCCACTATGAAACCGCATGATGTTCCTGAAGAGCACATCTTCTTGAAGGCATTCCCTCATTCATTGGAAAGTATTGCTAAGGATTGGTTGTACAGTTTGGCACCTAGATCCGTCACTAGCTGGGACGATCTGAAGAGGCTGTTCTTGGAGAAATTTTTCCCAGCATCCCGGACCACAACTATCAGAAAAGACATAACTGGGATTAGGCAGTTTGGTGGAGAGAGCTTGTATGAGTATTGGGAGAGATTCAAGACACTTTGTGCAAGTTGTCCCCACCATCAGATACCTGACCAACTCCTTCTCCAGTATTTCTATGAGGGTTTGAACAACATGGATCGGGGTATGATTGATGCTGCCATTGGTGGAGCTCTTGGAGACACCACGCCTGCTGAGGCCAGGCAATTGATTGAGAAGATGGCCTCTAACTCCCAGCAGTTTAGCGCCAGGAATGATGCCATTGTGGTGAGGGGCATACATGATGTTGTTGCCTAGTCTTTATCAGCTGTTGAAAGCAAGTTGGAAGGCAAGATTGACTCTCTTGCGAAGTTGGTGACACAGTTGACAACCAACCAGAGACCTGCAGCTTCATCTGCATCTGTTGCACAACTATGTGCTATTTGTCCTTCCAGTGACCACTACACGGATGCCTGTCCTACTTTGGAGCACTCTATTGCTCATGATGCGCCTCAAGCTTATGCTACTAACATATACAACAACAGGCAACAACACTAGCAGAATTATGACTTGTCCAGCAATAGGTACAACCCAGGGTGGAGGAATCACCCTAATCTTAGATGGAATAATGCGCCAAGGTTCAACAGCAAACACCGCCACCTTTCCAAAATAATGGAGGTCCTAACAGATATGTGCCTCCACCTATGCAACAAAACCAGAGGCAGCAACAACAACAGCACCAAGAGGCACCTGCCTAACCAACTGCCCAACCTTCTACTTCTTCTGAGCCTACATTGGAAGAGTTAGTGAGACAGATGACTATGCAAAACATGCAGTTTCAGCAGGAGACTAGAGCTTCCATACAGAGTCTCACTAACCAGATGGGTTAGATGGCTACTCAGCTTAACCAGGCACAGTCTCAGAATTCTGATAAGTTACCATCCCAGAGTGTACAGAATCCGAAGAATGTGAGTGCCATAACCCTTAGATCAGGGAGGCAGACTGTTGTGGCTTCAGAGCCGACTCCTACACCTACACCCGTGCCTGACACTTGTCCTAGAGAGGACGACCATGACGGTCCACGCAGGGCATTTGAGGTGGGTGGATCTTCTTCTCCAGCCGGTGGTTCTTCTTCAGGTGGATCTTCTCCCTCTTCCACCACACCCGCTGTCGCGCCTTCTCCATTGGTTGATCGACCTATCCCTCTTCCATTCCCTTCACGGGCACTTCCTAGCAAAAAGATGGAAGAGGTGGATAGGGAAATTCTAGAGACCTTCAGGAAGGTAGAGGTGAACATACCTCTACTCGATGCCATCAAGCAAATACCAAAATATGCCAAATTCTTGAAGGAGTTATGCACACACAAGAGGAAGATGAAGGGCAATGAACGGATCAGCATGGGGAGGAATGTATAAGCTCTTTTTGGTAAGTCGGTCCCACACATTCCTGAAAAGTGCAAGGACCCAGGTACGTTTTGCATTCCTTATGTGATTGGGAACAGTAAATTTGAAAATGCTATGCTTGATCTGGGTGCATCTATAAATGTCATGCCATTGTCTATGTATAAATCTTTGTCTCTTGGTCCATTACAGCCTACGGGTATGGTCATTCAGTTGGTCAATAGGAGTGTTACCCACCCGACAAGTTACATAGAGGATGTCTTGGTTAAGGTAGGTGAATTGATATTTCCTGCTGATTTCTATGTTTTGGAGATGGAGGACGATTTCTCTCATGGATCCGCCCTCATTATTCTAGGCAGGCCATTTTTGAAAACTGCTCGTACCAAGATTGATGTGTATGCTGGGACATTGTCTATGGAATTTGCTGATATTGTTGTACATTTTAATATCCTTGATGCCATGAAATTTCCAGCTGAGGACCATTTTGTGTTTAGAATTGATAAATTGGATGACATTGTTGATGAGTTCATTGTTGATGATTATCGTTCTATGCATGAGAAGAAACATTCTTTTCTATATTCTGTACATTCATGCATAGCATCTGGGTTTGAATTAGGAATTGGAAATGTTGTTGAATTTGATGATGATATGGATGAAAACTGTGATTTCCAGGGTATTGATGATGTCCAAGTTATTGATGATATGTGTGTTTTTGATGATTTGGATGATATTGATGATGTTGTTGATATACCTGTGATGGATATTGATCTGGATTGTAATGAGATGGATTTTCTGCCTTTACCTGTACATTCTTTAGAGTTAGAATGCTTTAACCACGTTGCAGGAAGTACACTTGAATCTGACTTGCAGGAACCCACTCTTGAGTTGAAACAGCTCCCAGAATACCTCAAGTACGTATACTTGGAAGATGATGAGATAAAACCGGTCATAATTTCCACCTCCCTTGATTCTATTCAAGAATAGAGGTTGCTTGGAGTGTTAAGGGTGCATAAGAAAGCCATAGGTTGGAGTTTGGCGGACATCCCTGGTATTAGCCCATCCACATGCATGCATAGGATTCTGTTGGAAGATGGGGCAAAACCAGTGAGACAGCCGCAGAGAAGGCAAAACCCCGTGATCATGGACGTGATTAAGAAGGAGGTGACGAAGCTTTTGCAAGCTGGGGATCATCTATCCTATTTCAGACAGTCAGTGGGTGAGCCTCATCCATGTTGTGCCCAAGAAGACTGGCCTCACTGTTGTGAAAAATGAGAGGGATGAGCTGATTCCCACAAGAGTGCAGAATAGCTGGAGAGTCTGCATTGACTATAGGAGGCTGAATCAAGCGACCAGGAAAGATCATTTCCCCCTGCCCTTCATTGATCAGATGTTGGAGCGCTTGACAGGTAAATCTCATTATTGTTTTCTTGATGGTTTTTCTGGTTACTTTCAAATAAACATTGCGCTTGAGGATCAAGAGAAAACCACATTCACCTGCCCCTTTGGCACTTTTGCCTATAGGAGGATGCCCTTTGGTCTATGCAATGCCCCTGGTACCTTCCAACGGTGCATGCTTAGCATTTTTAGTGACTTTCTTGAGAGTTGCATAGAGGTGTTTATGGATGATTTTACTGTGTATGGATCCTCTTTTGATGCATGTTTAGGTAGTCTGGAAAAAGTTTTGAAAAGATGCATAGAAACAAATCTTATTCTTCATTTTGAGAAATGTCACTTCATGGTTGAACAAGGTTTGGTTCTAGGGCAATGCATTTCTGAAAAGGGAATATAAGTAGATCCTGCAAAGATATCTATGATTTCGTAGTTACCTTACCCCTCTTCCGTGCGAGAGGTTCGATCTTTTCTTGGACATGCAGGTTTCTACAGGCGCTTCATCAAGGATTTTAGCAAGAAGGCGCTTCCCTTGTCTAGACTGCTGCAGAAGGAGATTGATTTTGATTTTAATGACAAAAGCAAACAGGCGTTTGATTGCCTGAAGGAAGCTTTGACCACCACTCCGATCATTCAGGCACCGGATTGGACAACCCTATTTGAGCTTATGTGTGATGCGTCTAACTATGCATTGGAGGCTGTCTTGACACAAAAAATTGACAAGCTGCCGAGAGTGATCTACTATGCTTCACGCACTCTGGATGCTGCCCAAGCAAATTATACCACCACTGAAAAAGAGTTATTGGCAATTGTTTTTGCCCTTGATAAGTTTAGGTCATATTTGTTTGGATCGCCTGTTATTGTGTATATTGACCATGCAGCTCTGAAGTTTCTGTTGAAAACGGCTGAGTCGAAGCCAGGAGTGATCAGGTGGATGCTACTACTCCAAGAGTTTGACATGCAAATCAAAGACCGGAGTGGAGCACAAAATTTAGTTGCAGACCACCTCAACAGGATTGAGAGAACTGAGAAAGAAGCTGATTTTTTGCCCATCCAGGATGACTTTCCTGATGAGAGTTTGTTGATGATTTCATATACTTACCCTACTCCTTGGTTTGCACATATTGTAAATTATTTGGTTGCTTCTGTTTTTCCTCCCTTAGCATCACGTGCTCAAATTGCCAAAATTAAGAGTGATGCTAAGTATTATATTTGGGATGACCCATATCTGTGGAAGTTGTGCAGTGACCAGGTTACTAGGAGATGCATTCCGGACCATGAGATTGACTCGGTCCTACAGTTTTGTCATGCCTCTTCACCTGGCGGTCATCTGGGGATACAGAGAACAGCTCGCAAGGTGCTTGACTATGGTTTCTATTGGCCTTCCATCTTCAAAGATGCAGAGAGGATTTGCAGCACCTGTGAGCCTTGTTAGAGAGAAGGAGGATCAATTTCACATAGACAAGAGATGTCTCAACAGCCTATGCTATTTTGTGAGGTGTTTGATGTCTGGGGTATATACTTTATGGGTCTTTTTCCTGTTTCTTTTGGTTTCTCTTATATTCTCCTTGCTGTGGATTATGTTTCAAAATGGGTGGAAGCTAGAGCCACCAGGACTAATGATGCTCAGGTTGTTGTAGATTTTGTTAGATCTCACCTCTTTTGCAAGTTTGGAGTGCCTAGAGCAATTGTTAGTGATCAGGGAACCCATTTTTGTAACAGATCCATGCAGGCTTTGCTAAAGAAATATGGGGTGACGCACAGAGTTTCTACACCATACCACCCCCAAACAAATGGGCAAGCTGTGATCTCTAACAGGGAAATAAAGAGAATTTTGGAGAAGATTGTCCAGCCCAATAGGAAAGATTGGAGTAATAGGTTGGACGATGCTCTTTGGGCCCACAGGACTGCCTACAAAGCACCCATAGGGATTTCTCCTTATCGGGTTGTCTTTGGAATGACATGTCATCTACCAATTGAGATTGAGCATCGGGCATACTGGGCTGTGAAGACATGCAACTTCTCCATTGACCAAGTTGGAAAGGAAAGGAAGTTGCAACTGAATGAATTGGATGAGATCTGATTAGAGGCCTATGAGAACTCAAAGTTCTACAAGGAGAGGACAAAGAGGTTCCATGATAGTTCTATTGTTAGAAAGGACTTCGAGGTTGGCCAACAGCTTTTATTGTTCAACTCTAGGCTCGGCCTCATGAGTGGTAAGTTGGGATCAAAGTGGATTGGACCTTTTGTTGTAACTAATGTTTATCCTTATGGTGCAGTTGAGATTCAAAGTCTTTCCACAACTAAAAGCTTCAAGGTGAACGGGCACAGACTGAAGCCTTTCCTCAGCAGTCTTTCTTTGTTGGATGCAATGGTGGAGGAGACATCTTTGGTCAACCCCACCTATCCCTCCCTTTGACTCAGGGAGTTTCTTTTCTCCTTCCCTTCTCACTTTTATTGCACTTTGTCCATATCTTTTGACTGTTCTGATTGTTCATCTGATGATTGTGACACATTGAGGACACTGTGTAGTTTAAGTGTGGTCTATTGGGGGAGAATTTTGCTTTCTTCGTTAGTTTATGTTTTCTGTGTTAAATTTTTTGTTTTCTAGGTAGTTTTGTTGTGTCTTGTGTACAATTTTGCATGCTTTTCGTGATCTCTAGACTTTGTTTAGGTTGTATATGTGTTGTGCACTTCATTAATACTCTGTTTAGGTTGAAATCCTTGCTTTTTCTTTGCTTGGAAAGAAGATTATGATGTTTGAGAGGTTGAATTGATTGTGACAGAATTACCTTGTGCGAGATTTGAGCCATTTAATGATCTTTCTTGTGTGTGATATGTCTCTTGATTGCTTGCACATATGCCTTGGCTTGACTCTTGTTGATAATTCTTGATTCATGTGCATGTTTGAAAGTGATAAAGGCGTTTTGTTGTTGAGCCTTTCTAGCCAAATGAGCCTACCCTGTTTTGATCCATTGATGACCCCTTTTGAGCCTATGTTTTCCCCATTTCTTTGTTTTGAAGCTTATACACTAGCCCTAAGTGAAAAACCATGATTACCTTAACCTTAGGGAATTTTGGAGCTTTGGAATTGTTTTGGGAATAAGTGTGGTCTCTTGGGAGATTCAGATCATTTGGTTAGTTGGCTTATCTTCTTGTGATTGTTTTTGTAAAAATGTTGTGTATCTTGTCTCTTACAGTTGTGTTTTGAAAAGAGAGAAAAGAAAAGAGACAAGATGGGAAAAAAGAAAAAAAATACAGAAAAATAAAAAAAATTGTGTGAAGAGGATTGAATTAGAGGTTTCGGGGTATGATTTGACTGTGTTTACACTTGTTCCCATTGCTCCTCTATTCCTTATGGTTTGGAGCTTCTTATCCAGATGTATCCTCCCTTGTCCTTGGCCCCATTACAACCATGAAAAGACCTTTTGATTTGAACATGCGTATGTGCTTGAGTGTTGATATTCGAGGCTTGCCAAGTCTATTTGTGTTTGCTTTCTTGAGTGCATTGAGTGACATTGATTTACCTTAAACACTTGAGAGAAACACTGATTGTGTGCATCTGTGAGGCTCTGTTGCTTTTGATTCATCTCTTGAACTGATTGACTGTTTTCCATCTACTGAACTGTTTGGATGATTTCATGAGTATCTACTTTCATTGACTTTGTATGGGATTCTGCCTATGCCTTGCACTGTCCAGATTTTGTGAGAATTGCGCAACTCTGTTTCTGTTTTGTGAGTCTTTGTTGTCTGTCTGTCGAGTCTGTGTCACCTCCCTGATGTTTGAGTAGTTCCCTGGTTTTCGTCTTGGTTTTGCCCAAGAGTGCAAAAGACTAAGTGAGGTCTATTTTGATGAGTCGTTATTTCTTGAACTCAATTTAGTTTATTGCACTTAAATAAACAAGGGAATTGTGTTTAATTGTCTGTTATTTCCCCGTTTTCTGAATTCTGCTTAATTTGGTCGGAAATTCGTAATTGTGCTAATTTGGATTTTCTGAGCTGATTAAGCGCATTTCTGGTTGCAGGGAAGTTGTGGAAACATCATCTGGAGCATTAGGATATGGCGTGACACATTCAAAGGCTCAACATTTAGTCATTTAGATTCTAATTAACGTTGTAATTTCGTTTTCTAGAAGTCCTTAATTAGAATTAGGTGTTTTGGACCCTTTTAAGGGAAATTTTGTAAAAGCCCAATGTGTGGGACACTTGGCACCAAACCCTAGGGTTTCTTTTAGAGGTGGACCCCACCCATTTTAAGTAATTCTTGGCATTGAGAAGAGAGGAGCCGCCACTTCTCTTTTGACACTTCACTTGCTTAGGGTTTTGTATGAACTCTCATGGAGAGCTTGGTGTGCCACGGTTTTTGAGCTTCAATGAATCAATGATGCATTTTTCTTCTTCTCTAGCTTGAATCTTGATTGTCTTTGCTTGTTGGTGGTGATAAACCGTCCTATTTCCTCTTTTATTTCTTGTTCTTTGAAATTGGAAGTATGAGCTTGAAGGGTTGTTCTTGCATTTTCATGGTGGTTCCTTGGTTTGAATGAAGAGCTATTTCCATTTTCCTTCTCCTTTGCTGCAGTACTCACAGTTTCCATTTAGTTTTCTTGGTTGAATCATGAAAATGAAGTTCTTGATGGGTTTTGGAGTGAAGGAAGCTTGAGTTGGTGTATGGGTGTTGAGGTTTGGACCCTTTCTTCTTGTGTTTCGTTTTTGTTGATTGGAAGCATTTTATGAGCTGAACTTTGTGCTATTTCCTCATGGTTTGACGGTTCTGGACCTTGGGTTAGAGATTTCATTTTGGTTTTTATCAAAAGTTTGAAGAAGAGAGAGTGTTAGGTTGGTTAGTAGAAGTTAGAATTTGGCTTTGATGTTCTTGTAATTCTTTGGGAATGGAAACTTAGTTTGTTGGGTACATTCTCGGTGTGGAGAAGTGAAGAAAATCTTTGGATGTTTGTTGAGAAGTGAAGAAAACCGATTGGTGTTGAAAGGGAGAGAGAATGAGCACATTTAATTTTTACCCCTTTTGGGCAAGCACAAGTAGAAGCACATTTTCCATAGAAGGAATCTTTCCTTTTTGGTGTTGACCCCTTTGCTAGCTTGGCCGAGAATTGCAATGAGAAAGGGGATGTCTTGTGTTGTTTATTCCCTTTGACTTGGCTTATGTGGCACCTTGGTAGAAGCAATTTAAGCACCTTTTTGACTTGTGGAGTTTGGGAAGCAACGTTTGCAATAATTGAGGAGAGTGTGGCTCGGCAATTTGGCCTTGAGAGGTTGAAAACTGAATTTGCTTGATGGAGAGAGAGAGAGGCACAGATCCCATAGTGTGGAAAGCAATGTTTGTCTTGGAGATTGAAGCACATGGCACACAAAGAGAACACAAAGAGAACATATTTAATTGTTGTGGAAGAAAGAAAGCAAATGAAGTTAGTGTTGCAACCTCACAGCCAAGAGGTTCTCCTTGGCTATTTGCATTTTAAAATTCATTTGGTTGGTGAATTGGGTCACGTGAATGTGTAGGGAAAAAGCATGTTTGATTATTCCTTTGTTTTGAATTAGTTTACATTGTAGGATTAGTTGCTTTTGATTTCTTTAATTTAGTTTTGCATTTAAATATTTTTAACTGTGCTAGATAATTGCTTGTAACAGTGTTGATGTCTAGTATTTTAATTTGTTTTAATGTTGTCTAATGTGTTTGGTCGTGTTACTTTAATTATCATGATAGCTTAAATTAACTGTGTTGGTTATTAGCGATATTGCATTGCTTCTTTGAGATTTCTGGACTGTATTTGTAATTGTGACTCTGACTTGGTTAATATCAAATCCGTATTTGCAATCTCAATTGGGTATACGCTTAGTTGCCCAGTTGGTGTACATCTTCGCTTAGTTGATGTAACTGCATGGTGTAAATTAGATTTGACATTAACATTGCGTCCGCTTAGTTCGCTTTTATGAAAACAGGGTTAATCTTCGCTTAGTTGGTTAACTTTGTTGGCTTAGAGGTTTGAGTCGCAACTTTATTTTGTTGATCTGTGATTGGAAACATTGTAATTAAGTTAATGACCAACCATTTTTATTCTGTCTGTGAAACCGTTTTTAGATCTGTGTTTGCATTTTTGTTTGCGTTAGTGTTTTGATTTTATTCATCCGTATTCAACGCAAACCGTTTTCACAACCCCCCCCCTTCGTGTTTGACTAAATTCTGAACCACAAAATTGGTCCTTGAGATACGACCTAGGAGTTATTTCCTAGCTATACTGCATTTCTAAATTGCACATTAAATTTGCATGAGGTGCGACACCCATCACGATGCATTTTACCGTGGAGCAGACCCCACTTGAGCTTTTAAAAGCTCAGCGTTTCTGGGGTTCTGCACTTTTGAAAATCCTTTTTGAAGCTCGCTCAAGCATTCTCTATGAACCCTAGCACCCAATTTGCAGTTTCAAAGGTTTTCCAAAGAGATTTCCCCACTTTTTCTTATCACCCATTTACAAAAACCTCATTTTATACCATTCTCTTGTCAAAAGTTTGGGGTTTTTAGTGAGGACTTTGCATCGGGAGGCATTCATCATCAATTAGGAAGAAATCTTGCAAGCATCTAGTCTCTCCACTTAAGTAAGTTGTGTAATTTTATTCTTAGGGTTTCTAAATTTGAAATTTGATGAAGAACATGCTTAGGAACATTATAAATTAGGGCTTTTGATTTCTATGCATGATTTGATGAAGTAGAAACTGTTTGAATCAATTGACTTGCATGGATTTGGTTTGGATTGATGAAATTAGTGTTAGAGTGGAGAATAGGGCAATTTGGAAAAGGATTTTGAAAAACCCTAGTCGCCACCGCTCAGCGTCCAAGCAGACCGCTAAACCGTCTGTTTTGATGCTAAGCGGTTTGCTGCAGTTTTGGATTCTAGAATTTTTTTTTATGCAGGGACGCTGAGGGGTCCTGTTTTCCCCTCAGTGTTGGACTGTGATTGGTTTGGAATCTGATTGATGATGTACTAACCTCTAATGATGAATTCCTGTGGTCTTTTGAACTTTATTTTATGCAGGAATGTCATCATCAAGAAGGGTGAAAACTCTTGGCAACAAGTTGAAGGAACCTGAGAGGCAAAGAAGATTCTATTCACCTAGGTTCCTCTCCAGGAAACATGAGGAACACTATGTGACTGTGCAGGAGAGGAGATTGCTGATGGAGAGGAAGGCCACTTTTATCCCAGACTTGGCTCTTGAATTTGGAGTAGAGATTATGAGGAGAGACTGGGAAAGGCTGGCCACATATCCTGCACCAGCCAGCATTGAATTGGTAAAGGAGATTAAGAGTTGCGCTACCACTGTGAGTAGTAGGACACAGTTGGGACATCCATCCCTGATTACCTTTTTGTGTCAGCAGGCTGGGGTGGATACTGCAGTTCCACCATATGAGAGGCCTAGGAAGGCCATAGATGATGCCTATTATCAACAGTACTGTGAAAAAGAAGAGGTAGCCGGAGCACCTAGGAGACGTCCTCGAAGAGCAGCAGCACAACAAGAGCATGTACCTGTAGATGCACAAGCACAACACGTCGAGCCATTCTAGATAAGGGACATGTATATGTCCATGATGGAGGCTAAGACGGAAGCTCTTCGTAGAGGGTAGATAGCCACTGCTGAAATGATGGTAGGGCTGTATGATCAGCAACCAGTGCACAGGTGGACCATGGACGAGTTTCATGGAGCTATGGCTTGGCCTCAGGAGCAGCCACAGGGCAGCAGGTCTGGAGCAGCTGAAGCACCAGGCATGGATGAGGATGACGATGAAGATAACTTTGAAGATGCGGATGATGGAGACCAGGAGGACTAAGATGAGGACATGGATTGAGAGGGCATCTACTGATGGATGCCCATGCTTTAGACAGGGTTTTATCTTGCACTTTTGTATTTTGTTTTTTTTTTAGAATAGGTTGAATTTATATTGTTAGTGTTTATGCTTGGCTTGAACACTATTTCTAAAAATGTTTAACTGAATGAAATGCATGATGAATCTATTTGATGATGATTGGATGTGGATGATGATTGAGTTGTATTGCATGTTGATATTCAGGTGAAAAGTTCACTAGCTATGCGGACAGATGTGTGATGATTTATGATTGTGGTTATGATGCTAAGCAGGGTGTATGAATGAATAATATGTGAGAAAGCATATTGTGTGAGGTATTGAGCTCCAAAATATTCATTGTTATGTGTACTGTTCATAGGAAAACATGAATGATATTGCTTGAGTCTTGATAATTGATTGAATTACATGTTTATGTCATATGATCAAGGCCATTTTTGGAAGCCCTTACTTAGCCGAATTTTCACCTAAATTGATTAGAACCATGTATTCTACCCTTTTTGAACCTTGGCCTTAAATAGGATGAAAACCCTTGCTTTGAAATTATTTACCTTGAGTTGGGTTGAGAATAATTGTTGAAAAGGTTCAAGTTTGGGGTTGTTGGGAAAATTTGAATGGAAAAAAGAAAGGCATTGAGCTCAAGTGTTGAAAAAGAAAAATGCATGAGAAAAGAAAAAGCATGAAAGATGAGCTCAATTTAAAAAAAAAATAAAAGGAAAGGGAAGAAGTTGGGAATGAGTGAGATTGGTTAAAGAAAAAGAGTTTGTACTTGAACTTTAAATGTTAAAATAGCTCTCTTGACTCAAGGATTTTGTGATCCAGAAAAACCAATTTTTCTTCTTAGCCTAGCCTAATTATAAGCCTTGGAAAAGTCCTTGTGATGGTGTTAATACCCTAGCAAGTGTACCAGAATGTTATCAAGTAATATAATTGGTAAAACCCAATATCGTTCTCCCAAAGGACTCAAAGGCCTGATCTTTTGTGTAAATTAATCTTGTAAGACTTGAAAGAAAATTAACTTGTGTTTTAAATGCAAAAACAAAAAGTAAACATGCAAATGCAGTTGATTCAATTGGCAAGAAAAAGGTATGGATGAATGGAGTTGTTGGGGTTTACAATTTCATCTTATCCACTCTCAAATTTGGGATAAAAGTGGCCTTCCTCTCCATCAACAATCTCCTCTCCTGCACAGTCACATAATGTTCCTCATGTTTCCTGGAGAGGAACCTAGGAGAATAAAATCTTCTTGGCCTTTCAGGTTCCTTCCTTTTATTGCCAAGAGTTTTCACCCTTCTTGATGATGATGACATTCCTGCATAAAATAAATTTCAAAAGACCACAAGAATTTATCATTTAGAGGTTAGTACATCATTAATAAGAGTCCAAACCAATCACAGTCTAACACTAAGGGAAAAACAGGGCCCCTCAACGTCCCTGTATAAAAAAAATCAAGCATCTAGCAAAATCTGCAGCAGACCACTCAGCGGTTTGCCTCAAGACGCGCCACCGCTCAGCGTCCAAGGAGACCGCTTAGGGGTGGCGACTAGGGTTTCTCAAAAACCTTTTTTAAATCGCCCTATTCTCCACTCTAACACTAATTTCATCAATCCAGACCAAAATCATGCAGTTCAATCAGTTCAAACAGTTACTATTTCATCAAATCATGCATAGAAATCAAAAGCCCTAATTTATCATGTTCCTAAGCATGTTCTTCATCAAATTTCAAATTTAGAAACCCTACGAATGAAATTGCACAACTTACTTGTGTGAAGAAACTAGATGCTTGCTAAACTTCCTCCTAATTGATGGTGAATGCCTCTTGAATGCACAGTCCATCAACAAAAACCCCAAACTTTGACAAGATAATGATAGAAAAGTGAGATTTTTGTGAGTGGGTGATGAGAAAAAGTGGGGAACTCCCTTTGGTAAACCTTTGAAAGTGTAGATTGGGTGCTAGGGTTCACAGAGAACGCTTGGGCGAGCTTCAAAGAGAGTTTTCAAAAGTGCAGAACCCCAAAAACGCTGAGCTTTTAAAAGCCCAAGTGGAGTCTGCGCCGCCACCGCAAAGCGATAAAATGCACTACTCAGCGATGGGCAGTAGTTTTATCCTTCACTTATTTGCTTACTCTTGCATGATTCAACCCTTTTTCACCTGATTTTAACCTTCAATTTTTCAATTTCATGCCTTTCTCCTCTCAGATGCACATGCAAACATATAATTCCCTTAAGACAGAGTTTGAAAAACAAACAAATAATCAACTGGGTTGCCTCCCAGGTAGCGCTTGTTTAACGTCACGAGCCTGACCCAAACCTGTTTAGCACTCATCAGTAAGTGCAATTCTTACCAACACCCATCAGTAGGTGTACCTTCCTGTATCCTTCAGTGGATAGATAAAAATTAGCATCCCTTAGTAGATGCTACCTAAAAATTGTTTAAATATCCAAATAATTACATGTCCAAGAAAAAATGTTTTACAACAAAATATATTCCTCCAGCAAAATCATGTGTTGTCCATCGTGTTGGTGTCTTTAGTACACCAAATCTTTAGCTTTCTTCCATCCACCTGCTTTGTGCATCTGGAGTATGGTGCTTCTATCTCCACCACTCCTTTCTCCTTCAGCTCTTTTATCACTCACTCCTTCTTTTTATATTTCACCTTTATACCTGGTCGGAATGGGTCTTCTTTAGGTTCAGGATGGAAATTTTTTTCTTCTTCAATTACAGGTACCTGCAAAACATGACAGCTATCAGTATCCGTACCTGTTGCGTTCTCTTCAGATGCAGCTTCTCTTCTTAACATTGCATATCCGACTCTCTTTCTTATTTTGATTATCCTTTCTTTAGCGCCATCATAAATCAACCCTTGTTCTTGATCTCTCAATATCATCTTCTCGTCATTGAAACACATCAACATTTTAGAAGTCCTCATAAAAGGTCTTCCCAATATCAATGGAATTCTTGCTTCATTCGCCATATCAACCACTACAAAGTCAATCAAGAACTTCAACTGCTCAATTCGAACAATTGCATCTTCCACCTTACCAACTGGCTTCTTAATAGAACCATTCGCAACTGTCAGGGTAGTTTGAGCAGGTTTTAGTACTAGCCTTCCAATCTTCTTAAAATAACTGAAAGGCAGCAAATTAATACTCGATCCTGAATCAATCATGTCTCTTCCTATATCCACATCATTGATGACACATGGAAGAGTTAAACTCCCTAGATCCTTTTTCTTTTTCGGATGGTTCTTCTTTCTAGGCTTAACACAAAATTCCTGATCTTCTTCATCATCAAGATCAATTACCTCTCCAAGATAATACTTAATCCTCTTAGAGTAATCAGGAATTGGTGGAAGTACTGAAGGAACAACAGTCACCTGATTAAAGATCTCCCTAAATGGTTCCCGGTGACTTTCTTTCTTTACTTCTTTCTTCTCCTCTTCTTCTTTCTCCTCCTCTTCTTCTTCACTGCTTCCCTGCTCATCAGATTCTTCATTACTAATCATTTCCTCATCTTCTTCCTCACTGCTTTCAATATCAATTATCTCCACCTCCGACTTCCTTTTACTTCTCGTCAGAACAACTTTGCATTCATCCTGAGGGTTAACATCAGTGTTTGCCCTAAACTGATTCTTTTCAGTGGTTTCTACCCTTTTGGACAGCTGACCAATTTGCATCTCCAATGATCTGAGGCTGGCTTGGTCACTAGCTTGTTGAGACTCATAGACTTTCAAAAATTTATCAAATCTATCATTCAAACTTCTAACGGTCTTTGTCAAACTGCTTACTTGCTACCATAAAGGTGATGGTTGCTGCTGTCAGAAGCTTCTTGATTGCCCAGCTGGGTTATTCTGATTTTGTCCAATACTGGGGTGGTTCTTCCAACCTTGGCTAGAATTACCTTAGTTAAAATTACCTTGCCTATACTTGAATTGATTACCCATGTAATTGGCTTCCTGCTGCATTTCCTCTGGCATAGCACATTGACCATTAATATGGTCACCACCATAAAAATCACAAAGTTGCTGTGTTTGGGAGACATTCCTAACATCCTTTGGAAGTTGCGAAAGAACCTTCGTCAAATTATCTAGCTTTTGAGTCAGAAGATGATTCTGGGATAGTATGGCATCATCTGCTGGCAAATGCAAAACTCCTCCTTTTTTTACAGGTGTGTCCCTCTCACTAAACGTTTCCTGCTCATTAGCGGCCATATTCTCAATCAAGTCATAGGCTTCATCTTCAGTATTTTTCTTCATATCACCTCCAGTTGAGGCGTCCAGCATCATTTTAGACTGCGTGTTTAGACCACCTAGGTAAGCAAGAACTAGGGTTGTCTTGTCAAACCCGTGAACTGGTGTCTTTCTCCATTATCCTTTAAATTTGTCCCATGCTTGACTAAGAGTTTCATCCACGCCTTTAAATAGGTCTAAAAACCGTTATTTTCATGCTTAAATTGATATCAAAATACACCCTTTATGGCTTAGAATGAGCTTAGAATCAAGTAAAACACTTAAGTTGAGTCATTTGAGAGTCAAAAGCTTTTTTTAGAGATATTGTGCTTGTTTTGCATTGTTTTGCAGGATTTTGATGAGAATTAAGGATGGACTAAGAAGAGTAGATATTGTGCTTGTTTTGCATTGCATTGCTAGTTACTAGGGGAGACTAGGGATAGTAAGCCAGTAACTAGTAGTAGGCTCTTCTGACCGAGGGATCGAGTTTAGGGTAGACTAAGAAAGTTTGCATGACAATTAGATAATAAAGCGAATTTAATAAGAAGAGTAGATATAAGAGAGTGAATAAGATGAAATTGTAAACCCCAACAACTCCATTCATCCATATCTTTTTCTTGCCAATTGAATCAATTGCATTTGCATGTTTACTTTTTATTTTGCATTCAAACCACATATTAATTTTCTCTACAAGTCTTACGATATTGATTTACAAGAAAGATAAGGCCTTTGAGTCCTTTGGGAGAACGATATTGGGTTTACCAATTATATTACTTGATACGATCTGGTACACTTGCCAAAGTGTTAACACCAGGGACTCATTGGTTTAACTTTTCTAACTTTTCTAGTAATGTGATTATTGATTGACTTTGACTCGAGTTGTTTTTATGTTTATTTTTATTCTAATAAATGTTTTCTAGGGTTTTGTGCCTAATATTTGCAGGATGCAATTCAGATAGGAATTTGACTATACGGGCACTCAATTCTACCAAGATGATTTCAAGCACTGGTGGGAACCGCACTCGAACATGGATCAAAGCCAATTTGGGCAAGCTGCCGAGCGACAAATTACTCCACTCAAGGAGAACACATATTCTAACGAATTTCTTCAGCAGATCATGGGTATGAATTTATCTTACATCAAAAGTTTGGAGGAGATACGACAACGCAAAGGCAGATAGAGGATGAAATTAAACAACAAAGGCAACAATACCCTCCTTCCCTTGAAGAAGTCGAACGCCAAAGGTAGCAATATCCTCCTTCACTTGAAGAAGTAGAACGTCAAAGGCAGCAATATCCTGCTTCACTTGAAGAAATAGAACATCAAAGGCAACAATATCCTCCTTCACTTGAAGAAATAGAGGAGGAAATTGAACAACATTGGCAGCAACCATCTCCATCAGAAAGCCATGAAGAGACATTCCAACGAGTGATGCAAAATACCATCTCCTATTCAGAATATAAGGACGCAAGATGTAAAAGGAAGGAGATAGAATTGGGTTGCGTGACTGCATCTCTGGATGATTCTAGGGTTAGTACTAAAGTTAACCTTAGGGAGGAATGCCAAGCCACTATCTCTGAAAGTGATAAGGTTGTTGATGAGAAAAAAAATAGAGATAGAGAAGGAAAAGATAGACAGAGATGTAGAGGAAGAAGAAAAAGGAAGGTTGAGTGAGGAAGAAGAAGATGATGAGAAAAAAAAAAGTGGTTGAGAGAAAAGAAAAAAAGATAAAATATGTGAAAATAAAGAAGAAAGCAAGAAAAAAGAAATAGAGAAAGTTAAAGGAGAAGAAGAGTGAGAAAAAAAGGAAGAGAGGAAAGAAGAAAAGATCATATGAAAAACCTCTTCCTCATCAAAAGAAATATCATAGGAAGAAAAAGAAATTTAAAAGCTTTATGGAGATCTTCAAGAAATTGGAGATTAAAGTTCCTATGATTGATACATGGAAAAAGATGCTTGGTTTTAGCAATTGTCTAAAGAAATTCAGCAGGAAGAAGAAAAAGAAAAGAATATCAAGTAAGGAGAACATCAACACCTACTGATGGGTGTTTGAATTTATTGGATAGCATTCACTGAGGGATGCTCGGTTGCTTTTGTATTCACTAAAGGATACAGGAAGTACACCTACTAATTGAGTGTTGGAAAGGTATGCACTTACTGACAAGTGCTAGAAAGGTTTGGGTCAGGCTCGTGACGTTAAACAAATGCTTGCTGGGAGGCACCCCACGATTATGTTTCTTAATTTTTATTTGTGCTTTGTAATTTGAATTTGGAGAATAGGTTTGCTTCAGTTGAGTAGTGTAGGGTAATGTACCTTGTCTGAAACTTTTTCTGTGTGATGGTTTGACTACTTGTTTGCATGAGATTATTGCTTGATGATGCTTGTTTTGAATGATGATTGAGATTGCCATATACTGATATACAGGTGGAGTGTTCACTAGCTATGTGAATAGATGCATTGTGATTTTGTGATTGTGATTATGAGGCTAAGTAGGGTATTTGATTGAATGATTGGAATAAGCTTGTGTGAGGTTTATGAGCTCCAGAGTTCTTATTGATATATTTGCTATCTATGTGAAAGCATGAATGATTTTGCCTGAGTTTCTGTAATTGATTGAATTGCATGTATGTGTCATGTGATCAAGGCCGTTGTTGATAAGCCCTTTTTCTAGCCAAAGGAAATTTTCGTCCCACATGAAAAAGGAACATTAAATGTTCCACCCTTTTGAACCTAAGCCTTAAACAGGATAAAAACCCTTGCTTTGAAAATCTTTGCCTTGAGTTAGGTTGAGAAATATTTTGAGGTGTTGTTAAAGGTTCAAGTTTGGGGTTGATGGGAGAATTGAAAAGAAAAAGTTTACATTGAGCTAATGTGTTGAATGAGAATGCATGAAAAAAAATGGAAAAGATAGACAAGAAAAGCATGAGAAGAAAAGCTCAATGTAAAGAAAAAGGGAAAGTTGGGAATGAGTAAGTATTGGTAAAAAGAGAGTTTGTGCTTGAACCATGATTATGTGAATAACTCTCTTAACTCAAGGATTTTGTGATCTAGAAAAACCAATTTTCTTTGTTAGCCCAACCACATTATAAGCCTTGAAAAGTCCTTGTGATGACATATGTATGTGATGATGTTTGATTGTGGCAAATGAATGGAAATTTTGTTCTATGTGACATGTGGATGGTAGAGGGGTGGAGTAACCTTTTGAAACACTAGAGGGATTGAGTGAAACACTTTGTCTAGAAAGGTAGAATTCCATTAATTCATGACTATATCTAAGCTTAGCTAATTGATCATTCATGAGAATAACATCTTTGAATTTTATGAGAATGTGAAGAACACTATGATGGTTGAATTTGAAGCATATGTGCATCTTGATTGAATTATTTGGATAAGCTGATTTGAGTGATAACTTGTATTGAAATATGGATTTTGAAAAGGTTGAACCATTGTGATGAATTGTGGAAGACTAGGTTACATTGTGTTTGCTTGAGGACAAGAAAAGTTCTAAGTTTGGGGTTGTGATAATGGTCTAAAAACCATTATTTTCATACTTAAATTTGATATCAAAACACAACCTTTATGTCTTAGAATTAGCTTGAAATCATGTATTTTGTCTTAATTAGGTTATAAGAGAGTCAAAGTGGGTTTTCTAGGTTTTATGCTTGGTTTCTCTTATTTTGACAGGATTTAACAAGAATTGGATGAAGGATATTGAAGTAAGAAAGGTTTGGACTTAAAAGAAGACGGAAGGAGGCACCAAAGAAGAGCCGCACTTGCCGCTGACTGGCAGATCCATCGTTGAGTGGTGGCATCAACAGTAGAAACACCACCAAGCATCTGGAAGTGAATGCTGAGGGGTGGAATCAAGTGTCGAACGTACTGCTGAGTGGTGAACTCACCGTTGAGCGGTGTACTTATGTGCGCGGTCCAAAATTCTGTTATTTTTCTGAATTATAAATAGACCCCAGACAAACTAGAGGGGTTATCTTTTGGCAGAAAGACGGCAGAACACTCTGTACATACCTTGGAGGCGGATTTTGGATGCGAAAGCTCTAATCTATCAAGTCTAGGGTTAATTCTTTCATATTTTCCATTCATCATCTAGTTTCACCATGATAATGGTGAACTAAACCCTTTGTTATTGGGGAACTATGTAATCCTGTTTGAAACTCTCTTATATCAAAGTTCTTATTTTATTCATATACTTTAGTTATCAATTGTTTGAGTTTTCTTCTCTATACCTTATGCTTGCATTGTTTAACTCATTCAATGTCATGATGATTGATTTTTTCCATATGGACACATACGAGGAAATCTAGACATGAGGGGAATTCTCTTGATTATGCAATATTACCTAGACATAGGAATAGGACGGTCAATTGCTTTAAGCTTCTGTACACTAAAATGCATGACTAATTACTAGGGAGACTAGACACAGTAAACTAGTAATTAGGAGTAGGCTCTCTTCTCCGAGACATTGGGTTTAGAGTAAATTAGAAAGTTGCATGAACATTGATAACAAAGTGGAATTTAATAAGAATAGTAGATATAGGAGAGTGGATTAAGGTGAAATCATAAACCCTAACAACACCATTCATCCATACTGTTTATCTGTCAACTAATCAAGCTTTTACATACATGTTTATTTTCGTCTTTGAATTACAAAATCAAATTATTATTTATTCAAGTCTTATGAAATCAATTCACATGAATGTTTAGGCCTAAGAGTCCCTTGCGAAATGATATTCGGACTTACCGTCTCTTTATTACTTGATACGATCTAGTACACTTGCCAGGGTGTTAACACTTCGTCAGATTTAGCATCAAATTTTCCTATATTATTTTTACTGTTATTCAATATAAAGCATTTGAATCCAAAGATTCTTAAATGAGACACATTTGGTTTTCTACCTTCAAACAATTCATCGGGGTCTAATAAGTTTCTTGTTTAGCACATAACAAGTAGTACTAATTGTCGCAACCAAAAATCGCGACGGGACGACGATCCAAAAAAGAAAATGGGTTTTGAAAAAGATTTTTTTGGAGTCGCCACCATAGTTTATTCTAGAAAACTACGGAAAAACCATAAAAAGGATAAGGCAGTCTATGAAAAACCAGACTCTGGTTTCGGGAGTCGGTTACGTGTAGGGAAGGTATTAACACCATACACGCCTGCCCGAAGGCAGTACCTTTAATTAAATACGTGAATAAAATGTGGCTTTCAAAAATGTTTAACTTCCCCTAAAAAGAAAAATAAAATAAGACTCTAAAGAAAACAAAATATTTTTTTTGTGTTTTTTGTGCCCGACAAGGATTGACTTTGCTCCTACGTATTCTCAGTCAGACTGAGAAATCAGGGTTACGTAGTTCTATAAAATTGTTTGAAAAGTTTGGAAACTTTGATTTTTTTTTTTGTTTGAAGATTTTTTTTTTTGTATAATGAAGGAAAAAGGTTTTGTAGCACAAGGACTCTACGAACAGGCACACATGTGCTTATCCTTAAAACATATTTTTGTTATTTTTGAAAGAAGAAGAAGAAGGTTTTCAGCACAAGGTCGACGGAATGGTCACACGTGTGCTTAAACCTTTTAAAATAATTTTTTGTCGATTTTTGAAAGAAGATGAAAAAGGTTTTCAGCACAAGGCCGACGGAATGGTCGCACGTGTGCTTAAACCTTTTAAAATAATTTTTTGTTAATTTTTGAAAGAAGATGAAAAAGGTTTTCAGCACAAGGCCGACGGAATGGTCGCACGTGTGCTTAAACCTTTTAAACTAAATTTTTGTTGATTTTCGAAAGAAGACGAAAAAGGTTTTCAGCACAAGGCCGACGGAATGGTCGCACGTGTGCTTAAACCTTTTAAAATAATTTTTTCGTTAATTTTTGAAAGAAGATGAAAAAGGTTTTCAGCACAAGGCCGACGGAATGGTCGCACGTGTGCTTAAACCTTTTAAAATATTTTTTTGTTAATTTTTGAAAGAAGATGAAAAAGGTTTTCAGCACAAGGCCGACGGAATGGTCGCACGTGTGCTTAAACCTTTTAAACTAAATTTTTGTTGATTTTCGAAAGAAGACGAAAAAGGTTTTCAGCACAAGGCCGACGGAATGGTCGCACGTGTGCTTAAACCTTTTAAAATAATTTTTTTGTTAATTTTTGAAAGAAGATGAAAAAGGTTTTCAGCACAAGGCCGACGGAACGGTCGCACGTGTGCTTAAACCTTTTAAAATAAATTTTGTTATTTTGAAAAAAGGAGAAAAGGTGTCCAACACAAGGACGACGCGTGCAGTCACACGTGCGCTGGACCCCTTTTTTTTGTAAAACAATATTTTTGTTTTGTTTTTTATATTTACTTAAAAGCAGATAAAACAGAATAAATAGGTAAATAACTAATAAAATGAAAAAATAAAAATAAAAATAGAAATAAAATAAATAAGTAAATTACTAAATAAAAATAAAATGTAAACATAAAAATAAGGCTTAATACCTATTTTGGTCCCTCGAAAGAGGGGTTTTGTTCAAAATCGTCCTACCTTTTATAAAAAGTAACAATTGGTCCCACTTTTTGGAAAAATTGTTCAAAGTAATCCTTTTTGGTAACGGCGTTAATTTTTTAACAGTGCAGCTGCCACCATGGACAAAACAGAATGACGTGTTATAATGTTTGAGTGCGTGGCTGTGTGAGAGTGAAACGACGTGTTAAAAAAATTGGGGGAAAAATAGGAGTTAGGGTTACAGAGAAATTTCAAATTGGGATGGTGAAAGTGGTCTTCAAATTGGGACCCTCGATCTGCACCTCTATATCCAAAGAAGGGGAGCTCCACTACGCTTGCCACCCTCGTGCGAATCTTCAACTTCATTCTCAAGCGGGGCCTTTGCCCTTGTGCGAATCTGAAGAGTTTGGCCCACAGGCCGAAGAGGGTTCTGGTCTGGGTTTTGTCTTGTAGGGTTTCCATGAAGGCTTTGATGATGTTCGGGTCAATACTGATACGAAGAAGATGATGAAGAATGTGGTCTGTGACTTCGATGTAAGTGGTTCGCCATTCTCGTCCATGGGGGAGAGTGGTGGAGTTGAGCCCAATCGCTGCCTGAATGTTGGGGGTTTCTTTTCCTCAAATATCTATCCAAAGACATAAAAAATGCACAAACAAAGAGCTATTGATTTTTGCCTCTTTGATGGCACCGCTCCATCTCCGACCGGAGAGCTATGAAAGCGAAGTCAATTGTTAAACATGATAGATTTAAGTTTCGACATGGTGGATTTAATTTGTTTATGCGCATTGGGTTTCTATTTATACCCTTGAAGCTGCTACTCTCATTCCCTTTTCCTTCCCAATTCTCTCTCCTACTTTTAACGTTCTCTCTCCGGTCATGTTCTGGCTGCGTGTCAAGAATGTCTCACGCCGTCGTCGGTTTTCTCTGGCCACGGCTGCTTCAAACAGATGACGACCACAAAGTCCGATCTCGATAACGACTTTCCTAATCTCGACGAGCTCCGGTATCTGAACCTCGCCGGAACCGATGTCTTTGCCGCTTTCCAAAACCTATTATCGATTCTGTAGATGGCTTGGATAAATTTGTTGGAATTGAAGAAGATGAAATAAGTGAGTTGGGGGACAAATTACTGAAACTTGTCAGGGAACAAAGTTGCCTGCCATGTCACAATTTTAACCTCAGGCAACTGTCACACAATCATTTAAGATTAACACTTCATCAAGTTTAGTCCAGCGAGGCAACTGCAACGTTAAATTTTTGACGCCGTAAGCAAAAAGGATTATTTTGAACAGTTTTTTCAAAAAGTGGGACCAATTGTTATTTTTTTAAAAAGGTAGGATGATTTTGAACTAAACCCCTCTTTCAAGGGACCAAAATAGGTATTAAGCCTAAAAATAAAATGAAAAGTTAAAGGATAAAATAAACTAAAGAAAACTAAATAACAAGTAAAATAAAATAAACAAAAATAACCAAATTGGGCCAAGGCACAAGTGTAAAGGGGTGCGACACAGCAAAAATTGGGAGTGCAGAAGCGAAATATTTTTTCTTGGTTTTATTATTATATTTTTGTTTGAAAATATTGTATGGCCCAATACTGGCCCAGGCTTCCCACCTCAACTTCAGAAACTTAGGGGTTTGAATCTCCCCTTCCCATTTCCACCAGCACAGGACCACGCACAACCTCAAATCTCTCTCTCTCGCACCCACTTGCCCAGGGCTGGGAAACACACACCACCGCACCAGCCACCGCGATTCTGCTGGCTTTGGCGTCGCCGGCGACACTGCGCCTCACCAAAACCACCGCCGGTCGCACGTCACCGCTTTCCTTCTCCGTTGGCATCCGTATTCTCCAGCATCCGCCTTCCTCGCCAGAACCACCATCAACAGCGTCGCCATTAACGACGCGTGTCGCCGCTCCCCTTCGATAGCCACCGCGCCATTAGCATCACGGTCTCATCGTCGCCGTTAAAGAGAAAGAAGTCGCCGCCACTGAATCCACAGGTCATAGCTACCGTGATTTTCCAGCGAGGAAAATCCTCTCCTCTCCTCGCATTCATGATCGCCACCACCGAAGGGTTGCGATTTTGACTCAGGCAACTTGCGGATTGGGGAGAATTCCCAACCTTAACACTCTAAAGCAAAGGGGAGAAGAAGGTTCGAAAAAGCAAATTTCTTATCTCCTACTTCTAACATTGTCGAAGGAAAAATCAAACTGGAACAACTTCAAGACTGAAGAAGAAATTATGGTCAGCTTGTGCCCATTACTCAGGGGTGAACCACTTGGTTGAAGGCTTGAGACGAATAGAGGTGGTATATGGTTTGTGTTGTAGGTTTCATTTGACGCATGTGAGGGATTTGGTTTCATTATGTGGTGTTCTATGTGAATTTCTTGGTTCCATTTTTATGGTGATTGAAAATGGAATTTGAACACAAACTTGAATAGTTCGATCAAAATCGTTGGGAACAGGGGAGGGTTTTGGGGTTGGAATATTGGCTGATTTCCTGTTTATTTTGTCCTTTGTTTTAATACAGGATGCTAGATGTTAGGAACAAGGGAGAAGAATGCCTTGAGTCCATCCGATAATGCGGGGTGATGAAGAGGAAACCAGGCATGAGCTTCCTAGAAACGGCAAAGTACTTGGGTGATAGTTAAGCTAAACAAAGGGCGTTGTTGTTGGCTTGGTGTATTATGTCTTCTTGCAGGTTCTATGAGCACGGTGTGGAGAACATGGGGGGGGGGTTGAGTAATAGAAACAATGTATAGGAACCATTTCGGCTGCGAAGAGTACTCAAAGGGAAGATATGGGATGGTAGTGGCGGTGCCGGGTAACAATGGACATTAACAGAGACGATGATGATATATAATTGTACACCGGGTACTGATGGTAAATGAGAAAGATTTAAACCATAGTATATGTGCGAGTGCCCGCAACATAGTATAAATGCATTCAACAATAATCACAGGGCAGCAACATAACATTACTATATTCAAGAGTAGCAAACAACTCAAAACATGGAGTGCAAGGCAACTTACCTCTCGAAGATCCATTTACAATCGCCAACCTTGTGTCTCCGACGAGTCTCCTTCTCCTCCCTCGGTGTAGGTCCAATGAAGATGTCTTTCCAAGCTCCTTGATTCTTGAGGCCATCAGGAGGTTTTTTTGCTTCCCGAGAGGGTCCATCTTTATTATGCCCCTCCCTTTTTAATTGAAACACTGTCCTCCCTTTTCTCCTGCAAATCTCCTTTGCAAATTGCCCATTCCCCCCGCCTCTGCTGTGCCCCCTGCAAAACCAAATCGTCTCTGCCAAACATACCTCTGCCAAATTTGCAATGTTTCCTGCCACCATTCCATCCACGTCATCCTTTCTCAGGCCACGTTGTCCTTTATTTTTCACAAACGACAAAGCCATTCCCACTTTTCCTTTTTTTTTAATTTCTTTTTTTTCTTTTTTTTTAATTATGTTGATTATGTTAAAACAAAACTAAAAAGTAAAAACAAAAAGTTAAAAAAAAAATTATAAAAGGAAAAGTAAAATAAAAGAAAATAAAAATAAAATGATAGAAATAAAAATAACAATAAAAAATTGAGATAAGTAAATAAAAACATAAGACAACACAATAAAGCTAAAAACCAATCCGGACGAAATTTGGTATTGACAACTGCCCCTCTTTACTTAGATTTTACTAGATATTATGACAAAGTAATTTTTTTCATATTATATAGTAAAAGATAAGTAAAGATAGAAATACTAATTTCGTCTGGATTTCAAAAGAGAAGAGAAATAAATAACAACCGATTCAAGTAGATATGATAATAATAAAAATCAAAGAAGAGTGTCATGAAGTAACAAAGAGAGTCTAACCATTGCCTAGCAGAGGGCCGATGTAAAATGGAAAACTAGATTCGACCATTGCGTAACAGAGGGCCGATATCGCAGAACAACAAACTGGATTAGACCATTGCCTAGCAGAGGGCCAAAAATTACAGAAAAACTAAAGGTGCCAGATGAAACTGGGTTTAAAAATACTGGACCAAAGTTGTGCTTGAGAGAAATGAGGTGTACAAACCTCGTGCAAAGGGTGTACTAACCCTATGGATGAATAGCAATGACGTGAGGTGTACCAACCTCGTGGAAAAGGTGTACCAACCCTATGGATGAAAGACGTGAGGTGTACTAACCTCGTGGGAAGGGTGTACCAACCCTGTGGATGAATGATGTAAGGTGTACTAACCTCGTGAAAAGGGTGTACTAACCCTATGGATGAGTGATGTGAGGTGTACTAACCTCGTGGAAAGGGTGTACTAACCCTATGGATGAGTGATGTGAGGTGTACTAACCTCGTGGAAAGGGTGTACCAACCCTGTGGATGAATGAATGAGGTGTAATAACCTCGTGGAGGATGTAACAACCCTTTGGATGATTGAATGATTATATGATCAATAGGTTCGACGATTGTCTTATAGAGGGGCGCTATCATAGAAAAAACACTTGGATTCAAATTTTGAATAAACAATGGTAAATACTGAGCAAAACATTGGAGAAACTCAGAAGCACAGGCCGTATTAACCTTTTTCACAACTTCTCTTTCTCCTTAAGGATTTTCTTGAACACTTTTCCTTGCTTTCTTTGAGATGATGTTATGTCATGATGGTGCATGAATGCATAGACACATGAGACACCTGTTTCATTCTTTCCTTTTGCTCTTGCTTTCTTTTTCATTCATTTTTTATTTTTCCTTTTTTTTCTTTTCTTTTTTTGAAAATTCCATGCTTGGAATCTGTTGTCAATATTGTCGTCAAACACGATGTACATTCAAAACGCAATCACTGGAAATAATGTCAAAAGATAGAGAGCCCCATGATGAGAAGGAAGAGAGTGTAACCACGAGCTAAAATTCCCTTCGTCGCTTTTTGCAATCCAAACTAGCTTGAACCCTAGAAGGTGTGGGAAATGGGTAGATGGCCAAATGATTATATGTGACTAATACTAACGTTTACGCGTCTCTCGTCTGGGGGAAAATGCTGTTAACATGCTGGGCTCACGAGACTGCCCCAATTTTGCACAGTAAGTATGCTTTGGAGAGGTGGAAAGGTTTGGTTAGGAAGGATTGCCCCAATTTTGTGATTCTCGATTGACGGGCAGACTTCTCATTTTTTTTTTGTCCTTTCTTTTTCGATGTTTTTTTCATTTTTTTTTTCGAGTGATTGTGTCATTCACCACATCATTTTGTTCCAAAGTTAAATTCATGAAAAGATCAGGACAAACAGTCTTTAGTCAGCGTGGACTTTTATTGGCTTGTACCGTGGCTAAAGGTCAAAGGGTTTTGAAAGTAATGGATAAAGAAGGCCCAAATAAATGCTTAAGGGTTAAATCATTTTAAACAAGAATCATTTGCAAGGTATCGAGTCAACTGTCTCTAGAAATTTGAAAACTTCGGGCATCCTTTTATTTTTCATTGTTTGTTTTTCTTTTTCTTTTTTTTTTGTCTTCTTCCCTTTTGGGTCGTTTGGTTCGTTGCCTCTATTGTGAACCTCTTCGAAACTTTATTTTTCATTTCCTCTCTTTTTTTTCAGAAATTTTCTCTATGAATTTGGGTGCCCTTGATGTACCCTTTAGGTTGACATTGATATGCTAGTGATTCTTGTCGAGGGTAATGAAAACAACTATAATTTATGGCTCAAAAGGGGTGCAATTGGATAAACTTCTTTTGTCGTTTGGATCAGGAAAAATGGCCACACGTTGACACATCGACTCCATTCATTTTTTCTTCTTTTTTTTTCATATTTATCTCCCCAATCAACAAATCGTTGGGCATGTGTACCATGATGAACACTGCCCCAATATTATATTCATGATAATCCTTTGTTTTAAGGGGAAACGAAAAGGTTGAAGGTTCAAGTAGTATGAATGCAGACGCTTTAGCCGGAAAAGAACGATGGTTACCCCGAAACCTTGCATCAGGAGAAAACTCAACTTTGATATTTTTCAAAACTTACTTTACTTTTGCTTTTCGAAAACACTATGCCCTTGACAACCTTATTGACAACGAACTCAACATGCTTTTTTTTTTTTGCTTTTTCCTCTTTTTCTTCTTCTTTTTTGTTTTTCACGACATCCACCAGGACCGAGCCAGCCGACCAAATATACCCGTGATGCTTTTATTGACATTCGTTCAATTATTTTCATTTTCATTTTCCTTTATTTACCTAACAGCTCAGCGCGACATGCAATGTTTCAGAAAGTGTACGAACAAAAATTAAAAATGAAAATATGTGGTATTTATTGAATGAAATAATGCAGAGTACAACAAGCTTTAAAAACAATGTCAATATCCCTTAACAGCATCCCTTATCACAGAATCATCAGGCATAAAAATTTTTTACCACGTCAGAATTAACCGGTAACGGTAATTCCTCCCCATCCATCCGTGTGAGGATTAGTGCCCCACCAGAGAATGCTTTCTTTACCACAAATGGCCCTTCGTAATTTGGAGTCCACTTACCTCTATGATCCTTTTGGATGGGAAAAATCTTCTTCAACACTAGCTCGCCTTCATGAAACTCTCTTGGGTACACCCTTTTGTCAAACCCCTTTTTCATTCTTCTTTGATATAATTGTCCATGGCACACGGCTGGTTGAATCGGGCTTGGACCCACTCGGCTTCCTCTAATTTAGTTTCCATTAACACCCGTAAGGAGGGAATTTCCACCTCAAATGGAAGTACTGCTTCCATCCCATACATTAGCGAGAATGGTGTTGCCCTGGTTGATGTTCGTACTGATGTGCGGTATCCATGTAAAACGAAAGGAAGCATTTCGTGCCAATCTTTGTAGGTGACCACCATTTTCTGGACAATTTTCTTGATATTCTTATTAGCCGCCTCTACTGCCCCATTCATCTTTGGACGGTAAGGAGAAGAATTAAGATGATGAATTTTGAACTCTTCATATAACTCCGCCATCATCTGGTTATTCAGGTTGGTGGCCGTATCAGTGATGATCTTGTTAGGGAGCCCTTTGATAACGGTCTCAAAACCGTTATTTTCATGCATAAATTTGATATTAAAACACACCCTTTGTAGCTTAAAATGATCTTAGAATCAAGTAAAACTCTTAAGTTGTGTTACATGAGAGTCAAAAGTTGTTTTTAGAGATATTATGCTTGTTTTGCAGGGTTTTTGATGAAAATGGAAGATGGCAATGAAGTAGGAAGGTCATAGACTCAAGAATGAAGGAGAAAAAGGAAGAAAAGAAGAGTCTGTGAACCGCTCAGTGGTCAATTCCACCGCTGAGCGTCCTAGTGCAAGGAAAAGTTGTTGTCTAGCGCTCAGGCGGTGACGCTGAGCGTCCAGAGCGACAAGAGGCAAACCGCTCAGCGGTCATTTTAGGCGCCTGGGCAGTGGCGTGTGTTGAGACAAACCGCTGAGCGGCCAATTTAGGCGCCTGGGCGGTTGTCTGTTTTTATATTTTTGATTCTGAGATCTTTTCTGTTATCTTTTTGGCTTATATATAGCCCTAGTACGAATTCAAATGTAATTCTTTTGGCAGAGAACAAGTCCACAGCAGCTCTACACCTTTGGAGGAGATTTCTTGGATGCTTAGGCTCCACTTTATCAATTCTAGGGTTTGCTTTTTCCATTCTTCCATCCAATTCATCTAGTTTCACCATGATTATGGTGAACTAAACCCTTAGTTGTTGGGGAACAATTTAAGCTTTTGAAACTCTCATATATTGAAATTCTTGTTTACTTTATATGCTTGCATATGCTTAATTTATCAATTGTTGGGTTCTTTACCTTTGCTTAATGCTTCTATAGTTTAACTCATTCGGTAGATGTTGTTTGTCTTTATTGATACGGGGACGTACGGTAATATCATGAACTGGGGAGAATTCCTTGATTATGTTAATACCGCCTAGGGATAGGGGTAGGACGATTAATTGTATTTTGCTTCCGCTCATTATGCATTATTAGTTACTAGGGGAGGCTAGGGATAGCAAGCCGGTAATTAGTAATAGGCTCTTTTCACCAAGGGATTGGGTTAAGGGTAGACCAAGAAAGTTTGCATGGCAATATGATAAATAAGCAAAGTAAATAAGAAGAGTAGATATATGAGGGCAGATAAGATGAAATTGTAACCCCCAACAACCTCATTCATTCATAGTTTCTCTTCGTCAATTGAATTCCTGCATTTGCATGTTTATTTTTGTTTTGCATTTGAAACCATTAAAATTATTTTCTTTTCTCAAGTCTTAAAAGATTAGTTTACACGAAAGATGAGGCCTTAAGAGTCCTTTGGGAAGAACGATATTGGGTTTACCGATTATTATTACTTGATACGATCTGGTACACTTGCCAGGGGTTTAACACCCGTATCTACAAATCAACTCCTTCTTTATGAATCTAGTCACCACTTTTCTAGTTACGTTGGCATATGAAGCAGCCTCAACCCACTTGGTGAAGTATTTGATCGCGACTAGTATGAAGCGATGTCCATTTGACGCCTTTGGCTCTATAGCTCCGATGACATTTATTCCCCACATCGAAAATGGCCGTGGTGCAGACAACACATTCAAGGTCGTAGGTGGCACATTTAAATTATCTGCATACATATGACACTTCTCACACTTTCTCACGTGCTTGCAACAATCGTTTTCCATGGTCAACCAAAAGTAACCCGCTCTCAAGATCTTCCTGGCCATTGAATGACCATTCATGTGCGTGCCAAATGTACCTTCGTGCACTTCTTTCAATATTGAATGACCATTCATGGTTTCTCTTGTATAAAACATCCCCACTTAAGATAAAACTGACAGCCAATCTCCTTAGTGATCTTTTATCATTTTCAGACGCATTCTCAGGGTATTCTCGGGTTTTAAGATAACGCTTGAAATCAAAATACCAAGGTTTACCGTCTAACTCCTCCTTGATGAAGTGACAATATGCTGGCTCTGCATGGCTATGCATTTCAATCATTGGTAATTTTGCATCTTGGTCGACCTCGAACATTGACGACAAGGTAGCTAGCGCGTCAGCTAGTTGATTATCTTCCCGCGGTATATGGTTAAATGTGATGGAGTCGAAATACTCCATTAACCCCCTGATGTAAGCTTGGTAGGGAATTAATTTTGTATCCCTAGTTTCCCATTCTCCTTTCAACTGCTGGATGACCAAGGCTGAATCTCCATACACATCCAAAATTTTTGCTTTAGACTTAATTGCCACTCGAATACCCATGGCACAAGCTTCATATTCAGCGATGTTATTTGTGCAATTAAAACACAACCTTGCTGTCATCGGTATATACTGATGCTCTGGAGAGATGAGCACTGCCCCTATTCCGTGTCGCATTACATTTGAGGCTCCATCGAATAATATTGTCCATGCTTTTTCATTTTGGTCTTCTATGTTCTCTTCAAATAGAGCCATGATATCCTCATTGGGAAATTCAGGTTGCATTGGTTGATAATCGCAAAGGGGTTGATGAGCCAGATATTCTGCTAGCGCGCTACCCTTGACAGATTTTTGAGTGACATATACGATGTCGTATTCTGACAATAGCATCTTCCATCGAGCTATCCTTCCAGTGAGAGCAGGCTTTTCAAAAATATACTTGATAGGATCCATCTTGGATATCAACCAGGTGGAATGACTCAACATGTATTGCCTTAAGCGATGAGCAGCCCATGCCAATGCGCAGCAAGTCCGCTCTAACGATGAATATCGTTGTTCACAGTCTGTGAATTTCTTGCTCACGTAATATATAGCGTGCTCTCTTTTACCATCTTCATGATGCTGACCCAATACCCAGCCCATTGACTTGTCCAATACAGTCAAATACAAAATGAGTGGTCTTCCTGGCTCAAGCGAGCGCAATACTGGAGGGTCTTGCAAATATTGTTTGACTTTCTCAAAAGCATCCTGACAATCCTCATTCCAAACCACAACCTGATTCTTTCGGAACCACTTGAATAATGGTTCACATGTAGCGGTTAATTGGGAGATGAATCTAGCAATGTAGTTCAATCTACCCAAAAACCCTCGAACTTCTTTTTCCATTCTAGGCGCAGGCATTTCCATTATCGCTCGCACTTTGTCAGGATCGACTTCTATCCCTTTTTGGCTGACAACAAAGCCCAATAATTTCCCGGATTTCACTCCAAATGTGCATTTGGCGGGGTTTAACCTGAGTTTGTACTTTCTCAATCTTTCGAATAACTTTCTCAAGTTGAGGATGTGTTCTTCTTCCGATTCGGACTTCGCAATCATGTCATCCACGTAAACTTCAATCTCCTTGTGCATCATGTCATGAAAAAGCGCCACCATCTCCCTTTGATACGTTGCCTCAACATTCTTGAGTCCAAAAGACATCACCTTATAACAAAATTTGCCCCACAATGTAATAAAAGTCGTCTTTTCCATATCCTCCGGCGCCATCTTGATCTGATTATACCCCGAGAAACCATCCATGAACGAAAATAGCGAAAACTTGGTCGTATTATCAACTAGGGTGTCGATGTGTGGTAATGGGAAATTATCCTTTGGGCTTGCACGATTCAAATCACGATAATCGACACACATTCGAACTTTGCCATCTTTCTTAGGCACCGGTACAATGTTTGCTACCCATTGTGGGTATCTCGCCACAGCCAGAAACCCTGCATCGAATTGCTTCTGTACCTCCTCTTTGATCTTCAAGGACATTTCCGGTTTCATTCTTCTTAGCTTTTGCTTTACCGGTGGGCATTCCGGCTTGAGTGGGAGCTTATGCTGCACAATATCTATATCCAGGCCTGGCATGTCATTGTAAGACCAAGCAAACACATCTCTAAACTCCTTCAGTAGGACACACAACTCTTCTCTCACCGTTGTTTTCATGGTTGTACTGATCTTCACTTCCTTTACCTCATCCTCATCTCCCAAATTGAGTACTTCAACATCTTCCTGGTAAGGTTTGATCTCTTTAGACTCTTGTTCCACTAGCCTCAACAATTCAGGAGGGGGTTCCGGGTCATCATCACAATCATCTTCCGTATTATTGACAAGGTGCTCAAAATCAAGAATATCGACATAGTTATTTTAAAAACATTCATTGTCACATCTGCATTATTTAAGTTTATGAAAAAGAAATAAATAAATAGAAAAAACGATGAAGAATGCTAGATGATGATAAAAACACAAACAAACACGATTTGATTATCACGCCGAGCATAAAACTAAAAACGTCAACCCATAAGTCACGAATCCTAAAGCCCCGGGTAAAGCTATAACATTAATTAAAATTATTACATCTCATTCACATTAAGCACCACGGGTAAATCCAGCATCTCCCAATTGTCGAGTTGTGCATCTGGGGAGCAGGCCCATACGAAACTTGAGCCTTATGATCCATCTTCATCCTCCACGGCTGCTATCTGGCCAGTGTTAACCCATCTAACACTGCGAAAGCTCTCCTTGAGGTTACAGATACGAATCTTTCCCACCTTGGGCTCCCGTCTTTCCGCCCGAGCCCGACTGCGCTCTCTCCTCTCTTCCATCAGCCTTTTCCTGTCCTCTTTGGTGGGCTTGTATCCCAGGCCATACCTATTTTTGTTTTCGACGACCTCTAGAGGGAATGCTCGCCCCTGCCCATGCTTGCCCAAACCTTTCCCATGCATATAACCTTCCTTCAGCATGACCTTGGCCATCATGATAGAGGCACACGACAGATGCGGGTTTACTGGGAATGGCTCCACGTAGGTATTTCCCACGATCTCCAGAGATTGGAACGCTATCTCGAGAGCTTCCTCGGCTGCCTCAATATAGCGTGTGGATGATGGCCCGCTCACTAGGAGATCCTCCTCTCCTGCCACTATCACCAGTTTATCTCCTCCCATGACATACTTCAGCTTCTCGTGCAGTGTGGAAGGCACAACCCCTGAAGAATGGATCCATGGGCGACCCAACAAACAACTATAGGCCGGGAGGATGTCCATGACTTGGAATGTCACTTGAAAGACACGCGGACCAACTTGGACCGACAGTTCCACCTCTCCCATCACTTCCCTTTTACTACCATCGAAAGCTCTCACAACCATAGAGCTTGGCTTCATATGCATTCCATCACTGGGTAGCTTCTCCAATGTTGCTTTTGGCATGACGTTCATGGAGGAGCCATTTTCCACCAAGACACGTGCTATTACATGATCCAGGCATTTCACCGAGACATGAAGGGCTTTGTTATGACCTTTCCCTTCAATAGGTATCTCCTCATCGGTAAAGGTGAGGTAATTATTAGCGACGATGTTGCCAACAATGCCTTCGAACTTGTTCAGAGAAATACCTTGCTCCACATGAGCCTCACTGAGTATCTTCATCAACAACTTACGGTGGGAAGCAGAATGCATAAGCAATTCCATCAAGGAGATCCGGGCGGGCATACGATTCAGCTGTTCCACCACTTTATATTCACTCTATTGTATGAATTTTAGGAATTCACCAGCCTCTTCTTCGGATATTTCCTTCTTTTCCTCCTTGTCAGGGGTCTCTTCGCCCTGCACACTCTTCCCTTTCAAGAACTCATTTCCTTTTGCAGCCATTGTTGCTTCCTTATCATTGGTTCTTTCTCTCGCCAACTCTAGTGGTGTAAAGATTCGTCCACTTCTGGTCATTCCACCAATGCTTGATTTGTTTTCAACGGCCGGATCTGCATCATTTCCCTCATCTAACGCAATTGCCCCATATTTCCATGGGACGACCTTCTCGTTCTTGTAAGGAAAGGGAGATGGCACTCGGATGACAACAGACGGATTTTCTTCAGTTACCAGTGTAGGGGTGGTCCTAGTGAAATAGATCACCAACGGTTCTGGCACAGTTACATCATATTCTCCACCAGTTTGTGCAAACACTTCTTCCTCTTTGACCTTGTGGCATAGTTGCATCAAATTTCTGTCAAGTAAATCTTGCAGAATATTCTCGAATTCCACACATTCCTCAATAGAGTGCCCGACATCCGGATGGAGTGTGCATGCTATACCCAGATCATAATCGCCCTTCACTAGGCCCACCTTCAACAAAGCTTCCAAGATAAACCTCCTAGAACTTCGGACTTCGCCCACATCTCTTATTAGATCATGTTTTTCAACCTCGACGGCATTCGTCGAGGAACTCCCATGCCCGGACAATGGATTAGCCTCGACGCTGGGCTTGTCTTCTTGAAACTTTAACCAACCCGAGTCGATCAGAGCCTGAACCTTGTATTTGAAAGCCATACATCCTTTGGTCGAGTGACCAACGCCTCCCCCATGATAACTACACCTGACATTTGCATCATAACCCCTAGGGTATGGAGGTTGTACAGGCTTCATCGGGCAAATGGCGACCACACCCTTTTTTACCAGGTTAGGTAACAATTTATTGTAAGTCATAGGGATCGGGGTGAAACTAACAAATTGACTTCTTCTTGGGTTGTTGTTTTGACCCATATTCAGATTTGGGCCCATGTTTGCGCTAGGTCTCCAAGCTTCAGTTGGGATATGCTGCGATGGGTAATACGCTTATTGTTGTTGAGGCCTAGTTTGATGAGCAAACGAGGTGTTAGCAGCATAGGGAGGTGGGCTTAAGTATGGTCGATAATTAGGAGTCGGAGCTTGACCTCTCCACACGGGCATTACTGACGCTGCATGTACATCCCCTTCTTTCTTCTTCCCCGGACTGAAGTTGGGCTTTTTGTAGTTTGTAGCTGCAGACGGGCCATATGCTATCTTCCCGTTTTTCAACCCGATTTCTATCCTCTCGCCAATTATGATGGTGTCAGCAAAATTGAAAGATACATTCCCAACCATATGCTCATAAAAGGGTGGCTGAAGTGTATTTACGAACATCGCCACCATCTCTTTGTCAAACAACGGCGACTCAACTTGCGCAGCCAACTCTATCCATCGCTGGGCATATTCTTTGAAGGTTTCACTGTCCTTCTTTGTCATATTCTGCAGTTGCAGATGGTCTGGTGCGACATGCGTGTTGTACACGTACTGTTTCACAAAGGCGTCAGCTAGATCCGCCCAGCAACGAATTCGAGATGGCTCTAGGTGGGTATACCAGTTCAACACTACCCCGACCAAACTTTCCTGGAAAACGTGGATGAGTAGCTGCTCATCATGAGCATACGCAACCATTTTTCTATAGTACATGGTCACATGGCTCTTAGGGCAAGTGTTACCCTTATACTTCTCAAACTCCGACGCCTTGAACTTAGGCGGTATTTTCACACCCAGAACCAAGCTCAACCTTGCGACATCTCCAAACCCATAGCTTTTAACCCCCTCAACAGCCCTCAATATCACCTCTAGACTCTCTAGCCTACCCTTAGCTCCAATGAGGCTACTAAACCCCCCAACCACCGTGGTGTGCGGTGCAGCTCCGGCTGAAGAATCCTCCTTAGAAACCATATGTGGTACTGGGGTCACCCATATTCCTTCAGCTGTGTTTGTCTCATTCATTCCCGTACCCACCATGGGAGCCGACACTGAGACAGGTCCCTGAGTGTCGATTGACGGTATATTAACAGTCGTGGGAAATGAGAATGTGGCATGCTCTGCCTCTGAGTATTCTCCTACGGGAGGAGTATAACCTAGGGGCAACCCATATAGTGGGAAAGGAACCAATTGGCTCACAGTGTTGAACATTGGGGGATAAAGGTGGGCATTCCCCTCAACGTGTCCAGATGAAGACTCTCCAGTAGTCTTCATGGATTCAAGAGCTGCCAAGATCTGGCCGACCTGGTCTTTCAACTGGCCAACATCCGCTTTGAGAGATTCTTGTGACTCCTCCCAGCTTTCCATGGCTCTTGAATTGGCTCGAGTCCTGTATGGATGTCGTGGAAATTTGGCCTTCGTTTTTCTCACTCGTACTGTTTTATTATTTTAATTAATTAGATGAAAAGGAAACATGCTAAACAAAAGAAAAGATGATGCATGCTAGTAATAGGAGGAAATCACAGGATGGCAATGACATAACTGACGGAAATTAACACAAGCAGATACTAAACAAACATCCCACATCTTTCATTTAAAAGAAAACCAGTTCATTACATTTCCTAAGGGAAACAAAATACAAAGAACTCCAAATACATCATGCCCTAGCCCGAGTGATGAGGGATTTCATCTCGCCTACCAACCATTTACAATGATTAATAAAAAGCTTTATCTCCGCTGGCGGGCTACAAAAGTGAGTACTTGCTTCAGCTTCCAACACCATTTTGGGGATGTCTTCAATTGCTCCATTTGCCAAAGCAGCCAACTCAGAGAAGCTTTCCTTCGAATGCTTTACACCCATTTCTTGATCTGCGATGTGCTCTTCCATTCTCTTTACCAAGGCATGATACCTTTCTTCAAATTCCATTGACCTCCATCGCTCCTCTTGCTCCTCGATGTAATCCTCTATTTGTTTTAACATGGCTCGATATTCTTCTTCAGCTTCTGCTAGCTTCCAGCGCTCTTGATTCAACTCTGCCTCAAATGATGTAGCCATTTCCTTCATCTGATGCCCTACTTCTTGTACTTGAACTTGCGCTTCTCTAAGTCTTTTCAGGGCTTTCCGCTTATCTATTTTGGCTTCTTCGTAGAGTTGTTTCCACTGTCTGCCTTCCTCTAAAGCCACATTCTTCTCATTCACTCTCATGGCTAACTCTTTACTTGCGGCTACAAGATCTTGCTTCACTCGGAATGTATAATCCCTCTCAGCCTTCTGGCTTTTAACAATGTTTTCATAAGCCCGTGACTTTTCTTCATTATCATTCCTCATATCCACAAAATCGTTGCGCGTCCTCTGTAATTCCTTTTCCAACCTAGCATTCCTCACCATCAATTTCTCCATCTCCACCTTCAACTGTTTCACCACTTCACTCTCTAGGACTTGGGATTGTTCTTCACTAGCCGGTTGATCACTGATTGGCTTGAAAGGCAATTTGACTTCCTTTACTCTCTCTAGAATCCAGGTGTGATAACTAACCCTGCTATCCACCACTCCACTCCTCAAATCCTTTTCTGCTCGCACCATATTTTCCTAGGCACTTCTGACTCTCCTCAACATTTCAGTGCAATGTCCATCCTCATAGTAGATGAAGAAAGTTGTGAGATAGTCTGGTGAAGGTGCCCCCTTCATAGGATGTCTGAATTGTCTTTGAACCAAAACAGGGTTGTATTTGATACAATACCTAGCACCTATGAGACGAACTCCTAATATCAACTGCCCCCTTAAACATGCGTGCATGATAACGGTCTCAAAACCGTTATTTTCATGCATAAATTTGATATTAAATCACACCCTTTGTAGCTTAAAGTGAGCTTAGAATCAAGTCAAACTCTTAAGTTGTGTTACACGAGAGTCAAAAGTTGTTTTTAGAGATATTATGCTTGTTTTGCAGGGTTTTTGATGAAAATTGAAGATGGCAATGAAGTAGGAAGGTCATAGACTCAAGAATGAAGGAGAAAAAGGAATAAAAGAAGAGTTTGTGAACCGATGAGCATCCTAGTGCAAGAAAAAGTTGTTGTCTAGCGCCCAGGTGGTGACGCTGAGCGTCCAAAGCGACAAGAGGCAAACCGCTCAGCGGTCATTTTAGGCGCTTGGGCGGTGGCGTGTGTTGAGGCAAACCGCTCAGCGGTCATTTTAGGCGCATGGGCGGTTGTCTGTTTTTATATTTTGGATTCTAAGATCTTTCTATTATCTTTTTGGCTTATATATAGCCCTAGTGCGAATCCAAATGTAATTCTTTTGACAGAGAACAAAGTCCACAACAGCTCTACACCTTTGGAGGAGATTTCTTGGATGCTTAGGCTCCACTTTATCAATTCTAGGGTTTGCTTTTCCATTTTTCCATTTAGTTCATCTAGTTTCACCATGATTATGGTGAACTAAACCTTTAGTTGTTGGGGAACAATGTAATCTTTTGAAACCTTCATATATTGAAATTCTTGTTTACTTTATATGATTTCATATGCTTGATTTATCAATTGTTGGGTTCTTTACCTTTGCTTAATGCTTTTACCGTTTAACTCATTCAGTAGATGTTGTTTGTCTTTATTGATACGGGGATGTACAGTAATGTCATGAACTGGGGAGAATTCCTTGATTATGTTAATACCGCCTAGGGATAGGGGTAGGACGATCAATTGTAGTTTGCTTCCGCTCATTATGCATTATTAGTTACTAGGGGAGGCTAGGGATAGCAAGCCGGTAATTAGTAATAGGCTCTTTTCACCAAGGGATTGGGTTAAGGGTAGACCAAGAAAGTTTGCATGGCAATATGATAAATAAGCAAAGTAAATAAGAAGAGTAGATATATGAGGGTGGATAAGATGAAATTGTAAACCCCAACAACCTCATTCATTCATAGTTTCTCTTAGTCAATTGAATTCTTGCATTTGCATGTTTATTTTTGTTTTGCATTCAAACCATTCAAATTATTTTCTTTTACTCAAGTCTTAAACGATTTGTTTACACGAAAGATAAGGCCTTAAGAGTCCTCTGGGAAGAACGATATTGGGATTACCGATTATTATTACTTGATACGATCTGGTACAGTTGTCAAATGAGAATTTGTATGATCATTTGACCATATTTAGTGAAATCTGCAACACTGTGAAGATGGTAGGTGTATCAGATGAACGAGTAAAGCTTAGCTTGTTCCCATTCTCATTAGCGGGCAATGTTAAGGCGTGGCTTAATTCGTTTCATGAAGGAACATTCACCACATGGGACAGTGTGGCTAAAAGATTTGTTAAAATATATTTTTCACAGTCCAAAGTTATTCAAGGAAAACTGGAAATATCATCATTCAAGTAGGGCATGGAAGAGACTCTTGGACAAGCATGGTTTAGGTTTTAAAGCCTATTAAGGAAGACCCCAGTCCATGGATTTGATAAAACAACTATAGTTCTTTCATTTCTTGGAGGGGTAAACATGCAATCAAAGATGGTGTTAAATGCTGCAGCTGGAGGGGATATAATGAAAAAAACTGAAGACGAGGCTTATGAGTTGATTGAGAACATGGCAGACAATGAAGAAACACAGAGTGAAAGCACTGCTTTTGTTCAGAAAACTTCAATATCATAGGATCATAGTGTAATGATGGAGCAAAACAAGATAATTGCTCAGTAGTTGGATACAATTATTATGAAATTGTCTGCTTTACCACAGGAGATGATAATACCATCAAGTGTTTCAGAACAACCCCAATTTATGGCAATACAAAGAAATGCAGAATCTGAAGAAATTTTTCAGGAAATTATGAATAATACAACATTTTATGTTGATCAAGTAGAGAAAAAGGAAACATGTGAGATGATTACCAGAAGCGGGAGAGTGTTGGAGGAGAGGAGAGTTGAAAAAGAAAGCATAAAAAAAGAGAGTGACCAAAAAGAAAGAGAGAAAGAAAAAAATGAGGGTAATCAGGAAAAAGAGGTTGAGAAAGAAAAGGAGTATGTTAAACCATTGCCTTATCCAAAGACATACTCAAGAAAAGAAAAAGAAAAACAGTTGGAGCGTTTTATGGAGATTTTTAAGAAGTTGGAAATAACCATACCATTTTCGGAGGCACTTCAGCAAATGCCGTCATATGCCAAATTTCTAAAGGAACTTCTTATTAAAAAAAAGAAGTATGTTGAGAAGGAGACCATTGAAGTGCAAGGTGATTGTAGTGCAGTCATACAAAAGAAATTACCTCCTAAATTGCAAGATCCAGGGAGCTTTACCATTCCATGCACCATTGGACAATTAGAAGTGGGAAAAGCTTTGATTGATTTAGGAGCTAGTATTAATCTAATGCCTCTTTCCATGTTTAAAAAGGTCAGAGGATTAGAATTAAAACCAACAAGGATGACTCTTCAATTGGCAGACAGGTCGCTTAAATATCCATATGGAGCAGCTGAAGATGTGATAGTAAAGGTGGATAAATTTTTATTCCCAGTAGATTTTGTAGTTATGGAGATGGAGGAAAATGGAGATGCACCTTTGATTCTGGGAAGACCTTTTATGAAGACAGCCAGGATTTTAATTGATGTAGAGAATGGTAAGTTGAAGGTTAGAATTCAGGATGAAGAGGTAAATTTTGATGTTTTCCATGCAATGTCATATCCTAAGGATAATAAGTCATGTTTTCAAATAGACATTATGGAAGAACTTTGTATGTTGCAAGATAAGAGAATACGAAATGCATCTGTATTAGAGAGAACTCTCATTGATGACCATGAAGATGTACATGAAGAGGAGGAGAAATGATTGAAGAGTGTATCCGTGATTTAGAAGCAACAAAGGCAATAGAGGAGGTCGGTTTTGAAAGAATTGATCTTGAAGAGAAAGTGAAAGAAAGTAAGCTTGAATTGAAAGAATTACCACCATATCTGAAATATGTATTTTTGGAAAATAATGAAGGAAAACCAGTTATTATTAGTACTTCATTATCTCCTAATGAAGAAGAGAAATTGGTGGAAATTTTAAAAGCAAATAGCGGTGCTATAGGCTGGTCAATTACAAATCATAAAGGCATAAGCCCCACATATTGTATGCACAAGATTCTTATGGAGAATGATTATAGGCCAGTGGCGCAACCACAGAGAAGATTGAATCCTGTTATGAAGGAAGTTGTGAGAAAGGAAGTGTTGAAATTATTAGAAGCAGGTATCATTTACCCAATTTCTGATAGTAAATGGGTGAGTTCGGTTCAGGTGGTGCCAAAGAAAGGAGGAATGACAGTGATTCATAATGAGAAAAATGAATTAATTCCTACACGAACAGTTACTGGTTGGCGTATGTGTATTGACTACAGAAAGTTAAATACAGCTACCAAAAAGGATCATTTTCCTTTACCCTTTATGGACCAGATGCTAGAAAGACTGGCTGGACAAGCATATGATTGTTTCCTTGATGGCTATTTTGGATATAATCAAATTGTGGTGGATCCTGAAGATCAAGAAAAAACAACCTTTACATGTCCTTTTGGTATATTCGCCTATAGGAAAATGCCATTTGGATTATGTAATGAACCTGCTACATTTCAAAGGTGTATGCAAGCAGTCTTTGCGGAATTCATGGAAAAAAGCATAGAAGTCTTCATGGATGATTTTTCAATATTTGGAGACTCTTTTCAAAGATGCTTAATTAACTTGGATGCAGTTCTTAAAAGGTGTGTTCAAACGAATCTTGTTTTGAATTGGGAAAAATGTCATTTTATGGTTATAGAAGGAATTGTGTTGGGACACAAGATTTCAACTAGAGGAATTGAAGTTGATAAGGCCAAGGTGGAGATTATTGAAAAACTTCCACCACCATCAAATGTGAAGGGAATTCAGAGTTTTTTAGGTCATGCGGGATTTTATCGGAGATTCATTAAAGATTTTTCAAAGATTGCTAAGCCATTAAGTAATCTGCTTGTTAAGGATACACCATTTAAGATGAGCCCTGAGTGTTTGCAAGCTTTTGATTTCTTAAAGAAAAGTTTGATTTCTGCTCCAGTGATTGTAGCTCCAGATTGGAATAAAGATTTTGAGCTTATGTGTGATGCCAGTGATTATGCTATAGGTTCTGTGTTGGGTCAAAGAAAAGAAAAGGTATTTCATGCTATTTATTATGCTAGCAAGGTGTTAATTGAAGCACAACTGAATTATGCTACTACAGAAAAAGAATTTCTGGCTATAGTTTATGCACTGGAAATATTTAGATCTTACTTTATTGGATCTAAAGTGATAATTTTTATGGATCATGCAGCCATAAAGTACTTATTGACAAAGCCAGATTCAAATCCACGGCTAATTAGGTGGGTCCTTTTGTTACAAGAGTTTGATGTAGAGATTCGTGATAAAAAGGGAAGTGAGAATTTAATTGCAGATCATTTATCCCGGTTGGTTAACACTGAAGTAACAAGCAAAGAGAAAGAAATCTGGGAGACTTTTTTAGATGAAACTCTTTTGTACATTCAAGAGAGACCATGGTTTGCTGATATGGCTAATTTTAAAGCTGCAGGTGTTATTCCTGAGGAATTAAGTTGACAACAGAGAAAAAAATTTTATTCTGATGCTAAGCAGTTTATATGGGATGATCCGTATTTATTTAAGATTGGGGCAGACAATCTTTTGAGAAGATGTGTGACAAAGGAAGAAGCAGAAGGAATCCTTTGGCATTGTCATAATTCTCCTTATGGAGGTCACTATAATGGAGAGCGAACGGCTGCAAAAATTTTGCAGTCAGGATTTTATTGGCCTACATTGTTTAAAGATGCTCACAACCATGCTAGGAATTGTGACAAGTGTCAATGGACAGGGGCTGTATCAAAAAGACATGAAATGCCGTTACAGGGTATCTTGGAAGTTAGGATTTTTTATTGTTGGGGGATTGATTTTGTTGGTCCTTTTCCACCATCATTTAATAATGAATATATTTTGGTGGCTGTGGATTATGTGAGTATATGGTTTGAAGCTTTGGCATGTCCAAAGAATGATGCTAACACGGTGATTAAATTTTTGAAAAGGCAAATTTTCTCACGATTTGGAACTCCTAGAGTACTTATTAGCGATGAGGGTCTCATTTTTATAACATTCAGCTTGCTAAGGTACTTAAACATTACGGGGTAAAGCATAAGGTAGCTGCACCTTATCATCCACAAACAAATGGTCAAGCTGAAGACTCTAATAGAGAAATCTAGAGGATATTAGAAAAGACAGTTGCTTTTTCACGAAAAGATTGGTCACATAAATTGGATGATGCACTTTGGGCATATAGGATAGCTATGAAGACCTCCATGGGATTATCACCTTTTCAAATGGTATATGGGAAAGCATGTCACTTTCCAGTAGAGATGGAACATAAGGCTTTGTGGGCTTTGAAATTTTTAAACTTTAATCCTCATGAAGTTCAAAGCAAACGAAGAAATCAATTGTTAGAACTTGAAGAGATGAGGTTACATGCATATGACTCATCTAGGAGTTATAAAGAGAAAGTAAAATTTTATCATGATAAGAAGTTGATAAAGAGAGTTTTCAATCCAGGGCAACAGGTGTTATTGTTCAATTCACGGTTGAAATTATTTCCTGGAAAGTTAAAATCAAAATGGTCGGGACCATTTGTAATAAAGTGTGTATATCCAAATGGAGCTGTGGAATTGGAAATTCCAAATGATGATGGTCAGCAGCGAAGTTGGGTGGTAAATGGGCAGAGACTTAAGCATTACTTGGGAGGAAAGGTGGAGCAATTTTCTGCGGTGATGATGTTAGTGGATCCATGAGGTTCGGGTCAGGCTCGTGACGTTAAACAAGCGCTATTGGGAGGCAACCCAGGTTTTTTTTTTCTTTTGTACTTTGAATTTGTAGAATAGGTTGAACTTTTATTTTATGTCTATGCTTGGCTTGTACAATGGTTCTGATGGTAGTATTAAAATGCATGACAAGTATTTGACAATGATTGAATGTGGTTGACTGAGAATGTATGTATGTTGATATCCAGTTAAATGATTCACTAATTATATGAACAGATGTATTGTGGTTCATGATTGTGATTGTGATGCTAAGCAGGATAAATGAATGATGTGTGAGAAAGCATGTGTGTGAGGTTTTGAGCTCCAGAGTTCTTACTGATATATGTATTGTTCACAGGGAATCATGAATGATATTGCCTTAGTATTGATAATTGATTGATTTGCATGCTTATGTTATATGATCAAGGCCATGTTTGGATGCCCTTATCTAGCCAAAATTTCACCCAAGCAGTTTAAAATTTTATACCCTTTTTGAACCTTGGCCTTAAACAGGATGAGAACCCTTGATTTGAAATTAGTTATCTTGAGTAGGGTTGAGAATAATCTTATGTGATGAAAAGGTTCAAGTTTGGGGTTGTATGGGGAAAATTGAAAGGCAAAATAAGAGCATTGAAAAGGAACTCAATGCAAAATTGATAAAAAGGGAAGAAGTTGGGAATAAAGGAGTTCGGTGATAGAGAGAGTTTAAACTTGAACCTTTTCAATGATGAAATATCTCTCTTAACTCAAGGATTTTACAATCTAGAAAAACCAAATTTTCTTGATAGCCTAACCTCATTACAAGCCTTGGAAAAGTCCTTGTGATGGTATTTGCATGTAAGGATTTTTATTGTTTTAGATACATAGCAATATTGTTTTATGTGGCATGTGAATAGTAAAGAGTGGAGTGATTCCTTAAACACTTGAGTGATTGAGTGAAACACTTGTTTGGTAAAAATTGTTGAAATCCAGGGTTACATCTATGCTTAGTGGATTGATCGTTCATGAATAAAACATCTGTTGGGAAATATTGAAGTAGGTGAACTAGATTGGATTGAAAGCATGCTTGCATTTTGGTATGATTCCAATGAAAATCTGAATTGGAAAATAACTTGTCATGAAGAAAAGGGTTTTGAAAAATGTAGAACTATTTGATGAAAAATTGGAAGGCCAAGTCTTGTTTTGTTTTGCTTGAAGACAAGCAAAGTTTTAAGTTTGGGGTTGTGATAACGGTCTCAAAACCGTTATTTTCATGCATATATTTGATATTAAATCACACCCTTTGTAGCTTAAAGTGAGCTTAGAATCAAGAAAAACTCTTAAGTTGTGTTACATGAGAGTCAAAAGTTATTTTTAGAGATATTATGCTTATTTTGCATTGTTTTGCAGGGTTTTTGATGAAAATTGAAGATGGCAATGAAGTAGGAAGGTCATAGACTCAAGATTGAAGGAGAAAAAGGAAGAAAAGAAGAGTTTGTGAATCGCTCAGCGGTAAATTCCACCGTTGAGCATCCTAGTGCAAGAAAAAGTTGTTGTCTGGAGCCTAGGCGGTGACGCTGAGCATCTAGAGCGACAAGAGGCAAACCGCTCAGCGGTCATTTTAGGCGCCTGGCCAGTGGCGTGTGTTGAGGCAAACCGCTCAGCAGTCATTTTAGGCGCCTGGGCGGTTGTCTGTTTTTATATTTTGGATTATGAGATCTTTCTGTTATCTTTTTGGCTTATATATAGCCCTAGTGCGAATCCAAATGTAATTCTTTTGGCAGGGAACAAAGTCCACAACAGCTCTACACCTTTGGAGGAGATTTCTTGGATGCTTAGGCTCCACTTTATCAATTCTAGGGTTTGCTTTTCCATTTAGTTCATCTAGTTTCACCATGATTATGGTGAACTAAACCCTTTGTTGTTGGGGAACAATGTAATCTTTTGAAACTCTCATATATTGAAATTCTTGTTTACTTTATATGCTTGCATATGCTTGATTTATCAATTGTTGGGTTCTTTACCTTTGCTTAATGCTTTTACCGTTTAACTCATTCGGTAGATGTTGTTTGTCTTTATTGATACGGGGACGTAAAGTAATGTCATGAACTGGGGAGAATTCCTTGATTATGTTAATATCGCCTAGGGATAGGGGTAGGACGATCAATTGTATTTTGCTTCCGCTCATTATGTATTATTAGTTACTAGGGGAGGATAGGGATAGCAAGCCGGTAATTACTAATAGGCTCTTTTCACCAAGGGATTGGATTAAGGATAGACCAAGAAAGTTTGCATGGAAATATGATAAATAACCAAAGTAAATAAGAAGAGTAGATATGTAAGGGTGGATAAGATGAAATTGTAAACCCCAACAACCTCATTCATTCATAGTTTCTCTTAGTCAATTGAATTCTTGCATTTGCATGTTTATTTCTGTTTTGCATTCAAACCATTCAAATTATTTTCTTTTACTCAAGTCTTAAACGATTTGTTTACACGAAAGATAAGGCCTTAAGAGTCCTCTAGGAAGAACGATATTGGGATTACCGATTATTATTACTTGATACGATCTGGTACACTTGCTAGGGGTTTAACAGTGCAATCATCCATGCATATAGCGCCGGCAGACAACAAAGGATTTTCTTCCCTTTTCTCTCATGGCAAAAACTCATAGTCCCATACACATCCGCGAGGACTGCTGTTACGAGATTCTCTGAACTTTTTTTTCTTGCCACGAAGACATCAATAGCAGTGTAATCCAAAAAGTCTTCCATCTTGGGGAACAGAACGACGCCATACACAGTAAGGGTTAACACATCCATGAAAGTTTCCCAATCTTCCTTATCAGCCAGGTGATGCAAGTACTGTTCCAGATATTCCTGTGTCAACCCGCGCACTTGATTTCTGATCATCATCCTGTCTTCAAGCTCTTTGGGATGTAACATCATGAGGGCGGCAATGGTAGGTATAGAGGCGTGGTGTTCCAAATGTTGGTAAGTGGCAAACCCAAGATATGCTCAAATTCTTCCACAGTCGGCGCCAGTTGGAAGTCTTGAAAGGTGAAACATCTCAGCGGAGGGTCATAATACTGGGCTAGGGTTGTGATAACATGTAGCTGCATTTCCATTTCCATTAGACTTAACAAATTCCCATACTTCTTCTTGAAAGTTTCTCTCTTTATGGTCTTGAGTCTTTTTCCTAAATTTATCAACCTTATTAAGTTTCCACCATGAGTTCTCAAGCAAGGTTTTCTCCTTAAAACGGTAGAGTCAGTTTGTTGTGTAGCACCAGATCTCGCGTCAACTTCCATCTTGTATATGATCAAGTGAATACCTGTGATTTCCCCTAAAACCAGCATGTTACAAATGATGTGTGAATATGATGCATGACAATATAACGAAATGAAAATAACATGACTAACAAGAAAGAATGCATGCATAGTATGAAGATTCAATGACATTGTCATTTATTTTTTTATTTAAAAACAAACAGCGTGAGGGTTACAGGAATGCACATTTCTCCCTTCGTGCCCTAAATAAAGGTTCGGCGCTTCAGATTGGAGGTCTAGTATATGCAATCTCACTGGGATGGTTCCCTGAGCCTAAATGTCAATGGTCACTAGAGCCATGGCCCCCATCACAGTACCTCCACAACAGTCGAGTTAATCAACTAGGTGTGAAGACACAAATGAAAAGAACACACTCTAGTTGGGGTTCTCACAATAGCCAAACAGGAAGTATGTCCCAAGTGGCACCGCTACACAACCCCTCTATTTCTAAACTACACTTAGACCCGGGTATAGGGCCCCACTCAATAGATGCATAAAGTGTGTATGTGTGAAAGGAGAATGCAAATGCAACCCAAACCCTCTCCTGGAAACAGAAAATTTCCCAGGCAGATATAGCATGTTTTCTACCCTAGGGTTCAATATACAACAATTATTTGCATGCAATTATTTCAAAAATCAAACAAGACAAAACAAAACAAAAAAAGGGGAGAAAAACACCAAACAAAACCACATCAAATTCGTGAATCTAATTAAATGGCTCGACTCTCTAACTGTCCCCAGTAGAGTCGCCATCTGTCGCAACCGAAAATCACGACGGGACGACGATCCAAAAAAGAAAATGGGTTTTGAAAAAGAATTTTTTGGAGTCACCACCATAGTTTATTCTGGAAAACTACGGAAAAACCATAAAAAGGATAAGGCGGTCTATGAAAAACCAGACTCTGGTTTCGGGAGTCGATTACGTGTAGGGAAGGTATTAACACCGTACACGCCTGCCCGAAGGCAGTACCTTTAATTAAATACGCGAATAAAATGTGGTTTTCAAAAATGTTTAACTTCCCCTAAAAAGAAAAATAAAATAAAACTCTAAAGAAAACAAAATATTTTTTTGTATTTTTTGTGCCCGACAAGGATTGACCTTGCTCCTACGTATTCTTAGTCAAACTGAGAAATCAGGGTTACGTAGTTCTATAAAATTGTTTGAAAAGTTTGGAGACTTGGATTTTTTTTTTTTGTGTCTGAAGATTTTTTTTTTTTGCATAAGGAAGGAAAATTTTTTGTAGCACAAGGACGCCGCGAACGGCCACACGTGTGCTTATCCTTAAAACATATTTTTGTTATTTTTGAAAGAAGAAGAAGGTTTTCAGCACAAGGCCAACGGAATGGTCGCACGTGTGCTTAAACCTTTTAAAATAAATTTTTGTCGATTTTTGAAAGAAGATGAAAAATGGTTTCAGCACAAGGCCGACAGAATGGTCGCACGTGTGCTTAAACCTTTTAAAATATTTTTTTTTAATTTTTGAAAGAAGATGAAAAAGGTTTTCAGCACAAGGCCGACGGAATGGTCGCACGTGTGCTTAAACCTTTTAAAATAAATTTTTGTTGATTTTCGAAAGAAGACGAAAAAGGTTTTCAGCACAAGACCGACGGAATGGTCGCACGTGTGCTTAAACCTTTAAAAATAATTTTTTTGTTAATTTTTGAAAGAAGATGAAAAAGGTTTTCAGCACAAGGTCGACGGAATGGTCGCACGTGTGCTTAAACCTTTTAAAATAAATTTTGTTATTATAAAAAAAGGGAAAAAGGTGTCCAACCCAAGGACGACACGTGTGGTCACACGTGCGCTGCACCCTTTTTTTTTTAAAAAAATATTTTTGTTTTGTTTTTAATAGGTAAATAACTAATAAAATGAAAAAATAAAAATAAAAATAGAAATAAAATAAATAAATAATTACTAAATAAAAACAAAAAGTAAAAATAAAAATAAAATGAAAAGTTAAAGGATAAAATAAACTAAAGAAAACTAAATAGCAAGTAAAATAAAATAAACAAAAGTAACCAAATTAGGCCAAGGCGCAAGTGTAAAGGGGTGTGACACAGCAAAAATTGGGGGTGCAAAAGCGAAATATATTTTCTTGGTTTTATTATTATATTTTTTTTTAAAATATTGTATGGCCCAATACTGGCCCAGGCTTCCCACCTCAACTTCAGAAACTTAGGGGTTCGAATCTCCCCTTCCCATTTCCATCAGCACAGGACCACGCACAACCTCAAATCTCTCTCTCTCGCACCCACTTGCCCAAGGCTGGGAAACACACACCACCGCACCAGCCACCGCCATTCTGCCGGCTTTGGCGTCGCAGGCGACACTGCGCCTCACCAAAACCACCGCTGGCTGCGTGTCACCGCTTTCCTTCTCCCACGGCATCCGTATTCTCCGATTTCGACTGCGAAGAGTACTCAAAGGGAAGATATGGGATGGTAGTGGCGGTGCCGGGTAACAATGGACATTAACAGAGACGATGATGATATATAATTGTACACCGGGTAGTGATGGTAAATGAGAAAGATTTAAACCATAGTATATGTGCGAGTGCCCGCAACATAGTATGAATGCATTCAACAATAATCATAGGGTAGCAGCACAACATTACTATGAATGCATTCAAGAGTAGCAAACAACTCAAAACACGGAGTGCAAGGCAACTTACCTCTCGAAGATCCGTTTACAATCGCCAACCTTGCGTCTCCGACGGGTCTCCTTCTCCTCCCTCGGTGTAGGTCCAATGAAGATGTCTCTCCAAGCTCCTTGATTCTTGAGGCCGTCAGGAGGTCTTTTTGCTTCCAGAGAGGGTTCGTCTTTATTATGCTCCTCCCTTTTTAATTGTAACACTGTCCTCCCTTTTCTCCTACAAATCTCCTTTGCAAATTGCCTATTCCCCCCGCCTCCTTTATGCCCCCTGCAAAACCAAATCGTGTCTGCCAAACATACCTCTGCCAAATTTGCAACGTTTCCTGCCACCATTCCATCCGCGTCGTCCTTTCTCAGGCCACGTTGTCCTTTAATTTTCACAAACGACAAAGCCATTCCCACTTTTCCTTTTTTTTTTAGTTTCTTTTTTTTCTTTTTTTTAATTATATTGATTATGTTAAAACAAAAATAAAAAGTAAAAACAAAAAGTTAAAAATAAAAATAAAATGATAGAAATAAAAATAACAATAAAAAATTGAGATAAGTAAATAAAAACATAAGACAACACAATAAAGCTACAAACCAATCTGGACGAAATTTGGTATTGACACTAACTGAATTGGCCCAAAAGTATTTTGGCACATTAGATTCATTTAGCAAAGTTCTAGCTAGTTCTTCTAATGACCTATTTTTCCTTTCAACAACCCTATTTTGTTGGGGAGTTCTAGGAGTAGAAAAATTATGAGTTATTCCATACTCATCACAAAACTTTTCAAAAGACTCATTTTGAAATTCACCACCGTGATCACTTCTCAAAGTTTTGATTTCCAAATCCTTTTCATTTTAAACACGTTTTGAAAATGTTTTGAATGCTTTTGTTAAAATAGAATGGCTCAATTTCTCACACCAAGAGGGGGGCTGAATTGGTGAAATGTAAAAACAAAATTCTTTTAAAAAATTTTTCACAATAGGTGATGCCTTTAAAGCTTTCTTGAAATGCAAGGTAAAAGACTTTTTTATGCAACAAAAACTTAATCAAATGAATATAGAAAGAAGTGATTAATCGTAAAAGAATAGGGATCAAAAGATTCAAACACTGCGTTTTTATACTGGTTCGACCAACCTGCCTACATCTAGTGTCCTTCCAACCACGGGAAGCAAATGCACTATAATGATCAAGGTTTTTACAACAAGGTTTCTATAGAAGACCTCACGTCAAAAATGTAAAAACCCTCTTCAACCCTCTAATCAAAATATAGGAAATAAAACAACTAGACCAGTAGCAAGAATCCCCTCTCTTGATGTCTAAACCCTTTGAGACACTCTCAAAGTCAAGAACGCCGCATGCTCTTCTTCCTGTAATAACAACAGGGAACCTCAACCCAATCTTCAAAATATTGTAGACTTTGATCTCAAAGTTACACCCAATGTGCAGAATTGATCAGCCCTTTGAAAACGCAGCAAACTTGCTCTTCAAGAAATCACAAGTAGATGATCACCACGGTCACTTGTTATTTCTTGGAGCTCTTTCTCTCTTTCTATAAGATTACACTTTCTACAAAAGATATCACAAACTGTTAGATTCACAAAAGTTCTTACAGAATTCGAATTTGCGTCAATTTATAAAATAACACATGAGAGACGTATTTTAATCGACTAAGTTACTAATGTAATCGAATATAACAATTCTATTGTAGCAGTTAGCAGCAATCACAACAACTAATTGAATTCACAATTAATGCAGTCGAATGTCATTTAATACTTGGACAACATATTTAAAAATATGACCGTTAGACAGTTATGTCAAGCATTAACAGAATTTCAAAACAATAACAGACTTCGTCGAATGCGACACGCATGTAATCGACTATGTAACAGTGTTAATCATAGTTTTGAAAAACTTTCTCTTTGAAAAATCTCACAACACACTTTGAAAATAGTTTGTGCAAAGACATGAGTTTTAATTGACTCACCCCATAATGAAATCAACTTAAAATTGTTGTTTTGCCACACAATTAAAGTTCAACAATAGTGCTTGTGGTTTTCCTTTTCCAAAAACATGTCATGCATTCACATATAAAATCACATATATAACACAATGAAATGCAATGAATAACACAATAACAACACAATCATGTTCTCATATATGCTAAAACATTTTCAACACATTGATTATAAGCATATAACATGTAAACATAGAACATGTAGCACATAGTACACATGTGTTATTAATTATGCGTTGTCATCATCAGAAACTCAGATATTACTGAGATTGTGGGTTTAACCAAACCTGTGCTCCCCCTATCAACAATCTCAACAATCATGTTGCACAACTCAATATAAATTATCGATCAATTTCCAACAATCAACATAATTCTCCCCCTTTGGGCATTAGCAAAAGAGGTAAGCACAATGGAATTGATATTCAGATAATCAAGCACATAGAGATGCATCAGATAACCATTAAAAACAAATAATGATGCTCCCCCTGTCATAGATATTCACATGATTTAATATATTCTCTGCCCCTTAAATGAAGGCATGTGAAACATCTCAAGAAATATGCAATTCTCCCCTTATCATTATTGCATGTTTTAATCTCAAAACACAGATGCACAATACAATATTACAGTATATAACAGAGCATATATCAACATTGTATTAGATCAGAAATATTACAATAATATCAAAGCAGTAATGATACAATTTCATTCATCAAAAACAATTTAATCTTTTTATTATCTCAAGACATGTATAGCAAAGAGATATAAGAAGAATAATTAGTTAATAGCACAAATATCAAGAGTTAAAGATATCAGATATTCCAATTATTGGACTCTTTAAACCCCTGTTGATACACAGTTGATTTGCATTCAGTCTTAATCGACTTCATAGTTGTCGTGTGAGTTGATTTTCCAGTTTTATCCATCCAGTAAGCAGTGTTCCTGCAAAACCTATCCAAATATTTCTAGATCAAGTATTTTAGAATCAATATGATAGAGGAATTATCACAGGCAAAATATGAGTATGCAAATGTATAAATGTAACAGTAATCAACAACTCATTCGCATACAAGCATTGTAAAATTGATTTTAATCTAATTAATTCAGCTTTACAAAACAGATTGATTTCAACAACTTCTGATTTCATTAATACGAAACATTAAGTACAATCAGAGACGACTAATAGAATGGCTAAACAAAAGTAACATATATAATGCCAACTGCCTCAAACGACATACAAGACACTACAGTCAACACAAAAAATAACTTATTATTCTAAATTATGTAGTCCTATAACTCTATTCTGATTCAGATATTTCCAAAGAATCCTCTTCACTGGACTCATCATCCTCATCAGTTGATTCTTCTGTTGATGTGGAGCTTTCCACATAATTCTTGATAATTTCATCCTTTTTTTTCATTCATTCTTATAAGAGATTTTTCATTTTACTAGCTCTCTTGGAGACTTTCTCAAACTTATTTACCACAAATTCTTCAAACTCAGACTTAAGAGATAACAAAATTTGTTCACTGTTAGGGTCAGGTACTTCATCTTGATCTTTGGTTGGAGTTTGTACATCACTGAATATCCATCCCAAAGCAGTTTTCTTCAAACCAATGCATGTTAGCGTTGCTTTTCCAATTTGATTGATTTTGTTGCATGTGATCTTAGTTTCACCGAAAAGAACAATTTCGTCGAGAGACAAAACTTTGCTTATGAACACACCATAGGGTAGATTACATCAGTCATTGATACCAACATCAATGATATGTTTCTTGAATACAACTACCCAGTTGGTTGGTATCCTAAACATTATTGCATTTAACAGATATAGATCTTCTGATGTCAACTTATCATAATAAAACCTTCCAGGTAACAAAAGCCAACCAATGATGTATGCGATTATTTTCTCTTCTTTATCCAACCACCTACGCAGAAATCCTTTTCCCTTCTTGTACCTTCTTGTATACCTCATACAGTCTTTGAACATTTGCGTCTTTTTAGTCCACCTGTTTTGCATATAGTCGGGTAGGTGCGACATGCGTCCTTCATCCTTGAGTCCAGCAACCTGTAGCCAAGTATCATTGTTGATAACAATGTCTACTCCTTTTACGCATGAGTGGATGTTGCCATCAACCACTTCGATATTGTTGTAAAATACTCCAATAAGTTCTGGATAGCAGTCACCCTTCATCTGAATGAAGGTAGATAGACCTTGATGCTCAAGTTTCTCTGGAAATATAAATCTTTCATTTTTTAACAGAGATAACTCAATTCATTTGTGTAGCGCAACATCTTTTACATTTTTCCAACCCATTAACCTTTCTCTAGTCGTGTTGCCACTGATCCACCCTGAAGGACTTGCATTTCTATCAGATGGAGGAACTCTCCTGGTACGTTTAGATGAGGAAGATGATGCCATTTTTCACAGGATTTACAGAAACACCTTTCACACCCTTTTAGGGTTTTTACTGGGAACAACGATGATACACATACCATTATCTAGTCAAACATATATAGAAGCGTGAACCGCACACATTCAAACAGCCTCATTTAAATTTTCAAAATTAGAAAGCCCATAACAGAGATTGTTAATCGATTTTATTAAGTCAAGAGTCAATTTCATGTATTAACAGTGCTTTCAAAAATAGAGAAATACATACTCCAAACATATTCGACTTCATACTTAATAGAATCAGTTAAAACTTGAGCAAGATGATTTTCACATAACACAATCACTCAATCAATCATTCAACAAACATGCATTCATCAATCAATCATACAAACAATTATTATGCATGACGCAATAAAAAAACAGCAGTTACCACTTTCAAAATCTCAAAAATTTATGAATTCATCATTGTAGTTCATCCTTGAGTTGAATACTGCTTCAACAATAGCTATTATGCTGCAAAACAGTTAAACGTTTTTTACGTTGGTACCCATTTGAACTTGGGTCCTTTCTTGTCAGTTGCAGGAGGTTGTTCCTTAGGAATCCACTTGTATTTTCCCTTTGGAACTCCAACCTTTCTATAGTAGCAATTTCTAACATTATGACCAATGTTATTGCAATAAAAGCATGCATGAGTAACAAGTTTACTTAGATCAACAAATTTCTTTGAGTTAGACCTATTACTTTGAGCCTTTTAACCAATTCCTTGTCTGTAGACAGCTCTACCAGAAGCTTTTAGCAATGCATCTAAGTTTTCTTTGCCCTGTGTGAATTTTGCTAGAGTGCTAGTTAAGTAATCGATTTTTTCAATGTGTACAGGACATTTATCAAGTCTTTTTCAACTATCTTTATTTCAGTTTTGACTATCTTAGCAGACTTCAAGGCATTTTCTAACTCCTTTTCCAATTTTTCATTTTTCTCTACCAGATTATTAATTCTACATTCATAATCCTTTCTATCATAGGCTAATCGATTTACCTTGTATTGGAGTCACATAGCTTATGCTTGTATCTCCTGAAACGTGTCTAGCAACATATCATACTTCACTTCTATTGGCTCGTTCTCAAATTCTCCATCACTGTTATACTCAGTCTGTGTAGAGCCTGCCATGAAGCAAAATTTTTGAATCTTCCTCAATGTTGTAGTCCTCATCGCTTGAAGAATTAGAATCACTATTTTCCCAGGCAATGTATGCATTCTTTTGCTTTCTACCTTTGTCTGGTGGAAATTTTCTGCTTGGTTTCTATTTGATCTTAAAGTCTGGACATTCTGGTTTGATATGTTGTTCTCTTCCACACTCATAGCATTGAAAAACATTTGTTCTTGAATTCTTCTTTCCTCTTACATTTGTTCTTGAATTCTTTTTTCCTCTGAGTCAGCTTTAGGTTCAAAATTCATTGAAGCTTTCTTGCTTGTGGCCTTGAGGGCAATTGACTTCTTTTCTTCAATTTCTTCCTCCTCTTTTAGCCTTCCAAGCTCCAATTTGTGTTCCCTAAGTTTTCCAAACAAAGTTGCCATGTTCATGTTGGTCAAGTCTCTTGATTCAGATATTGTAGTGACTTTTGGTTGCCAGCTTCTGTTGAGGCTTTTCAATATCTTAATGTTGATTTCCTCTTTGTCAAAAACTTTTCCAAGAGCCATGAGGTGATTAACTATGTGTGTAAATCTCTTTTGTACTTCATAGATAGTCTCTCTAGCTTTCATTCCGAACAGCTCATATTCTTGTATGAGAGAATTCTTTTTGGCCTTTTTCACTTCATCAATTCCTTCATTTGTGACCTTGTTTGGACAAATCAGCAAGTGTACCGAGTCGCACAAGTAAAATAAAATGGTAAGACCAAGTTTCGTATCCCAAAGGACTCTCGGCGCTGAACAGTTGTGTGAAAACAAGATTAATCAAGACTTAAAATAAAAGACATCATGGATTTGGAGTGCAAAAATAATAAAGAAAATAAAGATGCAATTGATCAATGGCAAAGGAGCACAGAGATGAGCGGAGGTTAATTTATATGAGATGGATATGTTGTTGGGGTTAGATTTCACCAAGTTCCATCTCATGTATATAAGAATTCTTCTTTATGCATTAATGCTAACGTCCCTCACTAAATCACTTAAACTCGATCCCTCGGTAAATAAGCTTGTCCCTAATTACCAGTTCATACAATTCCTAGCATTCCTGGTAAAAAGATGTGAAGATCAAGAGGTTAAGATGACTAAGACTCATACCCTCATCCCTGAGCAATATAACCCTTAGGAGTAATTCAACAAGAACCTGAATTGAAAGGAACCTCCCGACACTCATGCAATTCATAGATAATGCTATTGTATAAGCAAGAATAAAACAGATGAATCACTCTAACAATTAATGAAAAAGCATATGAAATTAAGAATCAATTCAAATACATGAGAGTTTACAAGGTTACATCATTCCCTAACAACAAATAGAAATTAGTTCCCCACAGACATGAGGGAACTCTATGAACAATGGAAGAAAGAAAGAGAATGGAAGACTAAAAATTGGCTAAGAGTGTATTACTATGCTCTTCTCTGCCAGGGATACAAAACCTAGAGCCTCAGGGTCCTTTAAATAGTGTCAGAGGCGTGCCAGAATGAAGCTCGGTCCGAAAGAATCAAAATAGAGCAGAAACAGGGCCCGATCCAAGTGAATTCACGCTTAAACGTCGCAGAGAGGCCGCCCAGGGGAGAATTGAGAGCCATGTTGGGCGTGGGCGTCAGATTTGGACGCCCAGGCTACGAAGCAGCACCGCCCGGGTGTCGGGGGCCACCGCCCGGGCAGCGGACGTTGATTCTGGTCGCTTAGGCTACGCTTCTAGACGCTCAGGCTGCGTATTTTCCCTCCCTCTGGTGCCTTTTTTACCCCTTCTGAGCTTCCTCTGCTTGTTCTTTCATCTCTTCTTCCAATATTACTTCAATCTCTGTCAAAACAAGGGGAATTAGTCATAAAATCATTGAAATCAACCTCAACTCTCTCATTCACACAATTTATTCAAAAAGGGTGAGTCCAAGCAAGTTTCTAAGTGAATAAGGGTGCTTTTAGTATCAAAATCATAGCACAAATAACGATGTTTTAAACCATTATCACAACCCCAAACTTAGAACTTTGCTTGTCCTCAAGCAAACAAAATGTAACTCAGCTCTTCAGAATAATCACTACAATGACTCAACCTTTCTTAAACACCTTTTCAGGACAAGGAATCACTTTTATCAATTCAACATGAAGATTTCAGTCAAGATGTGCAGGATTCAATCAAAGTCAATGTGATGCTCAAATACCTCTAACAGGTGCTATCCTTAAGAATGATCAATCAACCAAGCAAAGATGCAATCAGAATTTCAGAGAACTACTCCTCAACAGGAAAAGTGTTTCACTCAAGCACTCAAAAGTGTCTTACTCAGCTCACAGGTGTATGGTGTGGTGTTTTTCTCTGTTATCACAATGTCACACAAATTAATTTTGCCTTTCATTTAACCACAATCAAACATCCTCACAAGCAGGTTATCATCACAAGGGCTTTTCATGGCTTGTAACTTGGTTGGGCTAAGAAGGAAATTGGTTTCTCTGGTCAGCAAAGTTCCTTGAGTTAAGAGAGACATTTTGGGAATTTGTTATTCAAGATCAACTATCTTTCTTTTTCCCAACTTTCCCTTGCAGTGAGCTCTTTCTTTTCTTTTGAATTTTCTTTTCTCACTTTTCTTTTGCCTTTGCTTTTCATTTGCTTTTTTCTTTTGATTGCTCACTTCCTAGAGAAGTGGGTTGTTTTCTAGTAACCCAAAACTTGAATCTTTATCGGTACCTCATCAAATGTTCTCAACTTAACTCAAGGTAAAGATTTTTCAAAAATGTTTTTTAGGACATGCATCAGGCTTAAGGTTCAAAGGTTAGAACAAATTGTTCTCTTTTTAGTGGGAAAAAATTTTGTGAAGGCTAAAAGAATAAGGGATAACAAAAGATGGCCTTGATCATATGGAACCTGTAGGCAAGTAGTTCAATCACAGAAAATTTGGGCAAAATCATTCATGCTTCCAAAGTAATAACAATTATTTCAAAATAATTCTGAAGCTCAAAACTCACACAGGTAAAATCACAAGTCTCAAAATTCAAAAAAACATCCTGCTCAATATCTCAATCAAACTTTATCTCAAGCAACTGTCTCACAAATTGGGATTTATCACTTATAGCACATCATGCATCATCTCAACTTCAATCAAACACTAGAATCTCATAAAGCAAAACTTAGCACACAAAGCAGGCACAGTTGAATCAAAGCAGTTTAGTTCATCCAAGCAGAGCACAATAAAACTAAAATAAAACAAAAATTAAAACAAAAGCAAAAATTAAAACAAAAACAAAAATTAAAAGTTAAAAGTTCAAAGAACTGGGTTGCCTCCCAACAAACGCTTCTTTAACGTCACTAGCTTTACCCAATAAGCTCATGTCACCTATTTTATCTTGGTGTCACCCTTTCCTTTGGCACACCAACTGGTCTTCAGCATTTTCCTGTTCACCTTCTTGGTTCTCCTAAAAGTAGGAGCTTCAATCTCTATCAGCCCATCAGTTTTGAGTTCTTTTACAACATAGAGCTTTTTATTGAACTGTACAGGCAAGTCTGGTCTCAGTCCTTCATGCTCCTTCAGAGGGTTTTGGTGAACAATTGCTCCTTTGCTATCTTTCTCTTTTTCATTAACCTGTGACAGAAAACACTTTTTACCTTTCTTTGTTGATTTGGAAGCTCTTGTATCAGTCCCGGGTGCATCTTTAAATGCAGCTTTCAGACTGATTTTTTTGCACTTGGACAGGCTGCCCAGTATTGCAAGCATTGAAAATCACCTCCTCTTCTTGGTCTTTGAGAGCTATGGTACCCTCATCAACATTGATGATTGCTTTGGTCGTCTTCATGAAGGGACTTCCAAGAATAATAGGGATCTCCGCATTCTCACTAGTGGAAAAACGCTGTTTAACGTCACCCATATGACATCCGTTAGCGCGTACCCCGACAATATGAGTGCATGGTGGCATTAGCGTAAATAAGTCGTAACCTAGACGTCGGTTTGAAGGGGACCCGACGTCTATTATGTAATACATGTCAGCTCTGACGTAAACTGACGTCCAATGTATGGAGGTAAGCGAGAAGACAGACTTCTCCTGGCCATTGACGTCGCTTATTCAGGGGGCCCGACGTCTACTAGGGGTGCAATTAATGCTCGCCACCTGATTCCTAGACGCTTAGACGTCGCGTGGTCAATCACCGACGTCTATACCCTGTCCAGAAGGCGAGAAGACAGAAATTTCTGCAAAATAGACGTCGCATTTCTGGGTGCGCGACGTCTATGTGCCTGTAATTAATTATGTTCACCAAAATCCGAGGCACGTCGACGTCCGGTAGCAGTGACGGACGTCTATAGTATTATAGACGTCGGCGCCCTTTTTCAACCGTCGTCTACTTCCCTGACAGGAAATGAAATGTCAATCGGTTCAGCGCACTAGACGTCGGCCCCCCTGGACACCGACGTCTAATGGCATTCAAAAAGTCACTTTAAATGTTATCTTGGACGTTGAATTAGCTAGATAACGGACGTCTCGGTGACTATAGATGTCGGTGTCCACGGGGAACCGATGCCCCATTTCATTTTAAATAAATCGTAGACCCTTCACGGCTGGTAGGAGGGGTGTGTATAGGAAACTTAGGGGGTGCAAGGGTAAAGTCTGACTGTTTGGCCCATCTAGGCATTATTTTCTAAACAAGACCTGAATTTGGGCCTCAAATTGCAATTTGGACCAATAAAACTCTAATTTCAGCTGCACAAATAAATATTAGAACATCCAAAAATAATTTATGCGCTAAATCTCACATTTTACACTTCTTTAATTCCTAAACCCAAAAATTCCAATCATTCCAAATTCACTCAAAATCAACCATTTAAGCACAAGAATTTCATCAAAAATTTTAATTTTGAAGCATAAATGTGGGCATAAATATGCACTCATCAGCGACATTGCAGTTTCTGATATCGTCTTCCTCTTCTCCTTTTTCTCGTTGAAGCTATCAAATTAGTACTACTTTTCAAGGCAACTTCAGTATTGCCTAGTAGTATTCAAGAAAATAGATAGGGCTAAAGTAACCCTGAGTCGTCTCCCAACCAACACGGAATTGCTTTCGAATATCTGACTCTTATGAATGTTATGCAATGCTTATGAATAAAAGTGAGAATGTTTAAAGAATGTTGTAGAACAAAGAAGAAACTTTAAAAAAATTATGAAGAAATAGGCTAATTCCACTGCTTTTCCAAAATAGATTCATCATCGGTTATTCACAGATCATTGTTCAATTGATTATTGTTTAAGTTTCAAATTAATTAAAGTACATTCTTAATTAATTTGAGGGCAGTCATGCAGTTAAGCAAAGTACATTCTCAATCAAATGCAAGACCTTTCTAGATTATTCACAATAAATTCAACCAAAGTACATTCCCAATCAATTTTATTGTGTTAAATCATGTATATTCTTAAATCTCTTAACCAAATTAAAAGCTAATCAATCAAAGTAAATTCTCAATTGATTATAGTTGAAATTATTACTACCAACGAAAGTACATTCTCAATTGATAGTAAAAACCATTTAATCATATGAAAGTTCCTAAATTCAATCAAAGTAGATTCTCAATTAAACCTAGAAACCCTAAAACTCATAATTAATATGCATGTAGATTCAAACACATTATGATGCAAAAATCTTTGCTTTTAATATGGTAGAGAGATGAAAGACATAGAAAGAGAACAACTTAAATCAATAATCAAAAGAAACAATTGCATTAATTCACTTAACCTCAAAATCCATAATGAAATTACAGCATAATAGCCCTAGATGCTTAGCTATCCATGAATGGAGTAGAATACATGATGAAATAAGAGAGAGAGGAGTGGTGAATGAATGAATGAAGATCCCCCTTCTGTCTCCTCTAGGTCTCTTTATATAGGCTTGATTGGGCTTGGACTCTAAATATTCAGTTGATAGAATCTTTTATTTTATATCTTCCAAATAACTAAGAGATTTAGATAATTATAACATTATTTGGAAGATATTTTCTGTTGATATTCCCAAATTAAATTAATTCAACAACTGAATTTTATCTTTTAGCTTTTCTGACTTTCCAAAATTGCTTAAATGCCCCGAATTTCCTCTATCTGCACTTTAGCCCCTTCAGAATTCTTCAAAATTGTAAAAGAGCCCCTTAGTTGACCAGACTCTGACTGTTTGATAAGGTTTGACTCATATGGACGTGGCCAATGAGAGCCCGCCATGTGTCCGACCTTTCCCACCCAGAATTAGGGTTTTGCAATTGGGGGTAAAGGGATTTGGAAGGCTCATTCTGCCTGTGCCGCGAACTGGAATTAGAGAATGCTGGAGGCTGCCACGGTGGTTCCCGTTTCTGCTTTTGGGTATGTTTTCTGCAGGTGCGAGAGTGACAGTGATGGAGGTGCGAGATAGTGGTTCTGTGAGGATGGCTTCAATGTGCTGCGCGAAGGAGAAGGTGGCGGTGCGATGGTGATGTCTAGGTTGTGCGTGACGGAGGCAAGGTGGCTTGCGTTGGAGAGGATCAAACCCGCGAGGCACGACGACGCGACGAGAATGGTTGAGGCGAGACCGTGATGGTTGTGTGATTCTGGTTTGCTTGCAGGTGCGAGATGCGAAGAAGAAGCTTTCATGGTGGCGGCTTGGTGGTAGCAGCGGCCATGGATGTGTGTTGAAACTGAGTTGCAGATGTGTTCATGGCAGAGAAGATGAAGATGGTGGCTCTGTGATTTGCGCGAGAACACTGGTGGAGATTCTGATTTCGTCGTCGAGTATGGTCATCTTGCGATTTGGTTTGGGTTGGACGCGAAGACGATGGTGTTGTGCGACAGCGACTTTGGGGTTTGATGGCCATCGGCGTCATGGTGGTGACTGGTTGAGACGTTGTGGTGGCCGGATCTAGGTTATGGCGAGGATGGTGGCGGCGGCCATGGGTGGCTAGGGTTTGGATTTGGGAATTAGGGTTTCTGTTGGAGATGGTGATGACGTGGCAAGATGGGCTAGGTGGCATGTTCTGAGTGGTCTATTTGGTGTGCAGTAGGATCAGTGATGTGGCATCATCTGGGTAGTTGGATCTATTAGTGATGGACTGCCATGTGGTAAAATCTGATGAAATCTGGTTTAATTAGTGGTAGGAGGGGTGTATAGGAAACTTAGGGGGTGCAAGGGTAAAGTCTGATAGTTTGGCCCATCTATGCATTATTTTCTAAACAAGACCTGATTTTGGGCCTCAAATTGCAATTTGGACCAATAAAACTCTAATTTCAGCTGCACTAATAAATATTAGAACATCCAAAAATAATTTATGCGCTTAATCTCACTTTTTACGCTTCTTTAATTCCTAAACCCAACAATTCCAATCAATCCAAATTCACTCAAAATCAACCATTTAAGCACATGAATTTCATCAAAAATTTTCATTTTAAAGCAAAAATGTGGGCATTAATATGCACTCATCAGCAGCATTGCAGTTTCTGATATCGTCTTCCTCTTCTCCTTTTTCTCTTGTGGCACCTCCTCTTTTTCTCGCCTGCGACACCTCTTCTTTTTTTCTCTTGCGGCATTCTATTGTTGATTTTGATATCTTTATCCTCTTCCTCCTTTCCTTTTTCTCTCTTGCGGCATTACATCTCAGGTGCGTGGTTTTTGTTTATGCTTACCGTTTAAACTTTGTTTAGTCTTTCATCGATTATCTTTTGGTTCAACTAATTAAAATTTGCTTTCTTTGTGTTGTGTTTTATTGCAGTTTTGTTCCTTTTTGGGGTAACGTAGTAACACATTCTCCATTTGCTAGCTGCCTCCTAGAAAAAGCTGCGTCTTGTGAATTTCTTTTGGTCGTTTCAACCCAAAAACGACCCTGGGTTGCCTAGTTATCGTTTCACCGTGATTTTTCCCTCTTGCGGATGAAAATGGAACTAAGCAACAATCCAGGTTCGGTTTTGGGTTGAAGGGACCCATAAGAAATTCAAAAGACACAAGCTTTTTTTTTTGGGAAACTAGCAAAAGGAGATTGTGCTACTAGGCTATCCAAAGACGGGAACAAAACTGCACTAAAACACAACCAATGGATTAGACGTCGGTTAATGTGTACACCGACATCTATAGTACCTTTTAGACGTTAGTCAGTGTCAAATTCGAAGTCTTTAGTGCCTCTTCGACGTCGGTTATTGCGCAGACCAACGTCTATATCATGTCTTTAGACGTCCAGTTAGTCCTACTCCGACGTTTAGTGACGTCGGACATGTTAGTGACTGATGTCACTATAGACGTCGGTTATATGCTTGTCCGACGTCCCATTGACGTCACGGGAATAGACGTCGGTTGTTTTGTAGACGTTAAAAGCCCAAAATAACCGACGTTAAACAACATTTTTGCACTAGTGTCTCCTCCATCTCTAACACCAAAACGTCCACCAGGAATCTCAAGTTGTTGGTTTGCACCATCATATCTTCTACCACACCATAGGGTCTTTTGGGGGATCCATTTGCCATGACGAGAGACATCATTGCCGGCTTAACTTCCAAGTCACCAATCTTTTTGAGAACAGTCAAGGGCATTAGATTGATACTGGATCCCAAATCAATTAAGGCTTTCCTTATTTTGTGGTTTCTGATGGTGCAGGGAATAGTGAAACTTCCTGGGTCTTCTACCTTAGGAGGAAGTGTTTTCTACAAGATCACACTACAATCCCCCTTATCTCAGTTGTCTCCTCCTTCAGCTTTTTCTTGAGGAGCTTCTTTAACAATTCTGCATATTCAGGGATTTGTTGCAGAGCCTCAGTCACAGAAATTTCTATCCCCAATTCCTTGGAGATCTCAACAAAGCATCCTGGGTGTATCTCTTTTTCTCTTGAGGACCACTCCTCGAGATGGTTTTTCTCATTTTTTTCAATTTTTTTGTTTATTTCTTTTTCTCTTTTTCTTCTTTTTTTTCTATCAACCTCTTCTCTCTCTTTTTTTCTCCTCTTTCTCTTTTTTTTCTTCATTCTCTCCTTTTTCCTCTTCTTTTTCTTTTTTTTCTCTCAACTCATCTTTTTCTCTTTTTTTTCTTCATTCTCTCCTTTTTTCCTCTTCTTTTTGTATATTATTTATTTAAGAAGAAAAAAACACTTTTAGCACAAGGCCTATGCAAACGGTCGCACGTGTGTTTTAACCTTTTAAAACATTTTATTATTTTTTGTAAAAAGAAGGGAAAAAGGTTTTTTTGTAAAATGAAGGGAAAAATGTTTTTAGCACAAGGCTTACGTGAACGGTCGCACGTGTGCTTTAACCTTTTAAAACATATTTTGTTATTTTTGTAAAAAGAAAGGAAAAAAGTTTTTAGTACAAGGCCTACGCGAATGGTCGCACATGTGCTTTAACCTTTAAAAATATTTTTTTTAATTGTTTATTTATTTATTTTTGTTATTTAGTGTTTAGGATGAAGCAAATAAACAAACCCAATGAATAAAATTAAAACACAAGATATAGGAGTGGGGGCTATCCTACAAGGGGTTACATACAGTACAAGCTAATAATCAAACAAGAAACAAAAACATAAAAATAAAATAACAGGATAACAAACCAACAAGAATAGGGGTGCAGAGATGAAAAACGAAGAGTGCAACTTGAACTTTCTTGGTCTAGGCCCTTTTTTGTTTGCAGAAACAGAGTGGGGTGCAAGACTGCCATGTAGTAGTTTTCGGTCCAAGCCCAAAGCCTCCTTTTCGTTCGCCTGACGCAGGCTTTAGCCCAAATGAAAAGAGGGGGTGCGAATGGAATTGTGAAAGGTGGCAGGCAGAGAGAATACGACCCAGAAGATAGGCCCAAAGCCTTTTGCCCCAACTCAGAAACATTAGGTGTATTCACATCAATTTCGCATTTGTGCAATTCGTGCCCCAAACCCAGGGTTTTCTTCTTTTCTGGACCAAACAAGCTAGGGTAGGGTTTTTTCTTCACCCATCATTCAGAGACACAGAGTCTAGAGCAGCCCCTGCCTCCGCACCGAACAGGATCACCGCCACTCCCCTTGGCCAGCCAAGAATGTCGCTGGCGATAACGCCAACGTTGGAAGCGTCGCGGCCCTTCACGACCCTCTTCCTTTCGCTCGGTCTCTTTCATGCATGGGGGAGAAACACTGCCGCCGCCAGGCATCCCCCGTCGCCGTTGCTCGCACCTATGCCGCTCATCGTCACAGCGATCTCACCGACGACGTTGTCGGCGTGGTCAACGCCGTTCTCTTCCTCTGTTGGGATTCCTCCATCTTCTTTAACTGTGCAATGCTCACCAAGAGTGATAGAGACGCCGCTGCCACCGTCCGTTCCTGTCGGGTTCATCGTCGGTGGGGTATGGAGCCGTCGGGGATGTCACCAACGCCAACGCAACGCTTTCTTCTTCGATCCAAATTGAACACCACAACTCAAGCCACCTGAGTCACGTTGTTACGCCTTTTGCTTCAAGTCGGTTGCTTACGACTACATCAATAAATACATTGGTTTCATCGGCTGCCAATGGCGTCGTGCCACCGTCCTCCTTGCGGAGGGCATCGCCGAAGCTACCAGTATCACACTCTTCTCCCCGCGTTTCAGCTTCTATCCCTTTCCTATTGGTTTATTTGGTGTCTTAGTGGTTGACGGGTATAGTGGAATAGGATGTTGAAGAAGATGGAGGGATTAGAAAAGCGAAAGCTATTTTGATTTCTGTTTGTTGGAACGATGATAGATAGTAGGGATTTAGGGGAAGAATTGGTGTAGGAAAGGTAGAGCCGTGGTCATTAAAAAAAGTGTGTCTGCGTGTGTGGGTCATAAAAAAAGATTTTGTCTGCGTGTTTCATCAAATTAAATTAGCATTTTTTTTACAAGTCTGAATGAATAAATTCTCTTCTTCCTCAATCTGAGTGGCCGTGCACTTCTTCCAGCCAGCTCATCACCGCTCAAAGTTGAATGATAATAACAATAAAACAAGGTGTGCTCTCCATCAATCAGCGTTGCATCTCCATAAAGAAAGGAAAGAAATGAATGCTCCGTTGCTCCACCATTTAGTTCCAATACTTTGAAAAAGATTTTTCTCTCAAGCAAATGAAAGCAACCATAACGGGTTGGTTTCGTGCACCTCTTTAATCATTTTTAGTCATTTTTTGTTTTTTTTTTTTCGTTTTTTTCTTTCTTTTTTCTTTAATTCTTTTTTTTCTCTTTTTTTTTCTTTCTTTTGTTTTTTTTTTCTTTTTTTTTTCTTTTCTTCTTTTCCGTTTCCTCTCTTTCTTTTTTTATTTTTATTTTTCTTCTTTTTATTTCTTTTCTTTTCCTTTTTTCCTTTTTTCGTTTTGCTTTTCTTTTTTCATTCATTTTTTTTTATATTTTTTAAGACTAAACAAAATAGTAAAATAAAATTAAAAATAATAAAATAATGTAAAATAAAATAAAAATGAAAGTAAATAAAATAAAATAATACAAAAATAAAAAAAAGTCCTATTATTTAAACATCCGGACGAAATTGGGCGTTGACAGTTGTTCCTCTTTACTTAGATATTACTGGATAATATGAAAATTTGATATTTTCGTATTATCTGAGTAAAATCTAAGTAAAGATAAAATCACTAATTTCGTTTGGGTTTCAAAAGAGAAAAAGGAAAAATAGAAAAAACAATCCAAGTAGATATGATAACAAAAATCAATGAAGAGTGCCATAATGCCACAAAGAGACTTCGACCATTGCCTAGCAGAGGGCCGACATCGTAGAAGAAAAACCTGGATTCGACCATTGCCTAGCAGAGGGTCGATATTGCAGAAACTAAAGATTCTAGATAAAACTGGGCTTGAAAGAAATGAGGTGTGCAAACCTAGTGGAGAGTGTACCAACCCTATGGATGAATGAGATGAGGTGTACTAACCTCGTGGAGAGTGTACCAACCCTATGGATGAATTAATGATGTGAGGTGTACCAACCTCGTGGAGGGTGTACCAACCCTGCCGATGAATGATGTGAGGTGTACAAACCTCGTGGAGGGTGTACCAACCCTATGGATGAATGATGTGAGGTGTACTAACCTCGTGGAGGGTGTACCAACCCTACGGATGAATAATGTGAGGTGTACCAACCTCGTGGAGGGTGTACCAACCCTATGAATGAATGATGTAAGGTGTACTAACCTCGTGGAGGGTGTACCAACCCTACGGATGAATGATGTGAGGTGTACTAACCTCGTGGAGGGTGTACCAACCATGCGGATGAATGTAATGATGTGATTGCTGGGTTCGACCATTGTCTTACAGAGGGCCAAAACAAAAAGAAAAGCTTTAGCTTAGGGTGCCAGGCGGACTGGGCTTTGGGTGCTAGACAAAACCGGGCTATGTGGGCCAGCTGAAACTAGGCCCTTGAAATTTTGAAATTCTTAACTTTTTGAAATGTTTTTGTAATTTTCGACAAAAAATTGATTTTTGAAAAGCAACAAGGAGTTAAAACCCTTCATGACAAAGTGTCAAAATCTTGATGTAGGATCACGATGTGTCAAAACTCCAATATGAGAGAAAAACATGATCGACAAGAAACAAAATCACTTGAAAGAGAAAATTTGAATGTCATTTTTTTTTGTATTTCTGAAGAAGGATTTGAAAACCTTTCATATGAATGAAGAGGGTTTCGATCCGAAAAAAAAATAGTTTTGATGGATGAATGCACATATGAAAATCATTTGTTTTGTTTTGTGTGTTTCCTGTTATTGCTTGAGTCAATTGTCCTACTTACAATCATCAAACTGGTCTTTATTTTCAATGTTTTGTGAAAAATGAGTAATGTCATACATCCGAGATCTAAATTTGAGATTATTACATTTTGACGTTTTCTTTCGAGACATCAGTGCACACATGCTTGAATTTATAGGCCAATGAAAAGACGAGAGATGTTTAGAAAGTTTTAGAGGAGAATGGGATAGCCACACGAGCACATCATTCCTCCTACACTCCTCGACGGAGACGTGATATGTGAATGTCAAGGTGAAACGAGATACCCAAAAGCTGCCCCAGTTTGGTGTTAAGGAAAATGACCATGGGGAATGAATCCATGAAGATTAGGGTGAAAGAATCAAGTGAGACTTGCAATGTTGCCCCAGTCTTGGGATTACGGATTGATGGCACACTCGTGTGAGACTCACAAAGTTGCCTCAGTTTTTTTGATTTTTTTCTTTGTTTATTGTGGTATAGGTTGATGAAAAACTCGTGGGAGACTCACAAAGTTGTCCCGGTTTGTTTTCTTTGGCAAGGGGTTCTGTTTAGAAGAGGTAGTGGACATGATAAAGATCGGCTAAAAGGATGACCTCAAATTGGTTTGATTTTTCTTTTGCATGCTTCTGGTTAGATGGCAGAGTGATTCCCTCTTCCCGAGACATTACTTTTTCTTCTTTTTTTTCTTTTTTCTTTTGTTTTACAACACATTGAAAGTCATTTCGCCTTATCGTAAAATTAAACTTTATGAAAATTTGAGCAAACATTATCCAATCTGCGTGGACTTTATTAGGCTTGTAACGTGGCTAAGGGCTAAAAGGTATTAGAAGAAAGGGTATAAAGGCCCAAATGAATGTTTGTCGGTTATTATTTGAAACAAGGGTTATCATCTAGGCATTGCATCAACTATTTGACTTTTTGAGCACTTTGCTTTTTTCTCGAACTTTGATTTTCATTCTTTTTGTTCAACATCACTTTGTGATATTTTATTCTTTTTGTTTTTTTGTTTTTTTTGACTCTTCTTGATGAATTCGCTTCGTTTGATCATTGAGTGTTCTTTATTTGCACACCGAGTTGACTCTTACCTGATGATAACCCTTGCTTGGGGATGATTTTGAAAAAGAATTTATTTTTGGCTCAAACGGGGTGACAATGGATATATTTTTTTTTTTTGCTTTTTTTGATAAAGACAAGAAGGACACACATCATTTTGAACTTTGATTGCTTTATTTTCAAAAGATTAATTTTGCGACTAGATGATCTCAACATTAGTCACTTTTTTCTCTTTTTTTTTCTTCCTAGACCGCCCTTTCAGGTTTTCAATCTAGAGGACTTTTTCTCTTTTTAAAAGTCTTTTTATTATTTGCCTCGATGGATTCAGGGATCACCCCACTAGCACAAGCGAGGATAATTTTGGCCAGGTCAATCTGCCCTAGTGTGAAGGTTTTTGTTATTGAGGACAGTGACAATGTTTGTTGGGGAAAATCCTTTATTTTGGGAAAGTGAAGGGTGAAGGTTTTCAAACAACATCCGCACAAATGTCTCGAGAGAAAACGTCAAATTGTTATTTTTGATTAAACATTTGACCTCGGAAAAGTCTGACACTGCAACTCTGTTTTTTTATTTTCATTTTTTTCATTTTTTTTTGTTCCTTTTTTGCTATTTTCGAAAAACAAGAGTTTGACGATTTGCAAGAAAGACAAGTGACTTAAGATTGCCTTCATTTTTTTGTTTTTCAATTTTGTTTTCCTTTTTTTCGCAATACCCTTTCAGGACTCGATTTCCAGCACTACTTGAAGAAACCCTGTAGTGAATGTTCGCATTGCAAGTCATGGATGAAGACATGCTACCAATGGGCATATTTCCTCATAGCAAGACACTTCACGACATCAAGTTCACTTGTACAATGACTTATGCTTTCTCATGTGGTCCTAAAGCCCATATCATTGCTTCATGGCATCGGCAGAGGCATTCTCAATCCTTGCCTCAGTATTAGACTGACTTTCTTCAAAAATTTAACCATCTTGAATCAGTCAAAGGTTGCATTTTGAGCTTGAACACCAAACACTTTTGATGGCATGATCGATAGCTTCTTTGTGGTAATCACCTTTTGTACATGATGCATCATGAGTCTTGGAGCATGGAGGTTTTACAGGCTTCGCGTAACAAGTAGAGACAAGGCCTTTTTGTAGCAAACTTGGAAGCAACATTGCCTAAGACATATGTATAGGAGTGAAGCTCGCAGCCTTTTTCTCTTGATCAAACATTTTTCTGCCCAGCAGCTTAGTGAGAAGTTGAGTTTGGGTCAAGTATCCTATTTGTCTTGCAACTGTTTCAAGTGAAGGGTATGCCAACGAGATTTGAGCGATAGGAGGTGATTGAACTCTTTCCTTTCTTCTCTTCCCAAGCTTAAACCTGACTCGTTCATATTTGTTGTCATGGTATGGCTTTGCGCGATCTTTCCAATCCTCACACTAACTTCAATTTTTTTCTTCTAGTATTTACAGGTTTGCAAAGTTTGAGGAAACACTGCTCACCATGGTGTCACAGAAGGGTGATTGCAGAGTATTTAGGAATGTGTCAACCATCTTGTTATCACTCATAAGAGAATTTCCTTGAGCAACATTCTTTCCACCTTTGGGTATACTCCTTGAATTATTTTGACTCCTTTTTCACCATGCTCTATAGTTGTAATCTGTGGGATGCCACATCTGTGTTATATTTGAAATGCTTCAAGAAAACATCCACCAGATCCTCCCAAGACCGAATGCACGAATGTACAGGATGACTGCCCCAACCAATCTACCTTGGAAGAAATGAATTAGCAGTTTTTCATCACATGCATGAACGACCATTTTCTTTCCAAACATCATGAGGTGACTCTTGAGACAAGTGGTCTGGTTATATTTCTCGAATTCGCGCAATTTAAGCTTTGGAGGTATCACCATATCTGGGACTAAAGATAACCCTACAACATTTTCAAACTCAGCGCTTCAGTCACCTTCTATGGCTGTCATCTTTTTTCAGCATTTCAAACTTACCCTTGTCAACCTCAACATCCATTGGTGTACAAACATGGAAAGAAGATTTCAACTCAGATTGCCTTGTCATCGTCATGCTCACAATACTTGATTAAAGCCTTTTCCTAGGGACCATGAAAGTGGTTGCCCCAAGCTTGTTCTCCACTTCAACTGCGTTATCTTCAGCCTTTTGAGTGTGAACTTGCCCCAAGTACGCTCCTGAGGGTGAAGTGTATTTTAGGGGAAGACCATGTAAGGGAAATTTTGGGCCTCTCGAACTCTGTGTTGAGGTCGTGGTGTGCACAAATCTCGAGGGCCTTGCAAGGCATTCAGGACCTTTAGGATTCGACTCATTTGCTCATTCAATTGTTAGATGCCGACTTCTATCCTTTCTGGTAACTGGTTCGAGTCCTTTAGGGTATCTTGGACGTTTAGCCGTATTTTTAGTTTTTTTTTTTGAAATTTTATTAGATGAAACAAATTAAGAAAAAGCAAATAAAAATGAAAAGAAAAAGAAAAGACAATGTAATTCAAATTATCTAGTAGGAAATTATAAAGCTGTGAAACATTGCCCTGATATAATTTGGAAATTAACACGAAACAGAGTCAATAGGGTGATCCATCATTCAGAAGTGTCCAAAATGTGAGGCACAGGAAGTCCTGGTCAACCATCTCGGCTCTTTGCCATCAAATTCTTCATTTCTCCGATTAGTTCTTGCAGCAATTGAGGCAAGTTTCAATCCCCTTAAGCAGGTTAAATATCGACACTCCAAACTCAGCACCAGCTAATAGCTTAAGGATGTCTTCAATGACTCAGCATCAGAGACTTCTCTTTCAATTCGCCCTTGTTCAACAACATGTTCCTTCATTTGAATTATCAATTCTTGATGTCTCCTTTTTAGCTTGATGCCAACATTCCTTTTTCAGTTTTGCCACTACTTTTTCACACACTGTTCAACATTGTAAAATTGCTTTTCACAATTTGGGTCAGGAGAAATTAACTTGAGTGGCAACTTGATTGTTTTAACCCTTTATGTGATTCATTGGCTAAGAGAATCTTTCATTAACAGTCCATCATCTTGGGTCTCCCTCCAAACGAATAACATTGCCCCAACCTTGATAAAGCCTTTCAGCAAAGGTTCCTTCCTCATAAGATCTGCAATGTGGAAAGAGATGTAGGCGTTGGTGATCCTCTCATAGGATACCCAAATTTTTTTTTTTGTTTTTTTTTTGTTTTTATTCTTTTTTTTCTTTTTTCTTCTTTTTTTTTGTTTTTTTTTTGTTTTTTTTTTTGACACACACACAACAATGGATACCCATGAGGGGGACATTAGGGTAATTCCCGCAACGGTGTGCGGTACATGATCTTTGCTGCCAAGAAAACCCGCGATTTAAAAATTTCCTCCTCTGAGCTTGCATAAAGTTGCGCTCATTCATTTGCCCCTTTTCTTTCTGGTTTACATTACAGTAACTCCTCCATAGGACATGTAGCATTCAAAGCTCCCTTACTCATGCGAGAGATGAAGCATACATACAACACCAGTAAACAACATAATCTTTCCCTTATCTTTGGCTCACAACATTGACTGAGGGTCCCATAGGTTTCAACTAAGACAATATTGATTGGCTTATCAGAGCGAGCTTTGTATCTCACAAATGAATTCATGACAACGTGGTGGACAAGAATCTCGATATTAGGAAAGAGCAAGACAATATAGAGGACAAGAGCATCACTACATTCATGAATGTTTCCCACTTTTCCTCCTTAGTCAATCGATGTAAGAAACACTCTAGATATTTGATAACTATTGAAAAATAGTTATTTTCATGCTTCATTTGAGATCAAAATTCAACCTTCAAGGCTTAGAATGAGCTTAGAATCAAGCAAAACACGTAAGTTGAGTCAGTTGAGAGTCAAAAGCTATTTCTAGAGACATTATGCTTGTTTTGCATTGTTTTGCAGCGTTTTTGATGAATATGAAAAATGGATTAAAGATGGAAGGTCTTAGACTCAATAAAGAAGAAGAAACATGAAGAAAAGAAGAGTCTAGGAACCGCCCAGCGCCAGAATCCAACGCTGGGCGGCCAAAAGCGAGGGGCAGCCACTGTTTGGCACCCAGGTGGTGCAGCCAGGCGGTTTTGCGGTACAAGGCAAACCGTCGGGCGGTACAACTCACCGCCGGGCGGTGGCGCGATTAAGGGGAAACCGCCGGGCGCCAAAGTGTGATCTCGGGCGGTTGTCTGCTAGGCTTGGGCCTAAATTTTGTGACGCTCCTTGGCTATAAATAGCCCTAGTGCGAGTTTAGATGCATTCTTTTGACAAGAGGGGGCGGTCAGACCTAGTTTTAACTCCTTGGAGAAGATCTCTTGGATGCTTAGGCTCCTTTTTATCCAATCTAGGGTCTATTTTTCCATTCTTCCATTATTTTTCATCTAGTTTCACCATGACAATTGTGAACTAAACCCTTTTGTTGTTGGGGAACAATGTAATCTTTTGAAACTCTCTTCTATTGAAACTCTTATTTATTTATATGCTTGTCGTATGCTTTGATTATCAATTATTGGGTTTCTCACCTGCACTTAATGCTTTTATTGTTAAACTCATTCGATAATTGTTGTTTGTCTTTATTGATACGGGAACGTACGGTACTGTCATGAACTGGGGGAAATTCCTTGATTAAGCAATATCACCTAAGGATAGGGGCGTAGGACGATCAATTGTTTTCGCTTCCGTTTATAATGCATTATTAATTACTAGGGGAGGCTAGGGATAGCAAGCCATTAATTATTAATAGGCTCTTTTCGTCGAGGGATCGGGTTAAGGGTAGACTAAGAAAGTTTGCATGATAATTAGATAACAAAGCGAATTAAATAAGAGGAGTAGATAAGAGAGAGCGGATAAGATGAAATTGTAAACCCCAACAACTCTATTCATCCATAGTCTTTTTCTCGTCAATTGAATCAATCGCATTTGCATGTTTACTTTTTGTTTCTTGCATCCAAACCAATTAATTTTTCTTTACAAGTCTTACGATTTCAATTTGCACGAACGATAAGGCCTGCGAGTCCTTTGGGAAGAACGATATTGGGTTTACCAATTATATTACTTGAAACGATCTGGTACACTTGCCAGAGTGTTAACAATATCCTTGAGTAAGGCCCCTCACCTTACCCCTGATTATGAACTTGCTCTCCAACTTCATAGGGTGTACTTTCATGATTCTCATTAGCTCCAAGACAGTCGTATACTACCCAAGGTAATTGTAGGAAGTGTTTCCCTTGAGGATTACATCTAAGGTCTGCTCAAATTCTTCTACTGTTGGCATCAATTGGGAATGGGTCATAGTACTAAGCTAAAGCAAAATTTGTTAATGCTTGGACCTCTATCTCTAACAAGCTCAACAGATGCTCACACTCCTTCCTGAATGCATCTTTCTGGGTCATCAATTTTTCACAAAATCCCTCAAGCGACCGAATACTACCTTCCTTTGCCTCGTTGTGTATCCTTTTCTTTAAAAAGTCTGAAATCGAATGCCCCTTAACACAAAATCCCATGTTAATTTTCATCTTTACCTTAAGGACTTAATCACAAATTTATAATTTCCTGACTAGAATCCACAAAGAGTGACAAGACCATAACAAACAATGACAAACAAAGAAAGAAAGAAAGAAAAAAAAAGATGTAGTGATACGTACAAGGTGCTTGATTTTATTAAGCAAAAATGACGGTTATAGGACTGCACACATCTCCCTTTGTGCCCTAGAAAAGGTTCGACACTTAAGATTCAAGGTTCAGGTACATGAAATCTCACAAGGATGGTCTCCTAAACCTAAAGATCGATGGTCACTAGAGTTATGGCCCCCTTCACAGCATCTCCACAACAGTCGAGTAATCAACTAGGTGTGAAGACACAAATGAAGAGAACAGACTCTAGTTGGGGTTCTCACGATAGTCAAACAGGAAGTATGTCCCAAATGGCACCGCTACACAACCCCTCTATTTCTAAGTTACACTCAGACCCGGGTATAGGGCCTCACTCATGATATGTATAATGTGTGTGTGTATGAAGGGAGAATGCAATTTATACCCAAACCCTCACCTGCAAAACAACCAGAAAATTTTCCCAGGCAGATATAAGCATGTCATCTATCCTAGGGACCAATATAATACATTTATTTCAAATATAAAGAACAAGCAAAAGAAAAAGGGAAGAAAAACATAAAGCAAAACCACATCACATTCATGCATCTAATTAAATGGCCTGACTCTCACACCTCCCTAGTGGAGTCGCCATCTGTCGCAACCGAAATCGCGACGGGACGACGATCCAAAAAGGAAAACGGGTTTTGAAAAAGAGATTTGTAGTTGCCACCATAGTTTATTCTGGAAAACTACAGAAAAACCATAAAGTAAGACACGGTCCACGAAAACCAGATTCTGGGTTCGGGAGTCGGTTACGTGTAGGGAAGGTGTTAGCACCCTACAACGCCTGCCCTAAGGTAGTACCTTTAATTAAATGCGCGACATGATGTGGTTTACAAAAATGTTTAATTATCCCAAAAACAGACACTATAAAGAAACAAAATATGTTTTTAGTTTTTTTGGGCCCGACAAGGATTGGCCTCGCTCCTACGTATTCTCATTCAGAATGAGAAATCAGGGTTACGTAGTTTTTTTAATTGTTTAGAAAAAAATTGAGAAATTTTTTAAGGGTAATTTGGATTTTTGGAAAAGTGAACCTGACAAGGACTAGCCTTGCTCCTACATATCTCCACTTTTGATGGAGAATCAAGGATCACGTAGTTCTGGCTGAAATATTGTTTTTGTTTGAAGATAGGATGTTTTGATATTTTGGTATTTTTATATGAGGAAAGGAAAAGGTTTCCAACACAAGGACGACGCGTGCGGTCACACGTGTGCTTTAACATTTAAAACATTTTTTATATATATATATTTTTATAAAGGAATAAAAGGTCTCGGCACGAGGACGATGCCAGCGATCACACACGTGCTTAAACCTTTAAAACATTTTTGGATATTTATTTTTATAAAGGAAGAAAAGGTCGCAGCACGAGGACGATGCGAGAGATCACAAATTTTTGTATATTATTTATTTAAGAAGAAAAAAAAAAGCTTTTAGCACAAGGCCTACGCGAACGGTCGCACGTGTGCTTTAACCTTTTAAAACATATTTTATTATTTTTTGTAAAAAGAAGGGAAAAAAGCTTTTAACACAAGGCCTACGCGAACGGTCGCATGTGTGCTTTAACCTTTTAAAACATATTTTGTAATTTTTATAAAAAGAAAGGAAAAAAGTTTTTAGCACAAGGCCTACGCGAACGGTCGCACGTGTGCCTTAACCTTTAAAAATATTTTTTTTAATTGTTTATTTATTTATTTTTGTTATTTAGTGTTTAGGATGTAGCAAATAAACAAACCCAATGAATAAAATTAAAACACAAGATATAGGAGTGGGGGTTATCCTACAAGGGGTTACATACAGTACAAGCTAATAATCAAACAAGAAACAAAAACATAAAAATAAAATAACAGGATAACAAACCAACAAGAATAGTGGTGCAGAGATGAAAAACCAGGAATGCAACTTGAACTTTCTTGGTCTAGGCCCTTTTTTGTTTGCAGAAACAGAGTGGGGTGCAAGAGTGCCATGTAGTAGTTTTCGCTCCAAACCCAAAGCCTCCTTTTTTGTTCGCCTGACGCAGGCTTTAGCCCAAATGAAAAGAGGGGGTGCGAAGGGAATTGTGAATGGTGGCAGGCAGAGAGAATGCGGCCCAGAAGATAGGCCCAAAGCCTTTTGCCCCAACTCAGAAACATTAGGTGTATTCAAATCAATTTCGCATTTGTGCAATTCGTGCCCCAAACCCAGGTCTTCTTCTCTTCTGGACCAAACAAGCTAAGGTAGGGTTTTTACTTCACCCACCATTCAGAGACACAGAGTCTAGAGCAGCCCCTGCCTCCACACCGAACAGGATCACCCACTCCTCTTGGCTGGCCAAGAACGTCGTCGGCGACAACGCCAACGTTGGAAGCGTCGCTGCCCTTCACGACCCTCTTCCTTTCGCTCGGTCTCTTTCACGCATGGGGGAGAAACACTGCCGCCGCCAGGCATCCCCCGTCGCCGCTGCTCGCACCTATGACGCTCATCGTCACAGCGATCTAGACCGATGACGTTGTCGGCGTGGTCAACGCCATTCTCTTCCTCCGTTGGGTTTCCTCCATCTTCTTCAACTATGCAACGCTCACCAAGAGCGATAGAGAGGTTGTTGCCACCGTCCGCTCCTGTCGGGTTCATCGCCGGTGGGGCATGGAGCCGTCGGGGATGTCACCAACGTCAACGCAACGCTTTCTTCTTCAATCCAAATTGAACACCACAACTCAAGCCACCTGAGTCACGCTGTTACGCCTTTCACTTCGAGCCGGTTGCTTAGGACTACATCAATAAATACATTGGTTTCATCGGCTGCCAATGGCGCCGTGCCACTGTCCTCCTTGCCGAGGGCATCGCCGGAGCTACCAGTATCACACTCTTCTCCCCGCGTTTCAGCTTCTATTCCTTTCTTATTGGTTTATTTGGTGTCTTGGTGGTTGACGGGTATAGTGGAATAGGATGTTGAAGAAGATGGAGGGCTTAGAAAAACGGAAGCTATTTTGGTTTCTGTTTGTTGGAACGATGATAGATAGTAGGGATTTAGGGGAAGAATTGGTGTAGGAAAGGTAAAGCCCTGGTCATTAAAAAAAGTGTGTCTGCGTGTGTCGGTCATAAAAAAAGATTTTGTCTTCGTGTTTCATCAAATTAAATTAGCGTTTTTTTACAAGCCTGAATGAATAAATTCTCTTCTTCCTCAATCTGAGTGGCCGTGCACTTCTTCCAGCCAGCTCATCACCGCTCAAAGTTGCATGATAATAACAATAAAATAAGGTGTGCTCTCCATCAATCAGCGTTGCATCTCCATAAAGAAAGGGAAGAAATGAATGCTTCGTTGCTCCACCCTTTAGTTCCAATACTATGAAGCAAATGGAAGCAACCATAACGTGTTGGTTTCTTTCCATGTGCACCTCTTTAATCATTTTTAGTCATTTTTTGTTTTTTTCTTCGTTTTTTTCTTTCTTTTTTTTTACTTCTTTTTTTTCTCTTTTTTTTTCTTTCTTTTGTTTTGTTTTCTTTTCTGCTTTTCCGTTTCCTCTCTTTCTTTTTTTATTTTTATTTTTCTTCTTTTTATTTCTTTTCTTTTCCTTTTTTTCTTTTTTCGTTTTGCTTTTCTTTTTTCATTAATTTTTTTATATTTTTTAAGACTAAACAAAATAGTAAAATAAAATTAAAAATAATAAAATAATGTAAAATAAAATAAAAATGAAAGTAAATAAAATAAAATAATACAAAAATAAAAACAAGTCCTATTATTTAAATACTCGGACGAAATTGGGCGTTGACAATGTCATTGGGACATCCGCCATCAATATACTAAGAATTGGAAACACCTTCATCACCCTTTGTGGTTACTATCAACAATACCTAATCTAAATCAAAACTTTCATCATCTTGTACCATGTGTGCCTTGTTATATTTATTTCCTTTTTCTTTCTCAGATTATTATTACCTTGCCAAAACTCATAAAAATAGTCTACTAAAGGATACAGGTAAGTACACTTACTGAAAGGTGTTGGGAGGCACTTACTGATGAGTGCTAGAAAGGTTTGGGTCAGGCTCGTGACGTTAAACAAGTGCTACCTGGGAGGCAACCCACTTGATTGATTTATTATTGTTGCATGTTTTAATATTGTTCTAGTTGCATTTAGGGTTTAATTATTGCATAAGTGAGTAAAATGAGTCGGAATTGTATTTACTGTTTAAGTTTTGCATTTTAGATAATCCATTCTCTATCACTTTTGCATTATTCCGTGATCCAAGTTTGGGGTTTTTGGGAGAGCACTACATTTTGGTTTCATCCATCATCAGTTATAAGAATTTTGCATACATTCAAGGTCTCTCCACCCTAAGGACAGGTTGTTATTGCCGAGTTGATCATAGGCATGTACGACACGCCTCTTGCTTATAGGTGGACGATGAATGAGTTCAACAACAGAGTGGCTTAGCCATAGGAGCAGGCACAAGGGAGTGGAGCTGGAGCAGTTGAAGCTCCAGTCAGGGAGGATGGTGACAAGGATGATAACTTTGAGGATGCAGAGGTTGGTGATGAGGATGACTCAGATGAGGATATGGACTGAGAGGGCATCTACTGATGGATGTTAGTGCTTAGAATAGGGGTTTTATCTTTTTCTTTTGTACTTTGAATTTTTTAGAATAGGTTGAATTTTATTGTAGGTGTCTGTGCTTGGCTTGAATACTATTTCTCACTATGGTTTGATTTAATTGCATGATGAGTATGCTTGATGATGCTTGATGTGGATGATGATTAAGATTGTTATATATGCTTCTATATAGGTGAATTGTTCACAAGCTGTGTGAACAGATGTGTGATGATTTATGATTGTGGTTATGATGCTAAGTAGGGTGTATGAATGAATGATATGTGAGAAAGCATGTTGTGTGAGGTATTGAGCTTCAGAGTATTCATTGCTATATGTACTGTTCACAGGAAAGCATGAATGATATTGCCTAAGTCTTGATTATTGATTGAATTGAATGTTTATGTCATATGATCAAGGCCATTTTTGGAAGCCTTTACTTAGCCAAATTTTCACCCAAAGTGATTAAAATGTTATACCCTTTTTGAACCTTGGCCTTAAATAGGATGAAAACCCTTGATTTGAAATTATTTACCTTAAGTTGGGTTGAGAATAATTGTTGAAAAGGTTCAAGTTTGGGGTTGTTGGAAAAATTTGAATGGTAGAAAAAGAAAGGCATTGAGCTCAAGTGTTGAAAAAGAAAAATGCATGAGAAAAGAAAAGAAGAAAAGTAAAAACATGGAAGATGAGCTCAATGTACAAATAAAAGGAAAAGGGAAGAAGTTGGGAATGAGTGAGATTGGTTAAAAAAAAAAGAGTTTGTGCTTGAACTTTAAATGTTAAATTAGCTCTCTTGACTCAAGGATTTTGTGATCTAGAAAAACCAATTTTTCTTGTTAGCCTAGCCTCATTATAAGCCTTGGAAAAGTCCTTGTGATGGCATTGACATGTAAGAATGTTGATTGTATTAGATGAAGGACAATTTTGTTTCATGTGACATGTGAATAGTAGAGAGTGGAGTGACTTTTTAAACACTTGAGTGAAACACTTGCTTAATGAGAATTGTTGAATTCTATGATTACATCTATGCTTAGTTGATTGATCATTCATAAATAAAACATCTGTTGGGAAATATGTGATCATGTGAACTGAGTTGAATAGAAAGCATGTAAACATCTTGATTTGATTCCACGGAAAATCTGAATTGAGTAGCTTTTGTCATAGGAAAGATGAATTTTGGGATTGTTGAACTATTTGACGAAAAAAAGTGGAAAGCCAAGTTTTGTCTTGTTTGCTTGAGGACAAGAAAAGTTCTAAGTTTGGGGTTGTGATAACGGTCTAAAAACCGTTATTTTCATGCTTAAATTGATATCAAAATACACCCTTTATGGCTTAGAATGAGCTTAGAATCAAGTAAAACACTTAGGTTGAGTCATTTGAGAGTCAAAAGCTGTTTTTAGAGATATTATGCTTGTTTTGCATTGTTTTGCAGGGTTTTGATGAGAATTAAGAATGGAATTGAAGAAGGAAGATCTTAGACTCAAGGAAGAAGAAGAAAAATGAAGAAAAGAAGAGTCTATGCATCGCTCAGCGTCAAAATGCACCGCTAGCGCCATTATTCGAGGGAAAGCCACTGTCTGACGCCCAGGCGGTGACATTGAGCGTCCAGAGTGATTAGAGGCAAACCGCTCAACGGTGAAACTGACCGCTGAGCGGTGAAATTGACCGTTGAGTGGTGGTGCGGCTTGAGACCGCTGAGCGGTAAAGTTGGACACTGAGCGATTGTCTACTGGGCTTGGACTTAAATTCTGTTACTTTTATGCCCTATATATAGCCCTAGTGCGATTCAAATATCATTCTTTTGGCAGAAGATTTCTTGGATGCTTAGGCTCCAATTTATCATATCTAAGGTTTGCTTTTCCATTCTTTCATTGTATTTCATCTAGTTTCACCATGTCAATGGTGAACTAAACCCTTTGTTGTTGGGGAACAATGTAATCTTTTGAAACTCTCTTATATTAAAATTCTTGTTTTATTCATATGCTTGGATATGTTGTTATTATCAATTGTGGGTTCTTTATCTATGCTTTATGCTATTATCATTTAACTCATTTGATAAATAGATGTTTGCCTTTGTTGATACGGGGACATACGGGAAAGTCATGAACTAATAAGGAATTCTTGATCAACAAATACCACCTAGGGATAGGGGGTAGGAGGATCAATTGTATTTTGTTTCTGTGGTACTTGCACTGTTAATTACTAGGGGAGACTAGGGATAGTAAGCCAGTAACTAGTAATAGGCTCTTCTCGCCGAGGGATCGGGTTTAGGGTAGACTAAGAAAGTTTGCATAACAATTAGATAATAAAGTGAATTTAATAAGAAGAGTAGATATAAGAGAGTGGATAAGATGAAATTGTAAACCCCAACAACTTTATTCATCCATACCTTTTTCTTGTCAATTGAATCAATTGCATTTGCATGTTTACTTTATGTTTTTGCATTAAACCACAAGTAAATTTTCTCTACAAGTCTTACAATATTGATTTACACGAAAGATAAGGCGTTTGAGTCCTTTGGGAGAACGATATTGGGTTTACCAACTATATTACTTGATACGATCCGGTACACTTGCCAGGGATTTAACAGTCCCCTTGATCTCTTTATATAGAACTTGGATTATGACTTTTCTGTTGATAAAATCTTTTACCTGATAATGTAATATTTCCTCCAATTATCTTTTAAATAATCCAGTATCTTCAAGATATATTTTATTTCTATGGAGATCTAAAAATAATTGAGAAGATATTTGCTAGATTTAAAAAGATTTAACAAATATTATCTTTTTATATTTATTGATATAGTTAAATAAGGTCATTATTCAACAATATCAAATAAAATATCATAAGATATATATTTTCCCAAATTATCTTTTATCATAAACATTTATCAATTATCAAATCCTTTTTGTAGAAAGAATAGAGAAAACCGCAAAATCCAATTTTTGTTGCCTCTTCCCTCTTCTTGACTTAACCAAATTTCTTCACTTTTTCATGCTATGCTCGGATTGACTTCTTGTGATCTTGATTATTTGTTATTCTTGGATTTATCTTTAAGGTGTCATGAAACTTTAACCAATTTATTTTCACAACTCATTGAGTTCAACTTAGTTGCAGTTGTATTAATACACCTCAAAATATTCAAAGAACATTTATCCAACTAAAAAGGTATTTTTAACATATTTTTATATCTCATGCTAAATAAACCTAATTATAACAAATCTTAATTAAAATATTTATTAAAATATAAAAATAATTAAAAGTATAAGAATTAAAACTAAATGATACATAAATATGCAGTCATCACTTAATAAGACCAACACTTACATAAATATTTTTATTTATTAAGAAAAGTTAAAAACACTGAGCATAGTCATGAAATTTGCTAAGTAAACTTTATTAACATTTAATAGAGACTCTATCAGTATTAATTAAATTAGTTTAACATTAACATAAATATTTATTTATCAAAAAATTAAAAATAATTTAAAGTTAGTTAAATTATCTTTATTAATAACTAAATTATTTAATATATATATATATATATATATATATATAATATTTTTTAAAGTTGTAATTTAGTCCAACACTAATATTTAAAAGTTAATTTAATATTTTATACTAATGAATACTTAAAAATACTTTAACTCAATGTATTCAAAATTCAATTTCTAATCATAAAGTACAAAATGCATCAATCAACTACTCGGAAACCAAGATGAGCCAAAGTTCAATATAAGAATTAGAGCTGTCAAAACGGGTAATCCGGCCTGACCCGACCCGATCTACCACGGGTTGGCCACTTAGTGAGTTAACCCAACCCGGGTCATTTATTAGCGAGCCGAAAAAATTCGAACCCGACCTGACCCACCACGGGTTGGTGGGTTAAACGAGTTGGCTGATTAGCTTACTTAATTAACTTGTTTTTCATCCTCTTCTTTTGAGATTCTTATAACATGTTACTTTGATCGATCAAATTGAAACACTAATAATTGGACCAATTGATATAAAAGAAAATGGAGCAAAAGAACTATATTATTATATATATTCTAAGCTATCAAGCATAAAATTTTGCCAATTTAGTTTAATGACATACACAATCGTTTGACCAAGAAACTACATATAGTCGTTAACAAAAATATGTAGCACAAGATAAAAATGTCATGCTTGTAGATAGGTCTAAAATTAAGATAAAATAAATGATATATTCCTGAATTATCCAATCTATAATATTGTCCATCTATTAAATTAGAGTCCTGAATGTATAAATCCACAGTATTATGCTCTCTTAAAGCATCTTCTTCTTTATCTCCATCTACAATAAAATGAAAAATAGTGTTAACTAATAATATTGATTTAACAATAATGTTACCTGTTAATTTGAAAAGGTTGTGCGTTTTGAATAATTAATTTAATTAATTTGATTTCAATAAAAAAATAGGATTTGAATAATTAATTTAATTAATTTGATTTAATTAAAAATAAAATAGGTGGGTTGGTGAGCCAACCTGACCCACCACGGGTTCAACCCGTGTGAGTAGGGTTCTTAGTGAGCCGGGTCAAAATTGGCTCGCATCAAAAAATTTGCATTTTTTTCCAACCCAACTCGGCTCAAACCCGTGGTGAGTCGGGTTGGCTCACGGGTTTCAACCCATTTTGACGGCACTACTTAGAATAAGACTTGTAACTAGTGCTGTCAAAACGGGCTACCCGGTCTAGTCCACCACGAGTTGGTCACTTAGTAAGTTAACCCGACCCGGCTCATTTATTAGCGAGCCAGAAAAATTTGAACCCAGCTCAACCTACCATGAGTTGGTGGGTTAAACGGCTTGGCTCATTGGCTCACTTAATTACAATTTTTTTTGAAAATAAAAAAAAATTACAAACTTTTTGTAATTCAAATATAAACAAATTTCATTCCCAAAATGATGTTAAACTCAAGACAATTCAAAATAATAAAGAAAAAGTACAATACAATCCACATATAATGAGTCAGATGGTATTTTTTAGGATTTTATAAGATAATAAATTAATAAAAATAAAATTAGGTGCATTGGTGGGCTAACCCGACTCACCGTGAGTTCAATCTGAATGAGCCGGGTTTAAATTAGTCGGGTTGAAAATTAGCCCGCATAAAAAAATGCATTTTTTTTCCAACTCAACCTGACTCGAACCCTAGGTGGGTCGGATTAGCCCGCGGATTGTAATCCATTTTGACAGCTCTACTTATAACATTATTATCATTGGGATGATAAATAGTAAGCATACCTTAAAAAAATTATAAGAAGATGAAAAAGAAAAAAAGAACAAGGAGAAAAAATATTTGAGACTTGAAAGAGAGTTGTGAAACTCTTTTTATAGGTAGGTATTTATTTATTTCATTTTATTTTATTGATTATTTAAAAGATAATTAGATGTAGAATTTTCTTTGTAATTATATGTAACTTGTTCTTTAATAAATTTAGCACATGGGAAGTTATTTGAAATTCTAAATTTTGAGTATTCACATTGCTTTCCATAAATTTCCACATAGATGATTTTACTTAAATAACGTTAACTGCATATTAAATATTTTGTACAAGAAAATAATCAAGGTATTTTTTTTTTGTTAAGTTATAACTACTAAGCTAAAAAAACCAACTTACATGAGTTATCTTTTATTACCCATTTGAGCTAAACATAAAATTTTTGTTCCAGAATCTTTGGACATAATGAAAAAACAATGTTTTTTACACCTTAAAAAATAATTGAGAAACATAGGTAAGGATTTAGAAAAAAGAGTATTATAGTTGATAAGTGTTTTACATTACTGAAATTAAATTATTTTAATGTTAAAAGTTCGATAAAATAAATAAAAATTTATAAATGTATATATTATTATCTAAAACACATACAATTTCTCTAAAACTCTTTCTCTAGACTTTCTCTCCCTTCTCTATAAGTTTTCTAATCCATGAGTTATCTCTTTAATGATCATGAAATACCTAAGTGATTACAGTTGTGAGATCTTCAACTTCATCCGATAGGTTTTCATTATAGAGTAAGTTAGTTTTTACTCATTTTTCCTTTGTTTAGTTGTTTTAAGACACATGCAAGTTAGTTTTGCCGCATGTGTCATTCAACCTTCCTTTCTAATTCCTTGTTAATTAGTGGTCCTAAAGGATTACCCTAATCAAAATTTTGAAGTCTGTAGGTACAACTAGAGTTATCTGAGTTGAGATAGGGGTTGTTTGCGTTTTAAAGCTTTTTGAGCTTTCCATCATATAAGGGAAGCTAATAAATGATTTAATGTCGTGTTAAGGAGTATGAGTTGAGTTGTAAACAAGTTGGTAGATTAAATCTAGTGTCTAGGATATCATTTTTAGGCTGTGTGTGCATCTGAAGGTGTGTGAAGTTGGGAATTCAAAGTTGGCTAGGCATAATTCTACAAAACTGATGTTTGCATATTTATGTAGACTTATTGGGCGAGTATAGGCTCGTTCAGTAAGCAAAACCCATTGTGTTTGCATTCGCTGGTCAAACCTATGGTTGTTGGGCGAGTTAGTAGTGAAAGAGGGGGTTAGATGTTGTAGGGGTTGGATGAGCGTTCTCGTTCGGCTTAGAGAACTCTCTGTTTTTGTATTCGTTGGGCGGGGAGTTTCATCGTTGGGCGTTAGGGCAGGTGTTGGGCGTCATGTTTTCAGATTATGAATGAAGTTTCTTCCATTTGTTTTCTTGTTAATTTTGAGTTGTCTTAGCAATTTGATGCTTGTTTATGTATTGATTATTATGAGGTTATGTATATGGTTAATTATGATGTGAAGAGAATTCCAAGAAAAAATTCTTATTGGTGGTTTGAAGTAGTGTAGGTATTATTATATAGGAGTTCAGTTTTGATGATAATCTTAATACTTTAATGGTCATCCACATTCTCAAGTAGAGAGGAGTGAGAGTAGTAGGAAATCATAGTTTATGGTTTGATTCTTTTACCATAGGTGGTAGATGGACTAATCTTGTGTGGTAGCTTGAGGGGAGAGGAACAATTTTTCCACCACTACAAGTGCACAACCCGCCACAGCTTGACAAAAGTATATGCATTAGGATGGTCAAGTATAGATTGTATCTATATGTTTAAGTTCTTATTTGGTTTGATAATGAAATAGGTTATATGTGGTTTTAAATGATATGACTGATTATTTTGTAATATTAGCTTATTTGTCTTCTTTTTTGCAATGATCAACTAATTTGTGTGAAAAGAAACGATATTTCGGTTTAGTAGGTTTTATGTGGTGAGATCGTGGGCATATAATTATGTTTATATTAGTTAATGTTTTTTTTGGTTATTCTTTAGAAAATCTTTTTATAGATATGTAAATGTTCTAAGTTAGAGTTTTTTATATATAATATTTAAGTTATAATTATACTTTTAAATAACTAATTTTTTATATTAATTCTTTTTTCTTATTAATTATGTAATATTCTTTAATAGTATTTAAGACTATTAAAAATAGAACAATACTAAGTAACTAAAAAAATGGTTAGAGTACTAAATTTGGAATATGTGTATATCGTATGTTATTATTTATTTATATTTTTTTTTTCTGACTTTATCTTATTTTATTTTTTAAAATTCTTAAAATAAAACATGTCTTTGTTTTTAAGAAGATAAATGTTAGAACGTTAATATAAAAACATCAATAATTATTTTTACAATTGAAAAGTATAATTTTTAATATTTTATTAAGTTTTTGAAAAAAAAAAAATCTTAGGCCTCAATTTTTTTTCCCCAACCAACCTATTATAAGTTAGTTTATTTACAATTTACATCAAGAAAAAGGAAACGATGACAGAAATTATACTGGTACTTTGTATTTGACATTGATATTTTTCTTTAATTAAAGAAAATTGCCTCATCTTGTATTGCTTTTCTTTTTAGTACCTGCTTATTTCATGTCGCTTACTGGTGTTGTCTCATATGCTCTTTTAGATATTGTGGCTTTAAAGAATAAGTAAGGGAAAAAGTGATATCACCTTGGAACTTATGGAGGTTTTTATAGACTAAAATGGTGCCTTTATCATGGGGAGCTTTTAGTTTTAGTACTAATTAGCAGTTTCATTTGACAAGTCATGAATGTGAGGATGATAAACATTATAAGCTAGATTCATAAGTGATTAGAGATTTGTGGACTGGTAATGGTAATCTCTTGATTCCAAAATGTTGATTTGTTTATTATTCTTTATTTTTGGCCTTTAATTTTCATTTTCCCTTGTTTTCTCCCATCTCCGTGTTCTCTTTATTCTTGTTTTGAACTTCTTTCTATTTTAAGGTTTAACTATTTTCTAGAATTAATGCTTATCTGGATTGCTGTTTAACTTTTGAAGATGATCAACTCAAGCGGAGCTGAAGAAATGTAAGTTTCTGTTTGAACTCTGAATTTTATTTACCATATTGTTTGTTTGTTGGTTTTTGTTTGATTTAAGCCATATCTATTAATAGGAATGCTGCTTCCTTTTCTTCTTAAACTGTTCAATTTATAACATTCTTTGACTCTCTTCCCCCATCTTTGCTCGTCTTGATTGGATGAATAATGGCATGATCTCATGTATGTAATCTTACTAGGCCTTGGTGTGGCCTCAATTGTGCTTAGATTTGTGATCATCAAAATGATAAATTATTTTTTTGTAAATAATGCTTTTAGGCAGCCTTGAGCTTGAACATACTGTAGAAGTTTTGTGCTGTACATCAGGTTGAATGTGAACATTTGGACTATTGTACAGAGCTACATATTATTCTCTATGAATTGAATTTAGTAGGTTACAATTTTACGTCTATATGTGAAAAGAAATGATGTCTCTATTTTAAGAGGAAATTAATGGTCTAACCTCAGTAATGGATATACGGGTCCCAGCATCCTCATTTTAATAAAGTTGCATTGTCAAAATAGTGGTAATGTAACTGGATTGTTAGCTCGTTTTTTGTGCTGAACATCAGGTTGAATATGAACATTTGGAACATTGTACAGAGCTACACATTATTTTCTATGAATTGAATGTAATAGGTTATAACTTTACGTCTATACATGAAAAGAGATGATGTCTCTATTTTAAGTGGAAATTAATGGTCTAACCTCAGTTATGGAATATAAGGGTCCCAGAATCCTCATTTTCATAAAGTTGCATTGTAAAAATAGTGGTAATGTATCTGCATAATTAGGTCGCTTCTTGTATTTCCTTCTCCTTTATCCTTAAAAATGTTGAACTTTTCGATTCTATGTTTATGAATAATTTAGAATTAGTTGGTATTGCTTTTGGTGATAACAGTCTGATTGCTGCTTTGGCAGGGATGAGGAGAATGATTCCATTAGGAAAATGAAGGCTGCTCAGGAGGCTTTGGAAGAAATACAGAAGGTATAATAATTGGTTTTTTTGTGAGAATCATGTGTCAGAATATTATGTAGTTCTCCGTGTTCTTTTTATAGTGGTGGATAAGAGTTGATACCTCTTTCAAGTAATTATTAACTTGTTTACTCCTTATACTTTATTGCTAAGCTTCATTCTGTTCCATCTTGCTTTAATTTTTTGGAGGCTTCTATTGGTAATTGGTTGGGTTGGATACTGTACATGCAACAACAATGTTTAATTGCCCACTCGTGTTCAGTAGTTATTTGTGAAAGAATCATATCTAACCCAGGTTACTGCTGCTCTATGGCATACAGAGTAAATATTTAAGTATTGTTTATGTTGAATACACTATGACAGCGTTTATGTTAATGTTAATTGAATTCGAAGTTGGTTGTGTATCCAGTGCATCATTTGTATCTATTAACTCAAATTTAGTTGCAATCCATGGAAAATTAGTGAAAATAATATGGTTTAAAAGTTAAAAGCTGAAATTGCTATTTTTGTGTATAAATAAGGATATTTCTGAGTGGTTTACTCCTCGTGGCTTTCTGAAATCCGGTCATTTGAGCTATCTGGAAATCTCGCAGCTGAAACAAATCGAGTCAGAGGTGGAACTAACTATTGTTAAGCATATTGTTTTTTTGTTGTTTACTTTCAATTATATTCTGAACAGTGTTTCTTTTCAGGCGTTACTTTGTTATTCAATGAACCACCAGAGGCTCGAAAACCAGATATTAAATGGCGGCTTTATGTTTTCAAGGGTGGTGAAGTGCTAAATGGTTAGTTTTTATGGCCTCTTATAAAATATGTTATAATAACAAACTGGCAAACTTGTATGCCCCATGTCAATATTTTATGAAAACTTTTTCTCACACGTGATAGACCTTAGGTTTTTTTCTGTACTTTCTGGTGTTTTCAATTACAAATTGTTTTTTTTTTGTCCTTTTCCATGCATTATGCCTGTGAATTTTTCTGGTTTTATTGTTCACTTTTCTTTTTTCTTACTTTTGTTATAATCATCTGCCTGTTGGGTACATAATAAGTGTTTCTACTGATAAATGTAAGCTCTGGTTGCTCGGTGTTCATCATTTTGTTTTACTCTATTCATCATGAATGCCGTTGAATTTTTTGGAAGGGAAAGAAGGGTTGCTGACATCCCTACAGATCATCCATCTTGCAGCAAACAACATGCTGTTATTCAATTCCGGTATTTCATCAATTTAAGCAACCCCGCATTGGATTTTATGAACTTTCTAAAATTCCTTATCTTATTAGGCAAGTTGAAAAAGAGCAACCTGATGGGTATATTATTGAAACAAATAAGGTAATGTCTGATTCTTACTTATATGCACTCATGTAGCGCTAAAAAAGTTTCTCCGTATGTTAACCTAATATGCATATTTTCTGCACACTAGGCCTTACATTATGGACCTGGGAAGCACAAACAAAACTTTAATATATGTGAGTGTTCGTTGAATGCCTTTGATAGTTTGGTTAGTTTCTTTATGTTTATTTGTTCCGGTAGAATGAATGGGCTGAAGTTAGATGTATAATGACTAGGTGTGATACTTTCTGCTTTTGCAGGATAGTCCCATTGAACCTCAACGATATTACGAACTTAGAGAAAAGGACACCATTAAATTTTGTAATAGTAGGTAAGTGAGATGTAGATATTCATTGTTTTTCATGATCAAAATACATGTTTCTTTTGCCCGAGTGGAAAATTTTAGGCAAAAGTTGTATCTCTGCTTTCATCTGTGAATATATTCATAGTATTTTGGGTGACTGCAATTAAAGGTTATGGATGTTTTTCCCAATGCATTAGAGCTATTGCTTCTCCATTTTTTGCATTTGAATGTGCAGACTGACGTTTTAAGTCCCTAAAGCGGGAATCCAACACACTTAGTAACTTTCCCACCTTCCGATGACATATATTATATTTTGTAGCTTATTAATATGTACTATTTATCATTCATTACTTTGAACCTAAATTGTTTTTTGTAACAAGGTTTTTAATTGAAGAAAGAATCTGTAATGGAAAAAGATTTCATACATGTATTAGAGGGAAATTGAGATCTTTGAATGGAAAGGGAGGACAAATTTTGTTAGTAACACTATTTGAATATATGAAGTTAAGTCTTGTGTTTTGTGACCTCCATTGAGCTACGAGTTACTGTTAAATTGTTGTCAGTAGTGCCATGTTCAGGCATTTCTGTTCTGACACAAGTCTGAAGCCAGTTTACAAGAGGCTGAAAAACAATTTGTTTACTTTTTATGAAGGGGCAATTTTTTTTAGGATATTGAGACATTTTCCAGGATGATTTAAAGTATTTGACTGAAATTGTACTGGTTGAGGACTAGTTTGTCGGAGGCATGTTAATGCAATGAATATTCTTGTGTTTTCTTTTTTGTTGGTATAAATGCAAGTCTCTGACCTACTCAAAGTATGTCTATATAGTTGTTATGCCTCTTCACCTCTTTAATTTCTTAGTAATGGATTTTGTACATGTTCTATATAATGATTATTATTAACACTTTTTCTTCTACTGCAGTCGAGAATATGTATTATTACATGAAAATTCCATGGGGTAATGAACTTCAAAATTTCTAGCTTGGCTCCGGTCTGCCCATCAGAAGTTCTTGTAATCAGAGTTCAACTTATGTGTATCTCTCCTTTCAGAAGTTTCTAGTTCAGGTTATGTACAAGTTTCTTGTTATTACTGCAAGACACATTGGCTAAATTCAATCTTCAGTTCCCTACTTGAGCAAAATTGATCTTTATAAGCTGATAAATTTGCCCTGTGAACTTTGCTTGATTGAAACGTTTGCTTGTTAGTTTAGGATAGGGTTCGAACATTTCTCTTCCTCCCTCATTCCTTCATAGGTCATAAGAAAATCTAATTTTTATTCTAATGTCTCCATAAAATTGATTTTAATTTCTATGCTTATCAATGTAAAAAAGGAGTATATTATGTGATAAATTTACCATCTCATCTATTTTAACTTCTTATACAATATTGAAGCTTAACCCATCAAGAAACAGCGGTTAATTGTAGTTTTAGGATCTAGTACAATTTTGTCATCCATGTTTGCTGCTTGAGTTTTACATAAATTTTTATAGGTCGAATATATTCCATACTTGGAACTTGGACTTCTTTCAAGACTGTTTTGTGTAAGTTAAATTAATAAATATTAAAAAAAAACAAAAATAGTGAGTTATGTGCACGTCGGTGAGTTGCAGAGTAGACCATAAAATTCAATAATTTAAATGGTATATGAGAAGAGAAAAATAAAAGCTTCACAACTTTTTTGTGCATCGTATTAAATTCTTTTAAAATTATTTAATTTTAATTACTGAAGTATAAGAATAATATATAAAGTATTAAATCATTAGAACTCAAAATATAACATAAAATTCTCTTGCAAACTTACAGAGTATACTCTTCTTCTTTTTTCATAAAAGGTACGTCCAAATAATAGTTGAAATTTAATTTCTTTCAAACATGAATATTTGAAAAACAGAATTCAATTATTTGTCCGTTACCACGAACTTGTTAATTCCACAGCATGATATACACTTTATAAGATATGAAAAAAATGAGATCTTAAAAATAAAGACTTGATTATGTTTTATTTTAGAGTTGATATGACTAATAAGGTTGTGTCATGAATATATATCTTAGTGAAAACATAATTATGTTAATTATTTAATGTTATTAATATACAAAACATGATTGATATGTTATTAACTTGATGATTTGTATGTGTATGATATTTTACGAATATAATGTGTTGGCTTGTTGATAAAAAGATGGTTTAGGATTAAATGAGTATTAGTTTTATTGGAAATTTTACATTGACTAGAGATAAGGTCAATTTATAAGTACGTGCAAACTTCACCTTACAAGCTAGTTTTATGGGGCTGAAGTTAGACTTAAAGTCCATTTGATGATGTCTATACCTCGGCGTGAGAGGGTGTGTTGGAAGTCTCACATCAACTAGAGATAAGGCCAATTTATAATATATAAGAGGGTGCAAACCTCACCTTACAAGCCAGTTTTATGGGGTTTAGTTAGGCTTAAGTCTACTTGTTAACAAGTTCAATTCAAGAAAGAAAGATGGTTAAGGTAAACTTTTTGTTTTAATTTGTATTTTTGGGCCCAAGGACAAAAGGGTCTTTTATCTTTATTAATTGGTGTAGAAATTAATATAAGGGGTGTAGAAAATAAAAGAATAAAATTAAATTTGAAATTAAAAGATTAAGTGGATTTTAAAAAGATTTGATGGTTGGTGATATTTTAAAAAGTAGTTAATAGATAATAAGAGAAGAAATCTTAGTGGTTTTAGAGATAAAATGAGAGATTTTATTTTTAATAAAAAGATAGAGATATAATAGATGCAGATAAAAATGAGAAGAATAAAAATGTGTCTGCATATTGCTACCCTAAATCAAAAATGAAATTTAGAGAGATAAAGGAGATAAGAGACATTTTCTAGGAGGAAAGAGGAAAAACTGCAGAAACTCTTAGTGCAAGGGAAGATTGATATTGTAAAGAGTTGTAGATAAAACCCTAGGTTGACCAAGATATGGGGAAGCTTACCTTTGTTTGCTTATTTGTTGTATGTTATATATGTTTTATTATCTTGATTGGTAATATTTGTTTTCATGTATGCGTATATGATTATGATTATCTATGTTATTGTTGAGTAAGGGTTTGTGTATGCATGGATATAAGGTTTATGTAATATTTGTGTTGGGTTTTCTCTATGAATGTATGTATGGTTTGTTGGGTTATCCCAATAAAGGGTTTGATGCTAAGGGAGAACAAAGTTATGATACTTGGGAGTTTCCATGCAAATATATGTTGTAAGGGTGTGGTAATAATCATATGCAGTATAATTGGGGTATAACATGTCAATGGTTGGATTTGGATGATTCAAGTGATGTATTATATGTGTTTGAGTATGGTTACAAGGGTATGTGATGCTTGAATGCATGTATGATGTGTTAAGTATATTTTCACGTGATCTAGCATTGATGTATGTATGTATGAATGCTTGAATCATGTCCAGGATGTGTTTCAATTTGGCAATAATCGATTATCATTAGTTATAATTGATTATTTGCGTGTCGATGTTGACTATGGTTGCGGGAATAATCGATTATCTAATAATCGATTATCTCTTCCTGCGTGGTGTTTCTGGGTAAATTTTACTGAGATAAGTGATAATCGATTATCATAGTGCATTTTTTGTGAAAAATGACAAATTTTGATGAAGAAGGAACTTGGTCCAAGCTTGGGGAGCTGTGGAACGTGAGGATACTCAGAGTATGAGATTAATAGATATGTTTAAGTTCAGGTTTGACTTGTGGTTGAGATTGAAGCATGAGTGAGTATTGGGATGTACTTGAGTATGTGATTGATGAGTATGAGAGTAGAGGATAAGAGTACTTGCTATACCTAGTAAGTCCTACTTCTATCTGTGGATAAGTGTTTTCTTTAGCCTTGTGTGCATTGGAAGAGTTGTTTAGGTATTGAGTCTTCCTTGTGTGGGGGTGAAGGTGTGGTCCTTGTCCTTGTGTGGTAGTATTATATGTTCCTGAGCTGGATTGCGGAACTACTCGAGTAGATCTGTAAGAGAGGCTACAGATAGACCTGTCAAATAGGCCCCTATAATAGGGCTTGGCCCTAGCCCATGTGGGTTGGGGCCAAAAAAAGCCATAGGACCAAAAAAGCCTCTTGTCAGAAAAGCCCACAGGGTTAAAAAGCCCCAAAGCCCTATGGGTTAGGGCCAACCCATAGGCCTTCCTTTTTATAAAATTTTATGTACAGAAAAAAAAATTATGGTCCAAAAACAGAAAAACAAAAATTTTCCACGTTTACTTCATGTCCTAAATAACAAGGCCTTTGTTTATTAGTATGTTCTGCTTCACTTGTATCACTGTAGCTTCCTTTGCTAGTAGTAGGTTTTCCAGGGTAACTTGTGGGCTCCCCAAAAGCTTCAAACCCAGGTGCAGGCACAAAAGAAACACATCCAATGTATTGCCTCAAGTTCAAGAGTCGACACAGGCCCTGAATCAAGAAAGCAGTGAGTAAAGAAAACTATAATGAACAAATTCAATCACTTATCTGTGAGACGAATACCACTGCAAGTTTTACGAGGAAATTCAAAATAGCTTCTAGCATGTCAAAAAATTACCCACTTCTTAAAAAGAAATTATGATTTCTAAACAAATTGAAAATAGCTTATGCTATTTTTGTAATCTCTAAAAAATAATCGCTAGATTGTTTTACTAATCAGTTTTTTCTAATATGTAATAAATTGGCCCATATTTTATTCTAGTGCCATAAATCAAGACTGTATTTTCTTAACTAAGTATTAGAAGACATTCTACATCACATAAATAACTTCATATTGTAAAATACAAGAAACTAAAGCACATGGCCTGCAATTTAATGCTTATTTTTCTTTTATTCATGTTCCTTCCATTAAACCAAGTGAGGAGAAGATAATTGCGATGATTACCCATATAAGAAAGACACATATAACAAGTACAAGATATATGAATATTCTAAAGCTCAATATTGACCAAAATGAACAAATCATGCACTCTGTTTGTTGATATACCACATATTTTGAATGCTATGTATAAACATTGTCAAAACTATACTGAAAATATATATCTCCCTATTTCTATGAGACGAGAAATCGACTCCCATAAACTATGGAATAACACCTTGAGGTTGAATGCGATCTACAGATCCAAGAATTGAACCAGAGAGGGAAGTACAATATATAAATTTCCTCCATAAATCTACTGGTTGTTGATAAGGAAGATAAGGTTTTTTGTACCAGGAGCACAAGATCATCAGGAGGCAGATAAGGAAGGAGAATTGGTTCACCAACACCCTGATGTGAAAAGTGACGAACCCTAACCTGACACATCAATGAAATTCAAAATTAGGTTATGGGTTGTCAAGACTATTAAAGCAAACAAAGCTCATGAGATTAAGGATCCTTAGAGTTGGTGACAACGAAATTTCCGAAATTTTGTTGGTGTCATGAAGGAAGGAAGAACACCAACATAAAATATCAACACCTACTGATGGGTGTTTGGGCTTTACCGGGTCAAGCTAATGACGTTAAAGAAGCGCTTGCTGGGAGGCAACTCAGTTTCTAACTTTTTCTTTTTAATTATTTGTGTGATTTGGATTTGATTTTTCTTTGTGTGTTTAAGTTTTTTTTAGGTTATATGCTGCTTCTGATGGCAGTGATGATAGCATTTACTGATGGATGCTTCTACAACATCTACTGATGGATGTTGTTATGAAAGAGGATGGTGAATAGACATCTACTGATGGATGTCATTAACAACATTTACTGATGAATGCTATTGGGATAGCATCTACTGAGGGATGCTAGAAGATTTAGGTATCTACTGAAGGATACAGGAAGGTACACCTACTGATGGGTGATGGTAAGGTTTGCACCTACTGATGGGTGCTAGAAAGATCTTGGGTCAAGCTCGTGACGTTAAACAAGCGCTACCTGGGAGGCAACCCAGTTTTCTAAACTTATCTTTTTAAATTATGTTATATTTGCTTATGTTTTTAGAGTAGGTGTTGATGAACTTGGTTGGACACTATATCTGATACAGTGGTTTGATATTGATATTTTTGCATGATGGGTATTGTTTGATGATGCTTTGATATTGATGATGTTGAGATTGCACAATATGCTGATATATAGGAGGTGGTTCACAAGCTGTGTGAACAGATGCATTGTGATTTTGTGATTGTGATTATGAGACTAAGCAGAGTATTTGATTAAATGATTGGAATAAGCTTATGTGAGGTTTTTGAGCTCTAGAGTTCTTATTGATATATTTGCTATCTATTGGAAGCATGAATATTTTTCCTAAATTTCTATGATTGATTGAATTGCATGTATGTGTCATATGATCAAGGCCGTTTTTGAAAAGCCCTTTTCTAGCGAAAAATTTCGTCCCATATGAAAAAAAGGACATTTTATGTTCTACCCTTTTTGAACCTAAGCCTTAAATAGGATGAGAACCCTTGCTTTGAAAATCTTTGCCTTGAGTTAGGTTGAGAAATATTTTTGGGGTATTGTTAAAGGTTCAAGTTTGGGGTTGTTGGGAGAATTGAAAAAGAAAAGAAAAGTTAGGCATTGAGCTTATGAGTTGAAAAAAAAATGCATGAGAAAAGATGAAAAAGATAGAAAAAAAAAGCATGAAAAGAAAAGCTCAATGTGAAGAAAAGGGAAAGTTGGGAATGAGTGAGATTGGTAAAAAGAGAGTTTATGCTTGAACTATGAATGTATAGATAACTCTCTTAACTCAAGGGTTTTGTGATCTAAAAAAACCAATTTTTCTTGTTAGCCCAACCACATTATAAGCCCTGAAAAGTCCTTGTGATGACATGTGTATGTGATGATGTTTGATTGTGGCAAATGAAAGGCAACTTTGTTCTATGTGACATGTAGATAGTAGAGGGAAGGAGTGGCCTCTATACACCTTTGAGTGAAACACTTTTGAGTGCTTGAGTATCTGGTGAGGAATGATTCCATGAATTCATGATTACATCTATGCTTAGCTAACTGATCATTCATGAGAATAGCATATGTTGGATATTATGTGATTGTGTGAACACCATGATGAGTTAATTGAATCAAAGCATGTGCACATCTTGACTAAATTATATTGATGAGTTGATTTGAGTGATTATCTATCTTGAAAGAAAGAGCTTTTGAATGTGATTGAACCATTGTGATGATTGGTGGAAGACTAAGTTTTATCTTGTTTGCTTGACGACAACCAAAGTTTCAAGTTTGGGGTTGTGATAACGGTTGAAAAACCGTTATTTTTTTATACTTAATTTTGATATCAAATGCACCCTTGTTGACTTAGAAACTTGCTTTGACTCATGATTTTTCTTTAGTTTTGTGAATAAAAGAGATGAGGACATGTTTTATGATTTTATCTTTAAATTCCCTTGATTTTGTAGGTTTTTGGAATGAATTGAAAGAAAGGTTGAAGTATCAAATGGTTAGAGTGCAGAAAAGTCAACCAGAAAAGTCAATCAGTCAACCAGAATGCTGAAAAGTTGACCAGAGTGCTGAAAAGTCAACCAGAATCTAGAAAAAGTCAACCAGACGTGATTTGATATATTTTCTGCGATTTTTATGATCTGTTTGGGCTTGGACCTATTTTCTGTTATTTTTATAGCCTATTTAAAGACCTAGACACCTTAGAGAATGTATCTTTTGATGGATTAGACACAGAAACACACTTTTCACCCCTTTGGGGGTAGATTTGGAGATGATGACAACTCTCCTTTTCTCCTTTTTAGGGTTTCTATCTCTTTCATTCCATTATTCACCTAGTTTCTAAATGACGATGGAGAACTAACCTTATTTGTTGCTGGGGAAAGATGTAACCTCTAAACTCTCTTTTATTGAAATTCTTGTTTTATTCATATGCTTGCATATGTTGTTATTATCAATTGTGGGTTCTTTATCTATGCTCTATGCTATTATCATTTAACTCATTTGATAAATAGATGATTGCCTTTGTCGATACGGGGACGTACGTGGAAGTCATGAACTGATAAGGAATTCCTTGATCAACAAATACCACCTAGGGATAGGGGGGTAGGACGGTCAATTGTATTTTGCTTCTGTGGTACTTGCACTGCTAGTTACTAGGGGAGACTAGGGATAGTAAGCCAGTAATTAGTAGTAGGCTCTTTTCACCGAGGGATCGGGTATAGGGTAGACTAAGAAAGTTTGCATGACAATTAGATAATAAAGCGAATTTAATAAGAAAAGTAGATATATGAGAGTGATTGGATGAAATCTGAACCTTAACAACAAACCCATCTCATATTATCAACATCATCCATCCACTTTTGTGTTTAACCTCAATTGATCAAATTGCATTCATGTTTATTTTTCCGTACTTTATATTCAAAAAATCCCAAAATATTATTTTTATAGTCTTGATTGGTTAAGCAAAAGCACAACAGTTTAGTGCCATGAGTCCTTTGGGAGAACGATACTGGTCTTACCGTTTATTATTACTTGATACGATCTGGTACACTTGCCAGGGGATTAACAACCTCCCGACACTCATGTAATTCATAGATAATGCTATTGTATAAGCAAGAATAAAACAGATGAATCACTCTAACAATTAATGAAAAAGCATATGAGATTAAGAATCAATTCAAATACATGAGAGTTCACAAGGTTACATCATTCCCCAACAACAAATAGAAATTAGTTCCCCATAGACATGGGGGAACTCTATGAACAATGGAAGAAAGAAAGAGAGAATGGAAGACAAAGAATTGGCTAAGAGTGTATTGCTATGCTCTTCTCTGCCAGGTATGCAAAACCTAGAGCCCTAGGGTCCTTTAAATAGTGTCAGAGGCGTGATAGAATGAAGCCCAGTCTAAAAGAATCAAAACAGAGCAGAAACAGGACCCGATCCAAGTGAATTCACGCTCAGGCGTCGTAGGGAGGTCTCCCAGGCGAGATTTGAGAGTCATGTTGGGCTTGGGCGTCAGATTTGGATGCCCAGGCTACGAAGCAGTGCCCCCCGGGCGTCGAGGGCCACCGCCCGGGCGGCGGACGTTGATTTCCTGCGCTTCTAGACGCCCGAGCTACGTGTTTTCCCTCCTTCTGGTGCCTTTTTTACCCCTTTTGAGCTCCCTTTTCTTTGTCTTTCCTCTCCTCTTCTAGTATTTCTTCAATCTCTGTCAAAACAAGGGGAATTAGTCATAAAATCATTGAAATTAACCTCAACTCTCTCATTCACAAAATTTATTCAAAAAGGATGAGTTCAAGTAAGTTTCTAAGTGAAAAAGGGTGTTTTTAGTATAAAATCATAAAACAAATAACGGTGTTTTAAACTGTTATCACAACCCCAAACTTAGAACTTTGCTTGTCCTCAAGCAAACAAAATGTAACTCAACTCTTCAGAATAATCACTACAATGACTCAACCTTTTTCAAACACTTTTTCAGAACAAGGAATCACTTTTATCAATTCAACATGAATATTTCAGTCAAGATGTGCAGGATTCAATCAAAGTCAATGTGATGCTCAAATACCTCTAACAGGTGCTATCCTTAAGAATGATCAATCTACCAAGCAAAGATGCAATCAGAAATTCAGAGAACTATTCCTCACCAGGGAAAGTGTTTCAGTCAAGTACTCAAAAGTGTCTCACTCAACTCACAGGTGTATGGTGTGGTGTTTCTCTCTGTTATTACAATGTCACACACATTAATTTTGCCTTTCATTTAACCATAATCAAACATCCTTACAAGCAGGTTATCATCACAAGGGCTTTTCATGGCTTGTAACTTGGTTGGGCCAAGAAGGAAATTGATTTTTCTAGTTAGCAAAGTTCCTTGAGTTAAGAGAGACATTTATGAATTTTTCATTCAAGAACAACTCTCTTCCTTTTTCCCAGCTTTCCCTTGCAGTGAGCTCTTTCTTTTCTTTTGAATTTTCTTTTCTCACTTTTCTTTTGCCTTTACTTTTCACTTGCTTTTTCTTTTGATTGCTCACTACTTAGAGAAGCGGGTTGTTTCCTGGTAACCCCAAACTTAAACCTTTATCAGTACCTCATCAAATATTCTCAACTTAACTGAAGGTAAATATTTTTCAAAAAGGTTTTTCAAAGTAGGCATAAGGCTTAATGTTCAAAGGTTAGAACGAATTGTTCTCTTTTCAGTGGGAAAAAATTATGTGAAGGCTAAAAGAATAAGGGATAACAAAAGATGGCCTTGATCATATGGAACCTGCAAGCAAGTTCAATCACAGAAAATTTGGGCAAAATCATTCATGCTTCCAAAGTAATAACAATTATTTAAAAATAACTCTGAAGCTCAAAACTCACACAGGTAAAATCACAAGTTCCAAAATTTAGAAAAACATCCTGCTTAGTATCTCAATCACACTTTATCTCAAGCACCTGTCTCACAAATTGGGATTCATCACTTATAGCACATCATGTATCATCTCAACTTCCATCAAGCACTAGAATCTCATAAAGCAAAACTCATCACACAAAACAGGCACAGTTGAATCAAAGCAGTTTAGTTCATTCAAGCATAGCACAATAAAAATAAAATAAAATAAAAACAAAAATTAAAACAGAAATTAAAAAAAAAATTTAAAAATTAAAAGTTCAGAGAACTGGGTTGCCTCCCAGCAAGCGCTTCTTTAACGTCACTAGCTTGACCCAATAAGCTTATGTCACATCTTTTATCTTGGTGCACCCTTTCCTTTGGCACACCAACTTGTCTTCAGCATTTTCTTGTTCACCTTCTTGGTTCTCCTAGAAGTAGGAGCTTCAATCTCTATCAGCCCATCAATTTTGAGTTCTTTTACAACTCAGAGCTTTTTGTTGAACTGTACAGGCAAGCCTGGTCTTAGTCCTTCATGCTCCTTCAGAGGGTTCTGGTGAACAACTGCTCCTTTGCTATCTTTCTATTCTTCATTAACCTGTGACAGAAAACACTTTTTACCTTTCTTTTTTGATTTGGCAGCCCTTGTATCAGTCCCGGGTGCATCTTTAAATGCAGCTTTGGGACTGGTTTTCTTCATTTGGACAGGCTGCCCAGTATTGCAGGCATTGAAGATCACCTCCTCTTCTTGGTCTTTAAGAGCTATGGTACCCTCATCAACATTGATGATTACTTTGGCCATCTTCATGAACGACCTTCCAAGAATAATAGGGATCTCCGCATTCTCCTCTATCTCTAACACCACGAAGTCCACCAGGAATCTCAAGTTGTTGATCTGCACCATCATATCTTCTACCACACCATAGGGTATTTTGGGGGATCCATCTGCCATGAGAAGAGACGTCATTGTCGGCTTAACTTCCATGTCACCAATCTTTTTGAGAACAGTTAAAGGCATTAGATTGAGACTAGATCCCAAATCAATTAAGGCTTTCCTTATTTTGTGGTTTCCAATGGTGCAGGGAATACTGAAACTTCCTAGGTCTTCTACCTTAGGAGGAAGTGCTTTCTGCAAGATCACACTACAATCCCCTAGTATCTCAATTGTCTCCTCCTTTAGTTTTTTCTTGTTCTTAAGGAGCTTCTTTAAAAATTTTGCATATTCAGGGATTTGTTGTAGAGCCTCAGTCACAGGAATTTCTATCCCGAATTCCTTGGAGATCTCATCAAAGCATCCTGGTTGCATCTCTATTTCTCCTGAGGACCACTCCTCAGGATGGTTTTTCTCATTTTTTTCAATTTTTTTGTTTTTTCCTTTTTCTTCTCTTTTTCTCTCAACCTCTTCTCTCTCTTTTTCTCTCTCCTCATCCTTGCCTTTTTTCTCTTCTTTTTCTTTTTCTTCTCTCAACTCAATTTTTTCTCTCTCTTTTTCTTTTTCCCTCTCTTCATTCATACTCACAACAACTTTGCATTCTTCTTTGGGGTTAACCTCAGTATTAGCCCCAAAGTCTTTAAAAGGCATCTCCTTCAACTGTTGGGCTATTTGACCGATCTGTACCTCCAAGTTTCTAATAGCCGCGTCTGTGCTTTTCTGGGTTGACAAAGTTGCCTGCATGAACTGTTGGAGAGTCTCTTCAAGCTTTGTGATTCTGTCAGACATAGAGGGTTGTTGCTGCCACTGTTGCTGCTGTTGTGGTGGCCTATTGAATTGTCCACTAGTCTGCCCAAATTGACCCTGTTCGTTGCTTGGGTGACATTTCCACCCCTGGTTATAATTGTTGGGGCAGAACTGGTTGCCCATGTAATTGACCATTAATATGGTCACCCCACCACAGCTCACAAAGTTGTTGCTGAACTTGTGCCACACTCTGAGGTTCCTGCCACCTTCTTGGTCATGATCTCCAATTGTTGGGTGATGATCTTATTTTGGGAAAACAAGGCATCGTAAGGCTGTAGTTGAAAAACTCCTTTAGGTTGGGATGGAGCTCTTCTCTCACTGTGCGTCTCATTGTCATTGGTGGCCATATTCTCAATTAATTCATCGGCCTCATCAGGGTCTTGCATTTGATATTGCCTCTAGTTGAGGCATCAATCATCAATTTAGTTTGTGACCCAAGACCACTAAGAAAAAGGAGAACCACTGTTGCTTTATCAAAACCATGGGTAGGCGTCTTTCTCAGCAGGCTTTTGTATCTTTCCCATTCCCTGTCTGAAAGAAGAGATCTCTTGCTTCCCTTTATTGATTTTTGATAGTGGGAAGTATTTGTTGAGGAACTTTGTGACCACATCTTCCCACTGATTTAGCATTACCTCCAAGAGAAAAGGGGAATAGGCTCAGTTTTATAGCCTCATCAAGTACCCCATTTATTTTCACAGTGTTGCAGATCTCATTGAAGGTAGCCAGGTGCTCATATGGACTTTCATGAGATAGTCCATTGAATTGGTTGCTCTTTACAAGGTAGATCAGAGCAGGCTTCATCTCCATATTTGCAGCGTTGACCCTTGGCTTTGCAATGCTGTTAAAATGATGAGGGCCAACAACTGTTGTATAATCTGCCAAGGTGTGCCTGCTAGCATTGGTCTCCGCACCTCCTTCACAAGTTTGGGAAGCCATTGAAATTTTCTCTAGAGAAGGTTCTCTAGATGATCTGTTTCTTCTTGGCCTCCTGCTGGTCTCAAGTTCTTCAAGAAGAGGTTCAAAATTTTTGTTGCTTCTAGTTCTCACACTATCCTGCATAAACAGAACACAAAACCATAGAGAATATTGTTAGCACAAAATTAAAATTAAAATTAGAAATAAAAATTAGGGATTGAAAAATAAGAATAAGAATGGGAAATATAAAAAATAAGAATATAAAATAAAAATAAAATAAAGTCAAAATTAATCAAGGATCACACATATAAAATAGCTTAAACCGTGAGCCCCCGGCAACGGCGCCAAAAACTTGTTAGGGCAAATCGGCAAGTGTACCGAGTCGCACAAGTAATATAAAATGGTAAGACCAAGTATCGTATCCCAGAGGACTCTCGGCACTGAACAATTGTGTGAAAACAAGATTAATTAAGACATAAAATAAAGGCTTAAACCCTCCATTGGTCCTCATATTTGTGTGCAAATCTCAGTTTGGTGCTCAAGTTTTGAACTGTCTCAATTGGGTCATATTTTTTGTAAAAATGCACACATTTTACGCTAACCGTTAAGTTGTCTCAAACGGCGTTAATTGATGCTGAGATAAATTTTTTATTTTAGGTTTAATCCCTCCCTTGGTCCTTATGTTTGTGTGAAAATCTCAGTTCGGTCCTCAAGTTTTGAACTGTCTCAATTGGGTCATAATTTTTGAACTGTCGACAACGGTGACATTTTTTAGTTTGAGAGGGAGAAAAGGTGTGAGTCGGGGGGTTTGAGGGTTTGAGGGTGGAGGAATGAGTGAACTGTGATCAGTGATTGGAAGGAAAAAGAAACACCATAGCCACGTGGATTTAATGATTTTAAAACATAAAAAAAAATTACAGCTCAGTTCAAAGTTAACGTTGTCTCAATACACTTAACGGTTGGGGTAAAATGTTGTAAAATGTTTGCATTTCATAAGGACTTGAAGAAAAACTTCAGGACCAAACTGAGATTTTCACACAAACATAAGGACCAAGGGAGGGATTAAGCTTAAAATAAAAAATTCATCCCAACATCAATTAACGTCGTTTGAGACAACTTAACGGTTATGGTAAAATGTGTGCATTTTTACAAAAATTATGACCCAATTGAGACAGTTCAAAACTTGAGGACCAAACTGAGATTTGCACACAAATATGAGGACCAATGGAGGGTTTAAGCCTAAAATAAAACAGATCATGGATTTGGAGTGCAAAAATAATAAATAAAATAAAATGTAATTAATCAATGGCAAAAGAGCACATAGATGAACGAAGGTTGATTTATATGAGAATGGTATGTTCTTGGGGTTAGATTTCACTAAGTTCCCTCTCATGTATATAAGAATTCTTCTTTATGCATTAATGCCAACGTCCCTCACTAAATCACTTAAACCCGATCCCTCGGTAAATAAGCATGTTCCTAATTACCAGTTCATACAATTCCTAACATACTTGGTAAAAAGATGTGAAGATCAAGAGGTTAAGACGACTAAGACACATACCCTCATCCCTAAGCAATATAAACCTTAGGAGTAATTCAACAAGAACCTAAATTGAAGGGAACCTCCCGGCACTCATGCAATTCATAGATAATGATATTGTATAAGAAGGAATAAAACAGATGAATCACTCTAACAATTAATGAAAAAGCATATGAGATTAAGAATCAATTCAAATACATGAGAGTTCACAAGGTTACATCATTCCCCAACAACAAATAGAAATTAGTTCCCCATAGACATGGGGGAACTCTATGAACAATGGAAGAAAGAAAGAGAGAATGGAAGACTAAGAATTGGCTAAGAGTGTATTGCTATTCTCTTCTCTGCCAGGTATGCAAAACCTAGAGCCCCAGGGTCCTTTAAATAGTGTCAGAGGCGTGATAGAATGAAGCCCAGTCTAAAAGAATCAAAACAGAGCAGAAACAGGGCCCGATCCAAGTGAATTCACGCTCAGGCGACGTAGGGAGGCCGCCCAGGCGACATTTGAGAGTCATGTTGGGCTTGGGCGTCAGATTTGGATGCCCAGGCTACGAAGCAGCACCGCCCGGGCGTCGAGGGCCACCGCCCGAGCGGCGAACGTCGATTTCCTGCGTTTCTAGACGCTCGGGCTACGTGTTTTCCCTCCTTCTGGTGCCTTTTTGACCCCTTCTAAGCTCCCTTTACTTGGTCTTTCCTCTCCTCTTCTAGTATTTCTTCAATCTCTGTCAAAACAAGAGGAATTAGTCAGAAAATCATTGAAATCAACCTCAACTCTCTCATTAACACAATTTATTTTTTAAGGGATGAGTTCAAGCAAGTTTCTAAGTGAAAAAGGGTTTCTTTAGTATCAAAATCATATTCCAAATAACGGTGTTTTAAAATGTTATCAGGTGCCAATGTTGTTAGTCCCAAAGAAAGATGGGTCTTGGAGAATGTGTACAGATTGTAGGGCTATCAACAACATTACTGTCAAGTATAGGCATCCTATTCCGAGATTGGATGACATGTTAGATGAGCTACATGGAGCAACCATGTTCACCAAGATTGATCTCAATCACCAAATCCGAATTAAGGAAGGCGATGAATGGAAAACCGCTTTTAAGACCAAATTTGGCCTCTATGAATGGTTAGTCATGCCTTCTAGCCTAACCAATGCTCCTAGTACCTTCATGCGACTAATGAATCACGTCCTTCAGGAATACATAGGGAGCCTTGTTGTAGTCTTCTTCGATGACATCTTAATATATAACAAAGGTCTTAAACAACATCTTCACCATGTGAGGAAAGTTTTGCTTTTACTTAGACAACACCACTTGTTTGCCAACTTTGATAAATGTACCTTTTGTCAAGAAAGTATCATTTTTCTGGGATTCAAAGTTGGGAAAGAAGGTCTGCATGTTGATCCAAGAAAAATCAAA